>VWZX01003392.1:24923-453289 GCA_013399015.1 Galbula dea | reverse complement strand
CTCATGTTCAGCCGGCTGTCAATCAGCACCCCCAGGTCCTTCTCTGCTGGGGAGCTCTCCAGCCACTCCTCCCTGAGCCGGTAGTGCTGCTGGGGGTTGTTACGCCCAAAATGCAGGACTCTGCTTTAGTAAGAGTGGATAACTCTGTTTTCTTTCCACTTAGACTGGATCAGATGTTTTCAGATGCTTTCAGTAGAGATCATCAACTGATTCAAGCAGACCCAAAGCACAGCCTCTACCTTGCCTGTGCCCTTCTGCTTCGAGGCAACGTGCAGGTGTCAGACCTTCGCAGGAATATCGAGAGGTTTGTCATGCCACACACCCTGCCCATAGGATCCGCTACTGAAACTCTCAGTTGTCCAGAGAGCTCTCACTTTGCCTTTGAAGAATTTCAATACCCAATCAATTCACTCAGAAATATTATTTTGCATTTCAGGAGAGCAGAAAATCATTGATGTGATGAGTTAGAATCATGGATTTCCAAATAAAAGGATTCTCAGAAATGCAAAAGCAAAGCCTGACCTTCCAGAGGTCTCTTCTGCCAGTAAAGGATGTTGGAGGAATAGGTTCTGTAGAAGTTTGTTCTTAGTGAACAGAAGGTTCCATTTCATAGTTCCTTTGATGTAGATGGGGAGTCA
This sequence comes from Galbula dea, assembly GCA_013399015.1. Classification (NCBI taxonomy): domain Eukaryota; kingdom Metazoa; phylum Chordata; class Aves; order Piciformes; family Galbulidae; genus Galbula; species Galbula dea. The sequence goes on along the minus strand of VWZX01003392.1, from coordinate 452,651 downwards.
TCCTTATTTTAACAACTCTGTTTTATTAGCACTCTGCTTCTGTCTTTTACACTCCTGATCTGCATAGTTACAACAGGAAAGGCAGGTGAGCTTCACATGCAGAATGGAGTTTATAGGCAGACAGGGGTGCATAGGGAAAACTTCTGAGACTCTAAAGTGTTTTCCTTATTTCTAAACTAGAGGTAGACTGATTGTCCCCACCCAGCATTAATCTGCCCCTCTCCTACATCTCAGAGTGCCTGCAGTCCCTTTTATAGAAATAGATGCTTGTAACTTTACTTTTCAAACCTTGACATGTTAAATTAAAACAAAGTTGGGGTTTGCAATTTAAACTTAAAATAAACAGTGTTTTACTCCTGAAGTCTTAAATGTCATATGGCTTGCTTAGTTCTGAAAGCTTTAAATGTTAACCTTTTCAGACTGTTTGTTAGCAAAGGAAAATTAAGCTTTGTATTCTTTGCATTCCTTAGGTAACTAAGTTTTTGTGTCACAGGTTGAAACCTTTCCTGCATTTTGTCTCCTGGAATCAAGAGGGCTGGAAAACCAGTTTGTGTTCAGTGCCTCCAGTGGGCCATTCCCATTCCCTTCTGGCTTTAGCAAACAACACCTGTGTGAAACCAACTTTCATGAAACTCCAAGAGAGATTTATGAAGCTCTACAGGAAAAAGGTACAACTCAGAAGTAACATCTGTAGCCACTAATCATTAGCATCTTGCATGATTGGGAGGCAAATCTTAGAATCACAAAGGGGCTGCTTAAAAGTAACAGCCTAGGATTTTTGTGTTACCTGACAAGGAATCATCCCAACAGCTGAGTATTTGAAAGTGTAAAGCCCTTATTAATCTGTACCTACCAAACAATACACTTACTTGCCTCATCACTGAGGCAGTAGCTGACTGATCTGCCTACCAGTTTGTGGTGGGTTGGTCATGGCTGGCCATCAGGTGCCCACCAAGCTGTTCTCTCACTTCCCTTCCTCAGCAGGACTGAGAGAGAAGGCAGGATGAACAGCTCATGGGTCAAAATAAGGGCAGTTACTGGCATGGGCAAAACAGACTTGACATGGGGAATATTCATTTCATTTATTGCCAGTTAATAACAGAGCAGGATAGCAAGAAATAAAACCAAAACTGAAAACACCTTTACCCCACACCCTAGTGGAACTCAGTTTTTGACTCCTGCTCCTTCTTCACTGATCTTGTTGTCTGCAAGGTTGTTTCACATTTGTCTCACTCCCACAGCTGCTGTGCAACATTTTTCCCCCTCCTTCAGTATGTTCTCCCAGAGGCACTGCCAGCATTGCTGCTGGGCTGGGCTCAGCTTTGGCCAGCAGCAGGTGCATATTGGAGCCAGCTGGAATTAGCTCTGTCTGCCACAGCAGCAGCTCCTCCTAGCTTCTCACAAAAGCCAACCTTTGCAGCCTCATGCTCCCTTCCATCACCAACACTTTGCCACATAAACAAAACACACAGTTTGGTCAGGTGTGCCCCAAAAGGCAGACTGTGAAGAGATGGATGTGTAAGAAATCAGTAGCATTGGCTGTGATTCCATTAAGGATTGTTCCTAAAGTTGCCAAGTATTTAAATCAAGGGATGTCATGCTATGGGTTTTCAGATATGCTTTCTGCAGGGTACTGCACTCCTTCCCCCTTCAGTGCAGGTTGAATGGTACTTAGTGAGCCAAAGGAATTAGGTGCTAAGTAAGAGGATTGCACTGATTTGGGTTTTTTTCATTCTCCTAGGCTCACCTTCACCATTATCTGCATATAGATGGGATGGAGCAGAGCTGTTTTTCTGAAGCCATATTGTCTTTATCTGACCTAATAGAAGAGTACAATGAATTGGATGCCACAAAAGGGGGCCCTAGAACAGATCCATGTAGACTGAAGATAGCTGTTTAAAGAAGGAAGAACTGGTTTATTCTAGTTTATAACTTTCCCCCAAGCCTCCAACCACTGCAGTTGAGCAGAATGAATTGCAGCCTGCTTAGCTGTTGTAATTCCAAAGGGAGACTGGGGCAACAGCTTCCTCAGCTCTGAGAGGTGTCATATTAAGAGACAGGCCCAGCCTGGAAGAAAGATTTCAAGGGACCTTGTTATGGCAGATATCAGTAAGAGCAGTCTTCCTAAAAGTAGAGTCAATTGACATAACATAGGCTGTAAAAAGGAGAGAGAGAGGTTGTAGCAGCCACAACTGTATTTCTTTTCTCAGACTTTCAACTTCTCTTAAGGCAGGCCTTGCTTCAGAGAGTGCTCACCATTGCTGGATTTGGTTTTTAAGCAACTATGAAGAGAAGAAAAGCCTCCCTAGTTTTAAAAGTTGAAAGCAAGTCTCTAATGAAAATAGTTTCTTAGACTTTGCAGGGCAGTAGTCATTTCAGAGTTCTCTATGCTGTGGTCATGTTTGATATTTTTGCCTCCATGTTGTACTTACCTGGATTAGAGCCCTCTGAGTTTATACCAAAATTGGCAATGTCAGAAAATTCAACAGAATAAGTTGTTTCAAGTATTCTGCTTGGAGTATGAATGGATATATTGTAATGATTCAGATTCCTAAATGCAGAGTTGCACTTGCTGATGAGATAATACAATATACCTGAGTGAAGCATGAAGTTCTAATGACTGTTCAGAGAACAGAGTTTATATGCTTAACAGAATGGCAGTAAGAGAGATGCTTTAGTATTTGTAATTGCCAGGGTAAGTAGAGTTTATTTTCTATTACAGTAAGAACTTAACACAAACTAGAATGTACTGTGATTTCCAGTTGCTTGCAAGCCTTGGCTGCCTTAGAACATCAAGACAAGTGGGCTGTTCCAAATCAGGATGGATCAATACAAGGGTTTCTTAAAGCTTGAAGTCCTTCTAGCAGAGTTGGTGTGGAAGTAAGCCCCATTTCCAGTGTCCATGTCCAGAAGTAGTCAATAAAACATTGTGATAACATTTGTTGAGAGAACTTTGCCTCTGTTGCCTGCAGATGCTCACTTAGCTGTTGCTTTAAAAGTGCATTGTTTATAGTCACAACACTAGAGAAAATTACCTGCTGCAAAAAGCAATCTGAGCTTAAAATTAACTTGTCTGAAGCAGCCTTGATACATTTTACTATTGCAGATGCAGAGCAGAAGATGCTAATTTGAGAATCAGGAATATAGATGAAGTATTTCAAGGTTTTGGGTTGTTGTGTTCATGTTTTTTTTTCTGACAGGTTAGCCAGAGCATCTGAATTTACATGGATTTGTCTCTGTGGGCAACAACTTGTTGCAGTGGGGGCAGGAAGCTGTCTTGCTGTGCCTTAATTACCAGAAGTTCTTGTTTGGAAAATACTGCTGTTATGGAAATCCTTCTCAGGAATGTATTTAGAAACCCAATTCCATGGAAAAAGAGGCACTCTTCCAGGTGCTATTTAAAACAGGAATATTCAGATCCATAGATTCACCATGAACCTTGTGCCAGGGGCTTGTGCTAATTCCTCAGGGTGTCACTGAGCTGCTGCTCTCTGTGCTACAGTCAATGGTGTCACTTGTCATAAAACTTTGAGTTCAGAAAATATATCTCCTGGAGCCCTGCAAATCCTCTGGCATACACAGGATGTTATCCACATCATCTTCCACTTAAAGAAGCCTTCATTGGGGCACTCAAACTGCACAGTGATCATTTTGGATTTATTAGGTGTGCAGCACCTCTTGTCTGAGCACACCCCACAGAAAGTTAGTTTGTAGCTTTGAGTAGTTGAGCAGCCAGAAAAAACGAGTTTCTCTGCTGTAGGAAGCTGGAATGTTGGTTGACATGTTTTTCCTTTGGGAATCTTTAATAGAAAGAAACAAAGAAAAGGCTGAGTTTGTACACAGTCCAAACAGAAGCTGGAAGAAAAAAAGTGGCAACATTTATGTAGAAATAGCCTGCAAATTGCTGTCTTGTTTAGCAGTCAACAAACAGAAACTGTTTTCTGAGTGACTGAGCACCAGGACAGCACTAGCAGCACTTGGGTTTGAGGCTGTTTTGTTGTTTTGTTTGAAATTACACACCTGTACTTCACTATTGAAACCTGAAGAAAGAAAACAGAAGTGATTTGAAAAGCCTTTAAAGAAGGAAGAAGTCATTTGATATTAGTAGTTGCTGCTGCATCCATTTTTCCCTTTCAATATTTTAATTTTCTGCTAGGAAAATGAGCAAATTCATTTAATATTAGCCAGTACCTTTATTGTCTTCAGTATATTGGTCAGACAAGGCTGGATGAAGCACAATCTCTTTTCTTTTCTCATTTCACACTTTCTGTTTTCATTGGTCACTCTGCTGGAGATGCCAATGCCACAGGTCCTAGAACAGGGGGTCCAGGGAGTTGCCTGTACTAGGCACTTGTTCTTTAGCACTAGTGGTAAGCTTCTGTAAGCTAAGAGAGCAAGAGGTTAGTTATGCAGCAGAAGAGCCCCAACAGGATTCACTTACAATAAAAAGGATAAGCATTTGATTCTGCTCATGAAGGTGCTGTGAGGGAAATCTAAAAGGCATGAGCAAAGTTATGCAAAGCCTGACTTAAGCTGCTGTGAAAACTTTTTACTGGCACTGGATAGTCAGATCCTAGCAAGGAAAGTGAAATTGTATGTGTTGTGTGACCCTCTGGTTTAATGGGGTGGAGATGTTATGTGGAGAGAGTCATTTGTGGAGTTTTGTATGAAATATCTACAATGGTAGGGCCATTAAAAATGAGTTAAGGCCAAGCATAGCTGGAAAATCAGTGCTGAAAGCAATGTTTGTTTCTTGGTAGGTATTGGGAAGACTTTGGGGGTTGTACTGAGGAGTCAAGTTCCCCAGTCACTTCTAGATCTCACCAAAATGACTATTTTTTGGGTGGATTAGGGCTGGCTTAAGTGGAGTACACTTTAAAACAAACCAAACCAAACTTGCAGTGCAAAAGTTCATCCTGAAACTCTGCCAAAAAACCTGACTGTGTGGAATCTGTGCTTTTGGGTCAGAGCACAAGGCAGGATTGCAGGGACACCTGGAAAGTAGACAGCAATGTAAAGATCTCCTTGCAGCAAGCAGATTAAAAGCCTGTCACAGATCTGCAACAAATAAAAAGGGAAGTTAAATGGCCATTTATACCCAGTATATTGTTTAAAGTATGAGCTAGGTATGTTGCTATGTCTCTGAATTAGGGAACTCCAACTGACAAGGAAAGCCAGAAGACAAAGCTTGAGCAGTGAAGTGAAGCTTGGCACTTAGTATCTCTAGGAGAAAAGAGACAGTAGCCAGTTAAGCCATTCCTGGAATCCCTGCAGGAGTTGCCTTGATACTTCTGCTGCACTGTGAAAGGGAAGGAGGGAGACCTCACTGAAACAAAAATGTCAAGGTGCTTTTCTTCAGAGGGTTTCTGGTCACCTGAGGAACAGGAGCCTTCAGCATGGACAGCCACAACCTGGACAGCCTCCTGGGACCCTGACCCAAGTCAGGTAGGAAGTGTGCTTTGCAAGCTGGCTATCTTCACCAGGGTTGACTCAAATTCCTGAATGAACACTGTGAGGTGCAGTAGTGCAGTCAGTGAGGGACTTCCTGAAGCTTGGACTTCAGCTTTTGGATCTGCTGAAGCTCTACAGAGTAAATGGCTTATTGCTGCTCTCCAGGGATCTGCAATGAACTCCCCACACAGCCAGTTAATGTGTTTCATGGGGGCAGATGGCTTTGTTGCTGTTCTTCTCAATGTGCTATACCAGATTAGTAGTGTCCTCTCCAAGTCTCTCTTCACTGGAAGTCAGTGGCCTTACCAAGTGGCTGTTTATACACAGCATTAAGGCTTGGTACCAGTTAGAGGTATTCTATCAGGATTTTGAAGTAATTTGAGGGAAGGAGGCAGCAGTCCACTGTGCTGTCCACTGTGCCCAGGACAGCACAAGCAGCTGTGGCCAGGGAAGGGTCAGGATAGCTGCTTCTGGCAGTGGTGCTTCCTTAAAGTGAGAGAGAGAAATAGCAGCAAAGCCAGAATGAGGTTAAAGGAAACACCAGACTCTTAGAGAGCATCCAGAGGAGGGCTGTGAAAATGCTGAGGGGTCTGGAGGGGAAGCCTTGTGAAGAGCAGCTGAGGTCACTTGGTCTGTTCAGCCTGGAGAACTGGGAGGAGGCCTCATTGCTATCTTCAGCATCCTCACAAGGGGCTGCAGAAGGGCAGGCACCAATCTCTAGCCCTGTGGATAGTGATAGGACTAGAAATAATGGTTTGAAGTTGAGTCAGAGGAGATCTAGGTTAGATATCAGGAGAAGGGTTTTCACCCAGAGTGTGTTTGTGCTCTGGAACAACCTCCCTAGGGAGCTGGTTACAACACCAAGCCTGATGGAGTTCAAGAAGCATTGGGACATCATTCTCAGGCACATGGTGTGATTCCTGGGGTGTCCTGTGCAGGTTTAGGAGCTGGACTTTGGATGATCCTTCTGGGTCCCCTCTGGCTCAGAATATTCAGTGATTCTGTGAAATATAAGCTGATCCTGGCATGGATAAAGCTTGTTTATCCTTTTGGTCAGACTGAGTAGAGAAGAAACTGGGGAGAGGATTGTCCTTCCAGTGACCAGAAATTTTGTGAATTCAGGAAAGCTACTAAGGCAATTTTTGTTATTTTCTGCTTTCTGTTGAAAGAAGAGGCCTGTAAAATGTTGCTGTATGGATGTGAAAAGCAAGACTCCCTACCACCACAGAGCAGGAGAAAGCCAGAGAGCTCCCAGGCTGCCAAATGGCTGTCCACCAGCTGCTCTAATTGGTCTGATCTGATGAGCAGGAAACCTCTGCAGAAGGATGGCTTGAAGGTAGCTTTGGCAAATTCCCTGGTGACAGAAGCCAAAAGTGGTTTTGCTTTTTGTATTCATCAGGTTTAGAGAAAAGAGCCTGTGACCTATGACTAAGAGGGGTAATTGGGACAGACAAGTCACCCTGACAATGGCCTTCAGCAAGAACTGAGAAACTGCCAGTGTGCTGCCTGCCTGGCTGCTGGAGGCAGAGACACCAAATGCAGCAAGGCTCCTGTGCAGAAGAGTTGCCCAGTGTAGCCAAACACACCTGACATCAGCCTGTAGTTTGTTGCTTGAAGCTGCTTGGGCTGTCCTGGGCCACAGAGGGATTGTCCAGGCTTCCTTCTGCCCTTGACCCTGGTGCAGGGACCTCCTGCTAGTCTTGGTATGAATACAGGTGTACATCCAATGACACCACTGACACACAGGCACTTATAAAGTGGGTTAGGTTGGAAGGTCTGCCCATTAAGATAGTAAATTCCATTCAGCTCACATCCCACAGCTACCAGATCTGCAAATGGGAAACAACAGTTAGTAACCCAGGAGGAACATGGGGGTACAGAGCTTCTGTAAGCTTCTGCTTATAGAGCACTGAAAAGCCATCAGCCTTAACTGTGCCCACAGCTCCAAGCACATATGTGCCTAGTGATAACTGCAGCCACTTACCTTTAAATCAGTCATCAGCATCCCTGCAAATAACAAGCCTGTGCACAATGAACTGCTTCACTAATGCATACACAGGGAAGTGTAAGGACAGTCCCAGCACTACTCTCAGATTCTCAAAGGACTAGATTAGGATAAATTGCTGAGCACAGAGCTGGGCAGCACTAACAAGCAGAGTTTTCCCCCCCAAACCATTGAGTTGTGTGGTCCCACCCTCCTGCATCTCAAGAAGGGAAGATGGAAGAGCAACTTACATGCACACACGCCTGTTTCATACCTAGGCTCATCTTCTGAGTAGTTGCAGTAGAGTCCTTTGTGGGGATCACAGATGTCTGCTTCATTGCAGGTCTCTCCAGACTGCTTGGCACAGACCTTGCAGCAGCCACAACCATCCTTCACCAAGCTTACCCCAGGGGTGCAGGTTGGCACAGGTGGGCACCTGCATGGCCAGTGGCAAACCTCCCTGCGCTGGTGGCCTCCATGGCTCCCTGAAGGTTTTTCTCCAGGCTTCTCTGCTGGGCTGTGGAAGAACTTACATATGGTGGGGGATCTTGAGAGCTGAATGCATTATGTGTAGCTGGGATCACATAAAATGAAGTTGGGATGGAAAAAAAACTGTGAAGTGGCATGAATTCACCTAGCATTTCTCATCTGGCAGGATCCAACAAGTGAGAAGTGAGGTTAGGTAGGAGACAGAGGATGACTTTCATCAATCACTGGCATGCACTGAGGTGTCATTCCAGCAGTGAGCCTGGCCTGCTGCTTGTGTGAAACACTCAAGGGTTTTTCCTTTACCTTCAATAGAGCAAAACTTGCAATAGAGCTAAAGTAGGAGAACAACTGCTTTAAAGTAAATGGTGGATTTGTTTTAAATATTCCTTCCCAGGAACCTCCCATCAAAAGAATTAGCTATTGGTTCCTCCCACTGTCTGCCTGCCAGCCACTGCCCTGTGTGCCACTTCTGATGGAAAAAAAAAGACTTTTAAAATAGCAAACCTCTAAAATTAGAGTAGCTGTTTGGGTAGGAGCAAGATATTATTTACAAATTCTGTTGTGCTATACACAAAAATTAAATCCTAAGTAAGGGAGAGTAGTTGTTGCTCTGAGCTTAACAGGTAGCTTTCTAACAGCCTATCTATTTGCATGAGTAAGTGTTCATTGAATCCAGGGCCATATTACAGGGCAGATGTGTATCTGAAAGAGATTTGTATCAGCAGTAGGAAGTCAAGATCTAGCCAGAATTTACTGTTTTCCACATTCTGTCTCACAATTCCTTTTCCTTTCCTCTTTCATCCTTTCTCATTTCAGAAAAGGAAGTTCTCAGGAATTCTGGATGGGTTTATTTTTCCTGAGGCATGGAGGAAAATTAAGTCAGCACAGAGTATGAAAGGATCTCTTTCAGAAAGCTATATTCCATCTGTTTTTTGAAGACCTGCATCTAAAACATGACAGCTCAGGTCTTAGATTTAAATTTTCTCTTGCTGCTGATTTCAGCAGAAATGCAGCTCATGACAGAGCTATTCCTCATGGATGACTAGCTCCATAGTTAAGCTGGGGCACACACAGCACTTAGTGACTAGCACAGTGTAAGCCTTGGGAGCTGCTCCCATCAAGCAGCTATGACTGCCCAGGGAGCAAGCAAGAAAGAAAAGATCTGGGCTGGGCTCTATGCAACTTCTTTGACAGGTCTGGGTTCTCTGCTACTGCTTGTGCTGGGCTGACCTCAGCCCCCTGCTAGGGCTTGGGCTGAGCTGGCCTGGACTCTCTGCTAGTGCTTGGGCTTGGCTGAGCTCCCTGCTAGTGCTTGAGCTTGGCTGAGCTCCCTGCTAGTGCTTGGGCTTGGCTGGGCTCCCTGCTAGTGCTTGGGCTTGGCTGGGCTCCCTACTAGTACTTGGGCTGGGGTCCCTGCTAGTGCTTGGGCTAGGCTGTGGTCCCTGCTACTGCATGGGTTAGGCTGGATTCCTTGCCTAGTGCTTGAGCTGGGCTGGGCTGCCAGCAAGTCTGGGCTCCTTGCTAGTGCTTGAGCTGGGCTCTCTGCCAGTGCTTGGGCCAGGCAGGCCTCTCTGCCAGTGTTTGAGCTGGACTGAACTCCCTGGTAGTGCTTGAGCTGAGCTCCCTTTACTGCTTGGGCTAGGCTCCCTGCTAGTGCAGGTTCTCTGCTCAGTTGCTGTTATTACTAAGCCTTAGTCAGGATCTTTACAAGTGCTTGGGCTGGGCTGAGGTCCCTGGTATTTCCTGGGCTCCCTGCTAGTGCTTGGGCTGGGCTCTCTGCAAAAGCTTAAGCTGGGCTGGACACCTTGAATTTGTTTTGGCTGGGCTGGGCTTCCTGCTAGTGCTTGGACTGGGCTGCTGCTGCTACTAAGGCTGGGGCAGGTTGCTGTTACTAAGGCCAGACTACTTGATATTTCTTGGTGTGGGCTGTGCTCCCTGATAGTACTTAGGCTGGTCTGGCCCTTCCTGCTAGTGCTTGTGCTGCAGTAGGCTGCCTGCTAGTGCTTGGGCTTGGCTGGGATAAACTCCTTGCTAGTACTTGGACTGGTCTTGGTTCCCTGCTAGGGCTTAGGCTTGGCTAGGGTCCCTGTTATTGTATGGGCTGGGCTGGATTCCTTGCTAGTGCTTAGGCTGGGCTGAGATGCCTGCTAGTGTTTGAGGACAGCTTGATTCCCTGCTAGTGTTTTGGCTTGACTGAACTGCTTGCTAGCCCTCGAGCTAGCTCCCTGCTAGGGACAAGCTCCCTGCTTGTCCTTATGCTTGGCTAAGCAGGGCTCTGGGCTAGTCTGAGCTGCCTACTAGTGCTTAGGCTGGCTAGACTCCATGCTAGTGCTTGGGCTGGGCTGGACTGGGCTCCTTGCTACCTCTTGGACTAGGCTTGCTGAGCTCCCTTCACTGCTTGGGTGGGGCTAGGGTCCCTGCTATAGTATAGGCTGGGCTGGATTCCTTACTAGTGCTTAGGCTGGGCTGAAATGCCTGCTAGTGTTTGGGGACAACTTGATTCCCTGCTAGTGTTTTGGCTTGGCTGAACTGCTTGCTAGCCCTTGAGCTAGGCTGGGCTCCCTGTTCATCCTTATGCTTGGCTGAGCAGGGCTCTGTGCTAGTACCTGGGCTAGGCTGAGCTGCCTACTAATGCTTAGGCTGGCTAGGCTCCCTGCTAGTGCTTGGGCTGGGCTGGGCTGGGCTTGCTGAGCTCCCTTCACTGCTTGGGTGGGGCTAGGCTCAGCTTGGCTTCCCATCTCCTCAGGTTCCAGGATCAACATCTAGTTTGCAGAAGAATTATAAATAGATATCTTTTTCTGGGCATATGAAGCCTCTCCTATCAGTTTCTCTGTGTTGCTCCAAACTTTGCAGCTTTGCTGGTGTAGAAACCATCTCCAGCAGAGCACCAAAGGGGAAGCTGGGGATGGGTTGGTTTGGCTTAGCTTCCATTCAGCTCAACTTTCAAACAGGAATTGTCTGCAGAATTCAGCATTTCATGTATCATACCCCATGAAAGCTCTCACAGCTTAATTGAGCTGCCCTAATTGCATGCAGCAGTAAATGACCTTGTAAAAGGCTTTTTTTCCACCACTAATTTCCATTTTTCATGGTCATTTACAATTATACTTACAATATCTTAATCCACTAATGAAGCTCCAAAGTAGGAGCTTTCAAGTTCTTTTGGCTGAATGATTTTTAAGATACATATTAATTCACAGAGGCAATTCACATCATAAATGAATATTAAACAATGGCATAGGGTATTCCATGCTTCAGAATTGTGTCCCTTGGTACAGCATTTGTTGATACAGGATTTCTCCTAATCCTTTTTACCTAACTGCAACAATAATACAGAAACAACTCATTTAAGGATACATTTTTGGTAGGTAGCTAAGCCTGTCCTATAACCCAGCATGTTCCAGTTGATGAATGGATACATTGGAGGCTAGACCTTCCTAAAGGCTTGTTCTGGAAACAGGGCACACAGGTGTTGCTGTACATTTAGCAGTATTCAAGACTGTATGGTTGCTTTGGGAAAGACTTTATTGCTGCTTTTTTTCCTTTTTTTTTTTTAGCAGAATATTATTAGGAGTCTGGCCCTGTGCCAGCTGCAGGAGGCTATGTGGCTTCAGTCAGATATTGTGTTTCAGAATGAGCACGTGTAGCAGGAAATAGGCTGTGCTTCCAGCAGTATCTTGGATTTGTATTACAAATTAACATGTGCTTTAAACCTCCAAAATTCTAGCTAAGCAAGTGCTTTTTCTCTCCCCTTTTCAAAGGGAAAGATGTCAGCTGAAAGGTGTGAGACTATCAAGAGAAACACCATCAGGCAAATATCTGACAGTTTTAACCATGGCATTTCTGAGCAGCTCAGTCTGCCTGAAAAATCTTCCCAAATTTAGGAAGCTGCTCTGACAGTGTAAACTTTGCCTGTAAAGTTCACAGGCCAAATATTTTTCTGCTTCTTGCTTCCCAATGTTTCTATACCAAAGCTATCCACATCACACAAGCTCACTGCATACTTGTCCTGATCCTTTGGGCAGATGAGAAAATGAGACCATTGTGTAGCAGCCCTTCATGTGGTGGTATTTGTTTTCTTATGTTTTAATGACTGAATAAGGTCTGCATGGCACAGCCAAGCAGAGAGCAGAAGTAGGCAAAGTATTATCACTGGTGTTCTGTTGTCTTAGTCTGGCTTTAAATACGCAGCAAGTTAGCAGAGGGAGGCAGTGAGTTGAAAACTCTCCATTTGCCACTCTTCTGGATCAGGAAGCAAACTAACACAGAGTGGACTCAGAAAGAGGATTTTCAACATCAGCTCAGTAAATCACACAATTGGCCTTTCCCACAGATACCTCCAGCAGAAGCTCTCACTTAACATTTGCTCTTAAGAGACGAAGCATAACACAGCCCAGGTGCCTTCCTCATCTGGAAAAGCAGCCTGAGGTCAGACTGCTGTGCATATGTACATACACACAGGCATATGGAATATGAGCATGGACAAGAGGTTTGGCTTCTGACTGCATCAGCTAAATTATTTCTGCTTTTTATCTTTTAAATCACTGAAAATCTAAGCTCCTCTAGCACTTCTTCTCCACCAACTCGTATCCATATACAGATCAGAGAGAAAAACATACCAACATCAAGACTGATTAACTAAGCTGCAAATGAAATTTCCTGAGGAGTAGGGCATGGCTCCTGATTCTGTCAGAGGAATCTGTTGCTCTGAAATCTGTCATTAAGCAAAGCAAAACTTGAAACCAAGAGAGGGTGAAGAAGGGAGAAATCGTTTCTGCTTTGTAATGAGCTTACCTGTTGCGTACAGGGGATGATGAAGATGGTGGGAAAAAGGAGCCACCTCATGTTCCTGCACATTCAGAAGTGAAGCTGGGAGATAGGGAACAGGCTGAGCTGTGTCAGAGGAAGCACTGAACACAAAGCTCTCCTCTGTCTCCCTTGCCAACCCTACTTTCCCCAGCACATGCACGAACACATACGCACATTCACACTCCAAATTCTCCACTTCAGACAGAACCAGCTTCACTCTGACATTTCCAACTGATCTGCTTTTCTCTGCCCACCTCGAGAAGACAAGTTTTCACACCCTGCTTCATCCCATCCAGCTGCTTCAGCAGATTAATTGAGGCTGGCTGGGATGACATCTGATTCTTAAAAGCTGCTGCTGGAAAGGTAGGGTTATTTTTAACTTCTCTTCAAGTCCATATTACAGGAGTTTCTCAAAGCTGAAGGGCAGAGCTCCAACTAATGTGGGGTTTGAGGCAGAGAAAGCAGAGTTTCTCAACATTTCTAATGTAGTGTGCCTAACAAAATCACCCCACCCCACAGGACCACTCAAGTCTCCTAATTTCCTCCCTCCTAATACTACCAAGGTAACATGTCTGATTTTTGGGGTAGCAAGTGAGGCTTACCAGGGGAAGATAAAAGCTCCACCCCTGCAGCAGTGATGGTGGTGGTACCTTGGTGAATGCTTCTCCTTTGAGTTTGTGTCCTTGCTCAGTCACCTCCTGGGAAGCCCAAGAGTCACTGCAGGAGGTTGCCAAAGCTCCTGGGAAGCCCAAGAGTCACTGCAGGAGGCTGCCAAAGCTCCTGCTCAGCTGGCAGCTGTGCATGGCCAGAAACAGAGGTGGGAGTATGGAATCCAATCCAGTGTGTGCTCTTGCTGTAGATCAGTTCCTTTCATGGCTGTGACTTTGAGTACACGACAGTGAAGACCAGGTCTGGCTCAAGCCTCATGTTTGCCATTAAAAACTGATGAACATAGCAACTAGGTTTCTCAAAAGTCTCTTCTGTACACTCTCAAAACACAGCTTGTTTCAGAGGATAGCTGAGGCTGGAAGAGACCCAGGGTGTCTCTAGACAAACCAGTGCTCAGGCAGGGTCAGCTCTGAGATCAGACCAGGTTACTCAGGGCTCTGTCTGTTTGAGTCTGGAAAACCTCCAAGAGTGGGGACTGCCAAACCTCACCTTTTGGAGGGATGATAATGAGCAATGCAGGCTGTCTGAGGAGATCCTAGGCATGTTTTTCTCCTGCAGACTCAAAGACACTCCTTTCACTTTCCAGCCTGGAAGAAGTGAGGAAGGTCAGAGGACTAGATCATCCATCCTCCTCCTCATAGGGCTGCAGAGGAGCACACAGCATTCATTTGAAGTGTTTTGTTCTTCTTCACATCTCAGAATTAAAGCATGTGGCCAATTCAGGCTAGGAATGCTCTGTGTGAGCTAGCAATTGCTGGTCTGCCATGGACCAGAGAGTGAGGCTTTGAAGCTGGGGTTTGGGTATAAGTAAGATGATTGACAGAAAATGTTGGGTTTGGGAGGGGTGGGAAGAAGGTTCCTCCTTGAGGATGACAAGTTGGTAGTAGAACACATTAAAATGTGATTTTTCATGGCTGGGTGGTTACTCAAATGTGTGCAAAGCAACCAGTGTGTTTCTCCAGCCCCAGACTAGCCTGCTGCTAGAAGCAGCACTCATCCTAGTAGGACTCAGCTCTCCAAAGCAATAGTGTGCCTCCACTGCCTCTCCCAATTAGCTGAGGCTGTCTGGAGTTTGCAGAAGCTGCAGTACTGAACCTTGAGTGGATTCAGTAAGGAGCCATAAGGCCAGAAAGACAGCAATGTGAACTCCTTTGCATGAATAATATGCCAATGCTTTCTAGAGTCTGTGCCTCTGCTAGTATTGGCTCTGATTTAAACAAATGGAGGCTGTGTGCCCTTTCCCTCTCCTGCAGATCTTTAGGGATCCTCCATAAATTACAAGTTCATGTTCTTAACTCCATGTCCAGGCTCAGCAATGGTTTGGCTGTATGCATCCTTCACTCCAAACCTCTCTTGCAGATTTGATTACCTAAAGCATCATTCATATCCTGAGCTAAACCTCCTCTGGTGCCATTCTAATACTACCCTGAGCAGAAATGTAATTTGGTTGTATATTCAGTGATCTGTCTAGGTACTGTACACATTGGTGCCAGAAGATCATCTTCCTGTCTGTGAAAAATGCCATCTAAATCCATTGTCCTAAGAGCTGAAAAGGTATGAGATAGAAACCCATAAATTAATATAACCAGGCATTCTACCAGGATGTTCTGCCTTAGACAAAATGCAGAAGTTTTCATGACTGGTATTTGTTATGGGCCAGGGTTTTCAATACTCCTCACTCAGCTTGGTAGAGTTATTGTGACAAAAGCCAGCAAAGCCAGGGGTTGGATTTGGTGATAACTGTGCCAGTTCCAGAGACACACCAGAGCTGGGAGCTCACCTTTTGGCAGGAAGGTTTTTAACCTGTTGTCCTGTTTGGTTGCTCTTTGTGCATGGATGTTGCCAGGAGTCTGTGCTGTTTCAGTCAGTCAAAGCTACTGCTGGTGTCCCTTTGCTCAAAATAAGAAACAGGTGAGTCAAAAGAAGCAGCCACATTATGGGGCAACATATTGCCCTTGCCTCCCCCTGGCTCATATGCTGTTTACTCACTGGGAAGCTGCTTCCTCCAAAACAGGCATGTTCCTAAAACACCAATGGCTTCCCCACAGCAGCTTCCCAAACTGCAGAGCTATTTACACAGGTAGTTTGTGTGCCAGCTAAAAAACATTCCTGATGGAAATTAAAATAAGGCCCCAGGCAGTGTCCTACCCACACCTCACTTGAGGGGAGGCCATGGGACAGACACAGAAGAAGAGCTGTATTTTTTTCTCAAGCCACCAGTTGGAATTATTTTGTTTAGTTTTATTTGCAGGACATGCTTTAGTGACCTGAATAGTGGTGTGTTCCCACTGCTCTCTCCAGATTTAGTTTGGCACAAAGGCATCCCAAAGACAAACTCAGCTCTTCAGTCTATAGGGAAAGTATATGGTGCTCTCCACAGACCCAGAATCACCCAAAAATTGTAGGGCACTGGCTGGCTCTAGTGCCTATTTTGCATGGCAAGCATCCCAGGGGGTGAGAACCCCCCAGCCAGGTGAAGGGAGGCTGCACTCAGACTTCTCTTTCCCACTGATGTAGTCACTTCCACTTCTTTCCCCTCATGTATGAAGAAGGTCACCTCTACCTCTCTTCTCCTGAGTCCATGGAAGCTGCCCTGAGCTTCAGGGCTGAAAGGGTTTGCCCCTTCCATGGATGGGTCCACTGAAACCAGCAGAAGCTGGGGAACTGCTGGTGGAGAGCCCAAAGAGCAAACAGGTGGTGGGCCTCAGATCTGGGCAAGGCCCAGGGTTCTCAAAGACAGTCTGTCTCCAGGGAAGAGTTCAAAAAGGGCACAGAAGAGTTCTGGCCCCAGCAAGAAAAAGTAATGAAATATCCAAGAGCAAAAATCCACCCCTCTTCATTGCAGGGGTATGGAGAAGAGTGGGAAATTTCTCCTGCTACTTAAGAGTCTCACCTCAGAATATGTGTGTGAAAAAAGGAAAAACCAATGGGAAACCCAGATTAAACAGTCACATTTGGGTTCTTTTCAGCTTCCTCTAAACCTACAAAACATTCAAGCAAAACTCCACATCAACTCAACCTCTCCAGAGAGCTTGCAAGACACTGTTGCAGAGTTGTGTTGAGTTGACCACTCCAGCAGCTCAGTAGTATAGTTACCCTTCCATTTTCATGCCTACAGTGCAATTCCATGTCAATCCTCAAGGCAACACAGCCACCTTCATAGCACAGCTGTGTCCATGGTCATGTCCATGTGCACTTTAAGCCAGTGCATCAGCCCCAGTAACTTGTCCACCACCACCAGGGTGAAGTAAGGAGAAGAGATGGCAGGCCAGGGTCAGCTGGTGGGTTGCCCAAACCTCATTTGCTATGTGGATCATAGAATCATAGAATCATCAGAGTTGGAAGGGACCTCAAAGATCATCTAGTTCCAACCCCCCTGCCTGGCAGGGACACCAGCCACTAGATCAGGTTACCCAGGGCCCCAGCAAGCCTTGTCTTAAAAGCTTCCAGGGATGAGGCTTCCACAACCTCTCTGGGCAACCTGTTCCATTGCCTAACCACCCTCATAGTGAAGAACTTCTTCCTAATATCCAGCCTAAATCTCCCCTCCTCTAGCTTACACCCATTTCCCCTGGTTCTATCACTGTCTGACCTCCTAAAAAGTCCCTTCCCAGCTTTCTTGTAGCCCCCTTCAGGCACTGGAAGGCCACAATAAGATGGAAAGAGGGGAAAGAACCAACAGCAGGAAGGGGTTAAGACAGAAGTCCCCTAGTGAATGATTGTGCCTGGCTCAGCCAGCTCTGATCTGGAAAAGCCCAGGGGAGAGTTCAAACAAACCAGTGAGTGATGTGTCTGAGACCCAAAGCTCTCAGCACCCTTTTGCAGGAAGGATTACTTCATTTTCATTTTCTGTAAGTGAGTCATGACCTGCTGATAGCTACACAAGTCTCTCTATTGCTGCTGCAAAAATTGGGTCTCAGAGGCATCACCTTTTTGTTTTGGTTTGATTTTTCTTTGTCACATTAAAATTCTGCCTCCCCAGGAGGTGGGAGCCATGCTGCTGACTGCTGGTAGGACTGTGCAGTGCCAGAAAGGAAACCCAGGGTGATTTAAAAGGGAAAGGGGAGGGAAACAGAAGGTTTAGTGCTGCTGGAGCCAGATCATTCACAGGGCCAGTTTTAGAGCTGTTGTCCCCTCATCACTGCTCTGGTCTCCTGCCCCAGCTGGGGCAGAGGCATTGCACCTAACACCTTGCCTTGCCTCTCCTGCTGACCTGTCACCAGAGGAAGGATCCCCTGGAGGTACCTGGGCAGATACCCAGGAGGTCTCTGGACAAACCAGGCATGGCCCCACACTGCCAAGCTAAGACATTAGGAAAAGAGAAGAAAACTGTTCAAGTATAATTAAAAGGAAGAAAGAGATTTGTCTTTTCTTTTATGTATGCTCAATAATGCATGGATGCCTCAGTCTTGTCTCCTAAAATCTCCTGCAGACCACCTTAAATTCCCTGGAGAAGTGCTGGGTCTTGCACTAGGAACAGCCCTGCCATCTGTAGGATTTTCTTTCTTAAATTAAACATTTATTTAGTATCAGAAAAATACCAAAACCAACAGCAGTTGGTTTTTTATTTCAGTCAAATGCCTGTTAGCTTTCCTAAAGTAGTTCAGAACCCAGCAGTGATCCCAATATTTCCTGAGGGATCCAGTTCATCCAGGGCACCATCCAGACAGCCTGCAGCCAAGGCTGTTCTCCTGCCTCAGAGTCCATCTTCTCAAAGGTGTAAGCTGGCTCCAGCAGTGGCAACATCCCTCTTCTGGGGGCATGTCCCACATGGAAAGGAAAAGGTTCCTTTTAAGGGAAAAAATTGGGGGGTTTTCACCTAAGACTAACATCATCTGTCATGTATGTTTGTCTAGGTTCCAGAGAGATTTTAAAGGAGAAGAAGACCAGGGTATTTGAAGAGCCTTTAACCTCACATAGACAGGGGCAAGAAGACCCAGCAATGGGCATCTCAAGCCAGATAATTCTTATTAGACACAAATATTTAACAGAGGATGAACTATAGAACAGTATATGGAGGGAAGTGACAGGTCTCTGCCTTTTTAGGGTGAGATTTCCCTAGATGTCCTCCAGTGCAGACAGCTATATGACAGCTAGGAAGCCTTTTTGTCTCTGGAGAGCCACAGGTGCTTCCATGGTGTAGTTTATTTCTTCTAATGGACACTTCATCCTCAGGAAGGGATGGATCACATCACTGAAGCACCTCTGTATCTCTTTCTCTCTGTTGACCATGCAGGGGACATGGGATAACATTTGGCCAGAGAAGGATGCCTTTGTGTCTAGGCATCTCTCTGGCATAGCCACTTGAACAAACACAAATAATGATGCCCAAAGCACAGGTGACCTGGTGCTGTGTGAAATTTGATGCTTAGATGTCCTTCAGGTGGTTTCACAGTCCCTTCTGGCCTTGCTCTCTGTGCTTCTGATGCAGCCTGCCCATAATCTTGAAATGTGCTTTTGGTTCCTTGCTCCCTGGGAAGGGGAATGGGAGGGGAAGCCTCTGTGGCAAGCCTCAGGAGAAACCAGACACAGCTCCCCAGCAAGCACTCACTCTGGAGCTGTGCCCAGCACCACACCTACCACCAGCTCCTTCCTTTCAACATGAAGAGAGCTCCAATAGCACCATGAAAAGAAACTAAGCAGAAAGCCTCTGAGCATGGAGGAGATGTTCATTGCCATCATTCTGATTCAGGCCTCTGATGAGTGTGATCATGTTCCCACCACCCATTGGCTCCAAGCAGAAGAAAGGAGCACTCTGCCTTCTGGTTTCATAGACTTCAGCTACATTCAACAGAGAAGAAGCCCCCAGTGGTTTTTGTTGAGGGACCAAGGTAAAGTTAGTTAAACTGGCAACTGGATCTTTTTCCTTATGAAAATTTGCAAGGCAGGGTTTAGAAACTGCTTCTTCAAGATGCTATTGCAACTGCAGACAGTAGCAGAAGAGGTTCTCTGTTGGAAGCAGGGGTTTTAGAACAGTTGGTGTATTCAGAGCATGGAGCTTGCACTGTTCTTCCAATAGTCTTGTCCAGTTGCACACCACAACTCTTACTGCTGTGTCAAAACACAAGCAAATTTCCTCTCAGAAAGCCAGCAGGCAGCTAAAGGAAACCACTGCAGATAATTCTGTGAGGTTTCTAATCTGTAACAGAAACAACAGGAAAAAGCTCAAATCTAGTCTGTACTTGAGAGGTTTCCTCAGCCCCTAGAAGTTCTTCCCCACAACAGACTCATTCAAAACCTCTTGGGGACCTTGGTCCTGCCCCAACTGCAACTGAAGCCTGACAAAAATAAAGGAGAACTCAAGTAAAAATGCTTTCCTGAGACATGTGTCTGATTCAAAGCAAGGTGACAGTGTGCTGGGAGAACATGCATGGATGAGTGACATTGCCTGGTGTCCAGCCCCAGTTATGACAGTAGTGAGAAGGTGACATTAAGGGAACCACAGAACCTGCCCTCCAGGCCTTCAGCACAGGCAGGTGCACCCTCACAGGCATAGCCTAGCAAATGGAACCACACTGGTATGGAAGGGTAAATCTCTGCAAGGTCTCACTTAGCATCCACACTGCTCATACACATGTATGGGCAGCTGGAACTCTGCCCAGCCATGGAGGTGACTAGGGTGGAGACACACACCCACACAAAAACACTCACTAGTTCAGGCAGGGTGGTTACAGCAGCTAAATTAAGCACTGGTCATGTATGAATGACCTTAGCTCCATGCACAACCCTCAGGGTCTCCATGCATCTTCAAAGCACTCAGTGCTGCTGGACCTCCATGCTCTCCCAGGCACAGTTCAGGGTCCATGAAGGTCTGGCATTCTTCAGAGCAGCCAGGGTGGAGGCACTGGTGTTGAGGGTAAGTCAGTGTAACAGTACAGATGTGAGCTATGCTGCACCTGCTGGCCTCAGGGCTAGGTGATGGGCTCTGGTCTGTTTTCTTATAGTGGAGAGAGCCTCTGGGTCTAAAATGTACCTGATTATTTTTCCATATACCTTTTGCTAACATGATGTGGAGTCTGCTACTATGCACTACATTGGGAAACTGCTTTATTCAATCAGTTTTATAATCATCTGACACTTAGCAACTTTTGTCTTCAAGTGCAGGCTGAAAGTGTGTCTAGGTGACTGTCAGGCCTTTGTGGGTCTCCTGGAAATACCTTTAAAGCACACCTTTAAAATGTCCAGCTGGGGTCTTGCAAGCAGAGTTGCCATGGCACCAGGGCAATGTGGCCAGGCAGGATGTCTTTGCCTTTCCAAAGGTGACAAACCATTCCAAGCATCTAATGGTTACTGCTTGAAGTAAAATGGGCTCTAAGAAAACCTGGCTTGCCCCAACTCTTAAATCATCAACCTGAGACCTAAAATCACTAGTCATGTAAGAAAAGGTGTAAGCTATGATGTGATAGGATCCTTGAGATCAGAGGCCTTGGTAAGCCTGATATGAAATCAGAGCAAGCCCCCAGCAATGAGGGCACAGCCTTCTCACTGCTGGTGGCTGGAGCAGAGCTGCTCCCCTTGCCTTTGCCAGATGGCTGTCTCCCTAGAAATTACTGCTGTTGAAACTCCCTGTCTTTATTCTCCTTCATTACTTTCCTTCTGACAGCAGAAATGACTGCACTTGGAAAGTAAACAGCTTTTGTTGTGGTTCTCCTGAATATCAGTTTTATATATATCTGTATAACTATAAAGCTATAAAACATTTAGGAAAACACACACACACAGAATGCAGGAAAATAAACAATACTGAACACCAGTTGTGTTTTCATCATGCCATAGGAGTGCCCAGCATTTGAGTGGAATTACAGAGAGCTGAGAGTGTCTGCCCTCTAGGACCTCTGGCCTCAGTTCTTCAAAGGCTTCAGGACATGCTTTCTTCTGCCTAGAGCACTTGTGCAGAGAGGCTGTTTGATGGGTGTAAATGTTTGTGTCTAAGTATTTGCAGGGCTGGAGCCTGACCTGGTGAGCCCAGAAAACTGGAGAAAACTAGTAAGAGTAGCAGGGGATTAGACAAAATCAGAGCTGAGGCACTCAGCAGCATCAAAAGCTATTTATGACCAGTGACTTCTGTCTGTATGAAACAGGAACACAGGAGGAGCTCTTCTTAAATGCTCAGACTAATTGAGACCTGATAATCCAGAGGGATTATCCCTGACTCCATCAAGTTGCTCACACTGTACATGTCCAGCTGTGCAATGATGAGCACAGGAAAGCAACAAGAGAATCCCTCCTGATTTATACCCTAAGACTTGACCCATAATTGAAATCTCCTAGAGCCCTGTATTCAACCTCACCCAGAGCTTTTCTGTTTTGAGCCAGCTACCTCCAGAGCTGAGCACAGAAGCCTCCTGTCAATCCACAGTGTTTCTGTCTGCAGAGCATCCAGTCTGGATTGGAGGAATCCTCTTTCTCTGCATAAATAAGTCCAACACATGTCATCAGCCTGCCTGAATTTCAAGTTCAACCACTTGACTATCTTGCTCCATGTCAACATTGATATATTGACTGCTCTCTAAATGTATTTCATTTATTTATTTACAGGCCATAAGAAACTCTCCCATTCATCTTCTCCTGCACAGGCTACAGGACTTGTTGCATCTTCTGTATTTGCCTTCTCATTTTCTCATGATGAATGTTCCCTGTTAGCCTTTTTATCTTCTTTTTGTGCTTCAGCTCACACCTGGTCTCTGGCAGAGCAAGCTCCCACTGGTGTGAGTACCAGGGAACAGCCATGCACTGGCTGAGGAACTCCCTCTGGCCCAGGCTGCCCCCAGACACCAGTTCCCACAAGTGACTCCTTGTTCCCAGGAGGGATGATGCACATCATCTGCATAATAAAATAGGAGGCCACCTAAACTGCAGCTTTTTTTCTGAGAGCTGTGTTTTTAACTCTGTGAAATGCTTGCTTTCCTTATAAAGGGGGAGAGGGGAAAGGAATAGAAAACTTTTAGGAGGGGAAGGTCATATTTTCTACTGGGTTTGGCCAGGCTTTTGTAGGCAGATGCCTTGGTGAGACTGGCAGGAAGCTCTAAAAGCCCTTGTTCCCGAGGCTGCCTATTTTATCTGGTTAAAGTGTGGGTGGCAGCACTATAAAGTCTTGCTTTCCTTCACAGGGAAGCAGGAGGAGAGTTTGGACTGCATTTAGTATTGGGGGAATACAGCATGTTTCACAGTCCCCTTTGTGTCCTGTCAAGACCTTACACACTGCAGAAATTGTTATTTCTGCAGAAGGTGGGATGTCTGGTGGGAGATAGACTCAGTGTCCTACATCCAGCAGCTCCAATGTTTCTCACTGCTTGGGTTATTAATATCATTTTAGAAATGCCAAGCAGAGAGCTGTAGAGGAGACTAAATTATGATAATCAGGGGGAAAAAAAGTGTGTGGGGGGGTGGGGAGCACAGCAAAAGTGAGTGTGGTTTCATTGTGATATTCTTGGACAGCTACAGCTCTGAGAGGTAGCCGCTGAAGATTTCTTTTTATAGCAACAGCAGCTCCAGTGTCACCTAATGGGGACTGAGAATTTGGGTCATGATAAGGGGGAGCTCATGCAAAGAGACCTTTCCAGATGTGACTGGTCTGTGTGATGCTGCTCACTGAGCATCAGCAGGTAGAAGAGGAAAAGGCAGCACCGGTGCACCTGGGGAAACACTGCCCTTCCCACCCCGAAGCTTCACGAGTCAAAACTCCCAGAGGGAAAACTTCCAGAGGGACATTTCTCCCATTGCATTGCGAGGTCTGGTCCTGCGTGAGAAGGGGCAGCATTACCCTGGCATGCCGCAGGGTTTGCAGGCAGACTGGCGTTCCCCTTGCCTGAGGACGGAGAGCACGGCTGCCGCGGACGCAGCCCTCCTGCGCTCCCTGCAGCAGAGGAAACCTCCCGGGGAACATTGTGATCCTAGGGGGAAGCTGTTTAGCTACTATCTGCTAATTGTTGATTCACACTGTCAGGCATGGAGAGCAGAAATGTGCTTTTTACAAGGGTAATGAGTGGGAGTGTGTCAGCTCAGAGACAGTTACCACCAGGCGGTGGCTTGCCCTTTCTCTGCCTGCCTCCGGCCAGCCTAGAACGTGCCTCATGTTAGCAGAAGGCAGAGAGCTGCAGCACCAGAGGAGGAGCCAGACAAGTCTGTGGTGAGGTGGTGATAGGGAGAGTGCCTGAGACACAAGCCAGGGCTTTGGGCAGCTGCTGGTTTGAAGCAGGTAACCTGGGCCACTTACAGAAGAGGAATACTCTCTACCCTTGCTTTAGCAGCTTACTTGGTACTGTCAGAGGGAAGCAGGAGATTATGATGATATTTACCCCAGAGACACTTTCAGAAGCTGGGTGAGTAAAGAAGAAGGTGTAAGCTCCAATTTTGTTGGGAGACAAGAAATATTAATAGTGCCTGGATGCTTTTCAGAGTGGAAATAGGTTAGTCAAACATGCCTGTCATCTAGGAAAAGATTTAGATGACAATGTATTAATTTGGCTAAAAGTAGAAATATATACAACTTAATGCAGCTGTGATGTGTCAGACAGAGGTGTCTCTACTATGCCCATCACTGTGGTTTCAAAAGAAAAGAAGTTTTGAATCTTAAGAGATATTTTGTGGTGTATGTCTAACACCTCCCCATGCTCTCCTCAGCCCTTCCCCTTCCATTAGATTCTATCCCACTGAAGAGCTCATAAATACAACCTCTTTTATCTAGTCTATGCTCAAACCTGGTGGTGCAGATAAAGACCAAGTTCTGGCTTTGCCAAATCTCTACAGCCAGAGGTGCCACCCCCTCACGTGCCAGGCAGAGTAAAAGGGGCTCTCCTCCAAACATGCCCCCAGACAGTGCCTAACCTAGTCCCAGGAAAACCCAGATCCCAGATTTCTCTCAGACCTGGTCTGGTATTCATTCCTGGTTAACCCTGCAGGTAGCTAATCTGCCTCTGTCATCCCTGTCTCCAAGGACTGGACAGGAAAGGTGTCTGCATATCAGGAATCACACAAACCAGCAAAGTGTTGCAGGAAAATACACAGTGAAAAAAAGTTAAATTTCTTTCATTTGCAAAACTGGCCAAAATTCACTAGACAGCACTGGGCCAAGGGGTCATCTGTGTTCAAAGTGAAGGGGCAGAAGCCAGGTTAGATGCTCCAAACTACCAGGGTAGCAGGACACCAGCTCTCTGCCAGGAAGGGATAACAAAATTCCACAGTTTGCCTGGAAATGATACAGGTTTGGGCCACAGGGCTGTGATTCCTTGGAGCATCACCTGAGTGCCCATAATTCATCCCCAGCAGAAGGATCAGTCCCATGTTGACCTGCAGGGGATGAACAGGATCATCATCCCAAATGTGGATCTGTGCTGCCAAATTAACAAACTCAACAATCATGCCACAAACCTCAAAACTCATCAAGTTGTTTTGAAAAGCATATGATTGAAAATAAAATGCAATAAAATAAAATGAACATTTTTAATTGTTCTTCTGTTTATTTAGTCTCTAGACTTCTGGTCCCTGAGGTCAGCTCTGCAGCCAAAGGGCTACAGACATTTTCCAGCAATGAAAGCCAACTTGGTGAAGGAATTCTTTAGTCACACAAACTGAAACTTTAAGAAAAAACTCCAAAGATCATAAGACTTCTGATAGTTTTCTGGACTTGGCATCACATATGATTTGTCACATAAGCTTGTGGAGAAAGATGCTTTCAGAATTCTCAGAAATGCTCTCTGGATTTATGGAAACTCCCAAAAATCTGAGTACTGGATTGCCTTTTCTTTATCTCTTTTTTGTGGTTGGCTGATTGGTTGGTTTGTTGTGGTTTATTAGTGAACTACTTAGAGTATTTATATACTTAGCATGTCAGAATGTGACCATGTCAGAGAGCACTCAGACAGAGGCAGTTTTCTGTCTATCCAGCTGGATTCAGCTGGGAACTGTTGACTCCTGTCTTCAGTATATTCCCCAGTTCAGATTCTCAAATAACAAGAGAGTGGAGTAAATTGGCTTCTTTTATTGTGCAAATGGACAGACAGAAAAAGGAAATAAATGCATAGTACAGGAAAGATCAGTTTGTAAAATAAATAAAAGTGTATTCTTGTCCAATGATCTCATTTGCAATCCCACCCACAGTTCTGTCAACCTGGTGAAAGGAACAACAGAATTCCACAGCTTACCCCCAGTGGGTTAACAGTTCCCTTAATAAGAAATGGGAACCCTCAAAAGATTTTATTACTTTGCATGTTGTCTGTTTGCACTGTCAGTAAGAGAGAAGGAGCCAGAAATCAGAATTAAACACACCTCTTCTTCAAAGTCTGAGCATGTCTGAACATATGATACCAGGCATCAGGACTGACCCAGCACAGGCATTTTTAAAGCTGCCAGCACAAGGCTTTTCATGATGGTGAGTGCTGGGAAGGAGGCAAAAGGCACAACCACCCTAAAGCCTTTATGTAGCTTGAGATCTCCATCTGCAACTGGTGTCATTTCCCTTAACTTCAATAAAGTCACAACCACACCAGGTCTCTCTCCTCCTTCTTTCTCCTAGTTTAATGAATGAGCTTCCTGCAGCATTTGCTAAGCTATAGACAAATATGCTTTTCAGAAAGAGGAGTGTGAACACTGCAGTTCCCCTTCCCCTCAGCAGTGTGTGTGTAAGGACACTCAATTAATGGCCTAGCCTTAGCAATAAAATGAAATTCTGATTTTATCCCAATACTGTAGCTTGCCAATCTCTTTTACTAAGAGAAATGGAAAGCTCTACAATACCTGTCCTCCCAACAGCACATGCCACTTCCTCAAGGTTAAATAGCTCACACTGCACTGCTGTCTCTGCTCCTTGCATATAATTGTATTTCCTGTGTAATTCTGTGTGTTCTTCATCCCACAGCAATTGATAGGGACATACTCTGGTGGCATACTCCTGTGCCAGCCTTTGGAAATTGGCTGTTTTCTATGAGATTAAGTTCTTCCTTCCTAATTAAAGGAATTGCTCAAATTTAGCAAAATTAATTGAATATACTATTAGTTAATTTATTTTTAGTTAGACCTGAGGGAAAATCCAATTTTAGACCACAAAGTTCTACAGCACATCTCCACCTTTTCCCCTCCCCCCAAGAAACTATTTCTGATGAGCTGAATCCTCCCAACACTTCCCTCCTCCTGCACACCACTACCACTGCAAGCTGACAAAAGCTGCATGAGGCCAGTCTGTAAACCAAAGCTGACCACAATAACTTGAAGTCTGCATGGTGGTGACCCTGGGTGACCACAGCTCCCTCCACTAGTTTTCATTTTCACAGAATCACAGAATCATAAAGGTTGGAAGAGACCTCTAAGATCATCAAGTCCAGCTGTCAGCCTATCACCATAATGCCACTAAACCATGGCCTTCAGTACCACACCTAGCTGCTTTTTAAACACCTAGGGCTTAGCATGCTCCTTCCCAAAGTCAAGACATTTTGTACAGCAGCAACCAAAAGGGTAACACTTCCCTCCTGAACAGGAGTGACTTCAGACATTCAGTCAGGCATTATGGAGATCTGAGTCCCAGGGATGTGGAGATAAGGAATACACTTCAATTTGAGAGGCTTCTTCTCCTGCTTGATTCTACCTTGGCTTATCAGTGATGTGGCTGCTTCTGCTGTTCTTCCTCTTGTCAGATTCAGTGCATGCAGGGGGAAGGAAGGAGATTTCAGTGTCATGGTTTTCACTCACAGCTGAAAATTAACTGTTAGCAGCAAAAGATGTATTTCAAAAGGAGGTTAACTGTACCAGAAATAGAAGACTGCCATGTGTATACATATATACAACACCACTATGGATTTGTTACTCCATGTATCTAACCTGTTAGTAGCTCTTAATCAGGTGAACAAGGAGGAGAAATAAAACCTTGAAAAGGGAAAGAAGAAATGAGGATGCCATCACAAATGTACACAATGATTACACTGGCTATGGCAAACCAGACTTTCTAGATCTTTCCACCATCCTCAGCATAAAAGAAATACACCTCAGGGCTGCCCAAACCCCCCAGGGTCAGTGAAAGTGATCCAGGTCCCCTGAGGGTGGCACCAGCAGCCACCTCCACCTGCAGCTGGTCACTCTGCACAGGGAGGCTGTGCAGAAGGAAGTCAGAGCCTGGCTCCAGGGATGTCACCATCTGCCCATGACATGTCTATGAGAAAACTGCTTAGAAAAGCTCTTGAAAACGTTCCTCCAAGAGGTTAGTCTCCTCTCAGAGAGGTAGAAGCAATGTCAGACACCCATAACCTGCACGGAGGAAGATGTGGTCCAGCAGCTGAGTCAGATGTGCTAGGCAGAAAGAGGTCTCAAGGGCAGTTCTTCAGTGGAAATGACTCCCCCAAAGCACCACAGAATGAGGTTTGATTCATTTTGGAGGGTCACCTGCTGACTGAGAGCAACATGGACCCTGGCAGGCACAGCCTTTGCTAACCATCTCCCCACACCCAGTTTGCCAGCACACCGTTGCCCTGAGGCCTAAGAACAAAACTCCTCCAAGACTTAGTGATGCTCTCAGCAACACTGCACAGCTGTTAAGTGGCTGGTACTCAGGGACACGTGGTTTGCATCTAATTGCTCTGCTGATGTCTGCTGGTCAGTGGTGACCCACTGGACCTGCCCTGGGTTGGACCACAGTGACCACCAGCTCCTCCCTGCTAGGGTTTGACTTCTCCACTGAGAATGTATATATTTATGCTAAACTCAGTGGATATAGTAACTACATCCAGCACTTCTTTATACATCTCTTTCTCCTCCCAGTTCTTCATCAAATAGGATGCCTGCTGGGGTGAGATGCTGTCTGTTCTCTGCTGCCAAGAAATGCATCTCTCACCATCTGAGTTCTCATCTTCCCTGCATGCTCTGAAGATCTTGCATGGCATGGAGAACAGGCAGACATCTGTGCTATGTGCAGGGGAGCAAGTGTCCTCTCTTGTCTCCCATGAGAATGATAAGGCTTTCTCTGAACCTACTCAGAAAGTACAAACCCCTTGCTCTGCTATCAGATGTTCTCCCTTATGGAAAATTCAAGCCCCAGGAAGTAGTTATGGCTCTAAATAATTTCAGACAAGGCTTGGCCACAGTCACACTTTCAAAGCCCTGTTAAAAATAGAGTTTCTCTCCCCAGTTGCATTTGCTATCTCATTTTCTTTCAGTCCTGCAACACACCCACACTATTTCTCCTTAAACTCAAATGCTTCCCACCACTGCTTCCTTTCACCACCCCTCACAAGCCTTTACTGTACAGCTGCATTTTGCAAGCCACAGCCAGCAAGGAAAAGGACTGAGCTTTCCATGTTTTGCTTAACATCAGAGAAGAAGAAAGTAGCAGGTTAAAAGGAGGCCCCAGCAGCTGGCAAGCCACCCCAAAATGGGTGTGGGAATGCTCCAGTGGCTCTGTAGTACTTGAGGAGAGAAGGCACTGGGGCAATCTGACTCATGAAGGCTATTGAGGACTAAGAGCCTCTCTTGAGGTGAACATTCCCCTGCAATCAGCAGAGGGGACAACCTTCATGTTCACATCAGTATTGCAATGAGTGAAGATGATGGGATAGGCCTCAATGGATCTCATAAAAGCCTCAAGTTCATCTCTACTCAGTACTTTCCTAGGGTATGAGAGTATCAGGTGAAAATAGATACAGTGGAGTTTGTAGATGACATGGAATTGAGGAGTGGTTTGGAAGACAGAGTGAGCCTGATAACTTGCAGAAATAGAGCACAACAAAACTGAGATTTCAGAAGGCAAATGTGAAATGTTTCCCATCTGATGCATAAACACAGAAAGTAGAGATGTTGCTTTCACGCAGCACAGCAGAGCCTAGAAGGACAGCAGATCCTGAGCCATACAGGAGGCACTGGTACAAAGGCAAGGAACATTACTCAATCATAAACCAAGTGGGGGCTTTTCCTAAGCTAGACTGCCACAGGTAAGTCTTGGTGTGAACACAGAGTTCATCTGGGGGCATCCTTCTGTCAAAACTGGCAAGAAAAATGTTGGAGGAGATTCAAAGAGAGAAATGAAGGGGAAAAAAAAAGGAAAAATATTACCAAAATCTGACAATTGAAGCAGGTGAAACTGAGCATGTTCAAGAAGGGTAGGAAGATGTCCAAAGAGGTTGGTGAGATGGAGAAGAGTATTTCTGCAATTGCACAGACCTCAGCTATACCCATTGAAGTGAGGGCAAAACAACAAGCAGGAGACAAACAAGAAAAATTCAATGTATTTGTAAGGAAATGTGCAGAACTATCAGAACTGGAGGAAATAGATGGGACATGCTGTGCAGCTCAGGCAAATCTGTGCTGGTTAGATACAGCAGTGCAGGCACATCAGCTCCTGCAGCCCCAGGGAGCCAGTGACCTGGCTGATGCTAGGCAGGCACTCAAAGCCCCTTTCCCCCTTCCCCTCCCCAGAGCCTTGCCTTATTGCCCCTCTGATGACACTTCCCATGTAACATTCAGTGTAATTATTTTAATGAGGATCTTCCACTCAGCTATCCTCAGTGGGGTTTGCTTACTTACAACTATAGGCACTTACAAAAGGTTAGTCATCTGGCTTACAGAGGCTTTAGTTTCCCCTTGGTTTATATCACAGGAAGTATTCTGCAAATCATGTGAGGGAAAATCTAAAGCAACAGAGAGGTGCAGAGGGACCTCCCCACAAGGTGACACTTTCAGTGGGCACCTTGCCTTGTGTCAGAGGTGAACTCTGGCTCTCACAGAAATGATGGGTTGATGTTTCAAACTGCTGAGGAAGAATTTGTAGCCCTTTTTCTAGCTTCAGGGCTTCATTTTTTTCCCAAATGGTGTAACGTGGATTTTCTGAAAGTTGGTTGTTTTAGTTTTTTGGGTTTTTTTTACTCAGGGGAAAGTTTTGCTATGCAGTAGCCTCCTCCCACAGCTCCCTTCTCTGAAGGCTGGGGAGCAGGAAGCCTCTTGGAGCTCCCTGATGCTCTGCAGCTCCCTGAAACTGCTGGGCTTGCGTGCCAAAAGCAGATGGGTTCATTCATTGGAATGCAAGAGGTCTGCAGGGAAACATCTTATGGGCTCAGTGAGCAAGGACACAGGAGGACTAGATTGTACATGGCTTCAGCTGCCAAATTTGATGTCTGCTTCTGTGGGTCATGCTGCTCTTGTCTTTCATCAGGCACTTTGTCTGATAATATTTATTTATATATAGTATAGTTTTTATGTTTAGGCAGCAAATCCCCTGTTAGAAACCACGTGTGTGTGTGTGTGTGCTTGATGAGGTTATAACACTTGGAGGCAGAGGATACTGCAGCAAGGTGTGGCAGACACCCACCAGATTTCAGATGTCTAGCTATATCAGTGCACAAAAGACTCTGGACAGTGATAATGAGAGAGCTGCATGTACTGTGTGGTGGCAGGAGATGTCCCAGAATCCCACCAGCTTCATTCCAACATCTGCACAATAAATTCTTTCTGTGAAATTCTGCTCCCTTTGAAAAGAAGAAAACAAGGAAAACCATAGGGCACAGTAAACTGTGCAGAAAGGCAATGATCTGAAGTTGTAGAAATCATCACAGCACTGTGTTAGGATGCTGGGAATTCAAAATGCCCAACCATAAAGAGAGAGCTTGCATTCAGAGGTGACATTCAAAGCAGCTCAAATGGCATAATAAAGCAGTATGCAATTAGGTGCACAGTTCAAACCAAAGGTCCTCTTATTAAAGTACCACTGAGTGTGCTGTGCAAAAGGGTTTAAAATAGACATTTCTGGTTAAACAAGGTCCCATTTCTAACATGTCTTCCTTTTTGACTTGCTCCTGAAGCCAGGGAGGTCATAGAATAAGGCTATATTGATGACAATGCAACTGTTTCCATGGCAGCAAACTATTGTCATAAACACTGAGGTTTATGATTTCACAGCTGGATTAAGAAAAAAAAGAGAAGCAGGCTGGAGAGGGAAGAAGTTGTTTTACTCCAAGGAGAGTTAGGGGAATAGAGAAAGAAGATTGCAGGCAAAGAAAATTGCTTTTTGCATAAATGTTCTTTTTTTGAGTTTACCCCAGTGTGAAAGTCCCTTTTAAGGGATGTAATTTGGGTAACGATCCCTCTCCTGTTTAAGTGCTCATAAGGCTAATGAGCAAGCTTGTCTATTTTTGGAACACTTCAGCAATAAGGCTGGATGCTTTGCAGCAGGAAGCCAACTGTATTGAAATGTGTTTTCTTCACTTTCCTGCAAGCTCCTGACCCCTTTCTCCATGAATTTCTGTCATTCCTCCAACTAGAAAGCAATTCAGAGGTGAGGTTAGCTTGTCTGTAACACTGCACACACCCTGCCAGCCACCATTCACCTGCTCATTACTCAGAGTATGGATTCTCTCTAGCAGTAATGTTGAAAGCTCTGTGACTACTGGATGGAATGGACTGCTGACCTGTCAGGATGGACAGAGAGAAATAAAATGGTGTTTTCAGGAAGATTTGTTTTTTCTGAGGTGATCATTTAAGTCCTTAAGCTAAATTAACAATGGTAATTATCAACAGCACTTGAATATGCAAATGCATTCAGGAAATTTGGCTATGGAAGGTCAGAGGTGCCCTGTGCTGTTGTATCACCAGAAGATGGGATATGCCAGCAGACCTTGGATGATGTGACTCACACTGTCAGGAGCAAATCCAGGGCCAGCTTTGTGAGCATGAAAGCCCCATGGCTACATGTCTATTCCTCTGGCTCCATCCTGTAACCTCTGTGGCTAAGGGGGAGGCCTGAAGAGATCCCTGGTGCCCATCACTTGCCACTGGCAAGCTCCTCTTCAAGCACCATCCGGTTCTGCTTGCAGAGAGATAAGGTTGGAGTCTCAATGGGTCTTCTGGGTGAGCTGGGGAGAGAGGTGAAGATCCAGTTCTCTGGGAACCTCCAGTGGTCCCCTGAGGGAGACCTCAGGGCCTCCTCTCTGAAGTCCCCAAGTTACCCTACTCCTTTGCACTGTCAGGTAACTAGGCTGTGTGAGACACCTCCCTCCAGGCAGCTATAGCAGGATGCGACACCCTCCACCCTCACTGACTGGGAGGCTGGTGTCAGGAAGAAGCATCACATGATGAAACACAATATTCCTACAGGAATACAAGTGGGAAGCATGCTGTGTTGGCCTTCATCAAAGACAGAGCTCAAAGCTACAGGAGGATTATTGCTATGTCTCCTAGTGATTCCCCTGGAATTTCTACAGCAGAAACAAATTAAACACAACTCGTCTTACAAGTAATTAGCACATTTCATTCCAAGAAATCCCACCTGATTTTACCTACTAGACACTAGATTAGTATGTCCTGCACTAAAATGTGCCTGAGATTAAGCTTTCTAACAAAGATTTATTCATCTGCAGCTGATTCACCTTGTCAAAACAGAAAATACCAGGGCAGGCATTGCTACAAGTCACAACGTTTCTTCCTGAGACACACCAAAGTGAAAATGTTTCAGAGCACAAGAGCTGGGCAGCCACAGACCCAACATGCTGCTGTTGCTCTCCTGTTGATTATCAGTGTCTCAAGAGAGCATGTTTTTATTCTCTTGAAAGAAAAACAAGCAGAAAGGTCACTTTGTAAGGCTGCTTCCTTTCCATGAGAGGGAAAGTGGCCTCGCTCTGCAAGCTGGAAATGCCAGGTCTGGATACTGAGAGCTGTACACTAGAGGTCACTGCTATAATAAAGGAAAGAGCTAGCTAGCAGATCAGGCAGCATTGGTTTGTTCTCCATCTTATTATCAAGTGACTCATAATGAAAAGCAACAGCTAGCTGAATTAGACTCTACCTCATTAAATGTAAAGAATTACTGAATAAGGACAACTCAGCTATAGATAAAAATTCAGAGATCTTCAGATGTTTGGAGAAAGGGATAAAGATGGAGGTGTGGGACCCTTGATTGTAAAACACCAGTTCACTTTTATCAGTTTCAAATGGTTTAACTGGCACTGGAAAATGATGTCAGCCTGTGGAATTTCTGTTACACTGGTTCTCTTGCCTGTCCCTCAACCTTTTTTTTTTAAGTCTGCAGGGTTAGCTCATCTTGACCAAAAACCCAGTGCTGCCTTCATCTCCTACATCCAAGTTGTGCTAAACAGTGTTGATACTAAATGGACACTGGACACTTGACCACAAATCAGAGATGCAGTTCAGTGGGCGCTTAGTTGAGGATTCCAGGTGGGATGCTGGTGAAATAGTTGCCTGCAGAGTGATTGTCATTGCTAACTCTGTGCCAGTTAATTATCCCAAGGCTTTCTAAGTCTCCAAGCATGCTTGCCTTTTTGTATCTGCTTCTGTATATCCTTAATTAGTGTCTTAGACTGTTTATTTAATGAGGCATCCCACACCCTGGCAGTGTTAACTTCCCTCTCACACATGTTGTTGCTGAGCAGATTAAGCTTGTGTCATAATGTTATGATGCTATTTAAATATCTTCTTCCCAATGCCAGTAAATTATTCCTTTTATTCAGGATTGAGCCATGTAACCTGTCCAGGGCCTGCTTGGTAATAATTCATTACATGTTTCCTGTTTTGTTTCCTTTATAGGAACCATGGTTCCTGATGATTTTGCACATCTTCATGTGGCACATCCTGTCCAGGGGATTTCTTATCACAGCAGTCAACAACATATTTTGTCAGCTGTTTCTCCTTACTCAATTCCAGTATTTCATGTCCTTCTGGCATTACTCTATCCCATTCACTTCATTTGTTCTCTTTTTTTCTGCCAAATGGCATGTCAGGCAGGAGCATGACAGGGGAAGGTATTTGTGGTGGGCAGCTGTGATGCCAGATCAGCTCATCTCACAGTCCTGGCCCATCTCCATGCAGGCTTCTTGTGTGTTCTCCTGTGTTTCATCTTGGTCAGATGTTACACACCAAGAAATCAACTCATGACCATTACAGAAGCTACCCAATGTCTAATCAGTTTCTACACAGATCATCCCAACCCTGTACAGCTTTCTGCCAAAGCATTCTCCATCACATCCAGATTACTAGATTTCTTCTAGTAGCCATCCTCTTTCTTACCCCTAAGCAGTCTTCCTTTTTTGCCTCTTCTCCCCAGGATAAGGGTAGCCAAAGAATTTCTCTTCGTCTCCAGTGACAAGACTGTTCAAATATCTGCCAATTATTTTGGGTTTTCCTTCTGACATTTTGATATCCTTTTAGGCTTTACCTCTGCAACTGAAACTTTTGATCAGCTTTTTAAAGCTACTTCACATCACAGTTTCAGGTCTAGTTCACCCTTTGCCCAAGTCTGTTGTTTCTCCTATGCCTTTTCCAGAAGAATCATTTCCCAGGTTTCCTACTTGAGTATCCATTTCCAACTTCCATACATGTGAAACTATAAGGCCAGACTATTTCCAAGACTAATCTCATTGCTAGGAGTCTCTCTCTGCTCAAGAAAAAAAAACAATTTGAAAAACAATTGTCATGTTTTATTTCAGTCTAATAATTTTCATTCAAAGAGGCATTTGTTCCATAAAGCATGCAGTGTGCTAGAGCAAGATTTGGGAAGCAACAATCTGGAATTAGAGCACTGGAAGTGTTTTCTGCATAATATAAGACTACTTTCTACTAAAATGTCTCTGGTCTGGTCCACTACCTTCCTGATGCTTCTTGGTGATTGAAAATAACCCTTCTGTGATAGTGTTGAAATACAGAGAGCTTAGAAAGAGAAGTAGAAAAATAGTTCTGTTCCTGACCTTACATAGACTAAGCAGAGTGTAATATTTTGGTGATCTGGATGAATTCCTGTCATAGCATAGTTCCCTCAGAATTGCACAATAATTGAAAGCTTTTCTAACAAACACAGAAATGCTTCCTGCCCTGCCATGTATCTCCTGTGAAAGGAAGTCTCCACAGCAACCCCATCAGAAGCCCAGCATTGTCCTCTCTGATGTTCCCCCAAATATCCCACTAGCTACTTGAAGCTTCATGATGGTGAGCCAACTGGTCTGCTGAGACCAGCATGTCACACCATCCCCTCCTTGCTACCAGCTGCTGGCTGCCCTGTTGGGACCTAACCCTGCAGCATCTCTCTAGGACTGCCTGCAACACCAAGAAATGATAAGCAAGGGGGTTGCCTCAGAGCTGCTGGCCAGGCAGTGTTTCTAGGTCAATGATTCCCTCTCTTGAAGCCAGGAGCTTGGAAGAACTCATGCCAGTGACATTGCCACTTGAGGCCATGGAGGAACAAGGTCATGAGAAGAAAGTTTGAAAATTGATGCTTCAGACTGTAAATTTTTCTCCAAAGAGACTTTCTTTCAAATGCTGTTATGAATTATTGCTTACAGTGACCTTTCCCATGTGTCCTAAGAGATACTGGAGACGCCATTAAGGTTGGGTGGATTTTGGTACTGTTACCTGTAACAAACCTGCTTTTTGGTAACATGCACATGGCACCTGTGCAGGGTAGAGCATTTGTCAGAAGACCATGATAGGAATGGTTGTCAAGTTAAATCATAAAACAAAAGCAGGCTAAACAGTCTGCTGTCTTCATTCCTTTTTCTAGTTCATACACATTTATCTTGCAAAGGGATGGTTTGGAAGACTCTGGTGAGCCTAGAAGCCAGATACATTCTATTTGAACCCCACATTTGATCTAATACTTTTGCTGGGCACCTCTCTTTCATTTGCATTTACAGAAAGTTTAAGCTTGTGTATGAAGAGAAGAAGAAATGAGTCACAACATGTGTTGCTTCATCAGGAATTTACCCTGGTTGCATGAAGATGTGTGGGTGCAAATAGAAGCAATAATTTTAATGTCAGAATAAAATGTTTCCAAAAGAGGAATGGAGGAAGGACAAACCTCCCAGTGAGGTTTAAGATGGAGATGGGATCAGATTTGTGGTATGACTTCCTGCAAGCACAGGGGCCTGACCTTAGCAACCCCCAAGGTCCTCTGTGGGTCAGGACTTCCATATCTGCTCCATCTAAGTTCCCCAGTGAATAAGTCTGATCACACTGCACTTATCCCTGAGTGAGGTCATGATCTCACATGGTATTTGGATGGATGGAGGTTTTCATTGTTTTCAAGTGATGTCAAGGAATAGGATCTCAATTGTACAGCTGAAGTTTCATCCTGTCATTTGGCTGAAGGCTCCTTGGGGTTGGGATGGAGGCATATGATGAATTTTTGGATGCAAAAGAAATCTCTATTAACATTTAGCATGATGTATTGCTGAGTTGTGGAGGTTTGTGTGCAGGACTGGATTGTTTGAATGGTTTTTGGCTTTAATTTATTCCTGGGTAGTCTTTTGAGAACATTGAAGGCCTGGCACCAGCCTCCTCACAATCCTCTCCTTACTGTTTTCCAAGGATGATTTTGGAAAGTTCTTGGAGATTAATACCAGACAGTATAGACAGACCCAGAAACCACAGACCTAATTCTCAGTCATTTGGGACATTCTCAGGCTTTTGGGACAGGAAGCTCTAAACCACTTTAGATTCCCCCATAATCTAGGGATGTTTAGGGGACCAATCTGTCTTCATGGTATAAAAATAGCCAAAAAGTTCATATGACCCTGGAGTGTTTCCCCTTTGAGCAGTATGTGCTGGCCATCATCCTAAGGAGTCTTCAGTGGCCACAGCAAGCATGGCTCTAGGATGACCAGAGAGCTCCTTTGAGCAGTAAGTTTTTTCAGAGGGATTTTACAAACCATTTTCAAATCTCTTCATGTTCACTGACTGGTAATTAGCACAGGCTCAGGCTCTGGAGGCTTCCAAGCCTCTGAGACTGCAAAGGGAAGGTTTGGGAAGGGTTAGAGGTATGCATGCTGCTGTTCTGCCAAGCCATGCAGGTGCCTCACATTCCAGCATGCATCCTCCTAAAGACTTTAGTTTGAGTCTCACCTGTTATTCCTCCTTTCCCATCCCATTCTCCCTGACTAAAATAAGTGTATTGTTAGTAAGAGTACTACTGTGTTTCATGTGTGGAAAATATCCACTCAGTCCATGCAGATGAGCAGCAGAGGACTTACCATCATAATATCATCCTGTATTGAATGTCATACTTATGAGGAACTTCTGGACAATAGACTGCAGTGTGAGTCTGAGGAACTCTGAGAGGTAGAGAGCAATCTTCCATTGTAGCTTTTGGCTTAGTTTCACTTCAGAAGGAAAGGTAACAAAAAGGCTTACAGGATACCCCAGAGCTTTTCAGTTTAGGTGCCCATGGAGGACACCCACCTACAATCAAGGCTGTAGGGCCTGAGGACTGATCTTGCTAGGGCAGGGTAACACTGAAGGCACTGCCTAAGATGATGCCACTGAGGGAAGAAATCTCACATCCACAAAGAGCACCAGACACAGAGCTAGAGCTAAGAAGCACAGTCAGCAAGAAGACACTACTTCCAAGGATAACAGTAGTACTTTGACTAGATACAGAAGAAGATTCGAGGTCAGAGTCTAAAGGTCACCTGGCCTAGTGGTTTTGCTTGACAAGAATGCCAGTGATTGCATTCCCAGCTTCCTGCTTTGTAAAGGAAGAAAGTCATGTGTGTTATAAAAAGAATATAAAATAAAAAGGATTTGATCATTTGTTCTCCCTCCTCGTGGCTGTTCTGTGTGTGTGTGTGTGTGTGTGTGCAGGGCCATGGAGAGCAAAGTGAGTTAAGAAACTAGATGAATAAAATTTTAGTGAATTGACCCTAGTTGGTGTGGAAGAGAGACCTAGCCTGTCCCTCACTGCTTTGCAAACTTCCCCACTTTGAACACTACCTCCCAGGTCACACACCTGCCTTCCAAACATAATATTGCCTCATAATAAAACTTAGGAAAACATATTGAAAGGTCAAAATAACAGTAACAAGTTATAAAACTCTTTTACTTCTTCAAGGTCTCCATTTTCAATAATCTTTCTTTAATCTCCCACTTTCAATATTTGCATAAACTTTTGCAGACTTTATTAGGCTGACATTTTGATTTTAGGTGGAGAGTGTTAAAGTGTTAATTCCTGCATGCATTTAAACACCCAAAGCAGACTGTGTAACTAAAATATTTAATGTCTCCAAGGCTCTCTCTCCACTTTCTTATGAGCAATTTCCCTTAACCTAATCCTGAGTGCCCTAACACAAGCTCACTTTTTGGTCAAGCTGTTCCACCAGCAGCAGTAAGTATTCCAGCCTCATCTCAGGGAAGCTAAGCTGGGGCTGGTCCAGACAATTGAGATCTGCATGAAACAAGCTGTCTCTGCCTCCCAACCTGAAGAATTCCTTCTGGTGGAAACCAGATCATGGAAAGCAAAAAGAGGATTACTGATGCCCAGGCACTGTCCTGGCTGGGTTGGGAAGCTCTCCCATATCTCATCATCAAACACAAGTTAGTTAAAGCTCTTCTCAAGCTGCTAATCATCAGCTTCCACACAGTTTATCACCATAATATCTCTGTCCCTGGCTACCAGCTGCTGTTGCAATGCAAGCAGACTAGGACACACACAGTCACACATCTTTCAGTGCCCCTGGTTTAGCTCACACCACTTCCTGCAGCAGTTCAGTCTTCATCATGGGACATTGCATCAAGAGATGCAGTTGTGGGACTAATTTCTTCCAACAAAGGGGTGATAGCATATGGCCTGGGTGAGAATATAGGAGAGAAATGGCAGAGAAAAATCTTATTATTTCCATATGGTTTTGCTACACAAATATTTGAGGTGAGGGGACAGGTTAAGCCTTCAGACTTGTCCAACCTCAGAGCAAACCAGCTTTAGGTTAATCTACCCTCACTGAAGCTTAGTACAGCAATGTTACCTCCTGCTGGGAAGGCTATGAACAGCATATCAACAGCTCAGCTGACAGGCAGGTGTAAAATTAATTTGCCCTAACATGATTATGTGCTGTCTGCTCCTTCCCATCTGAACAATGAGCTACTTATTTCTTATGGTATCACGTGGAATTATAGTGTTGAATAGAAACCTGGGAGCTCTAAGTCCTTGATGGATCCTGAGGCTTCTATGACAACAAAATCAGACAATGAGTTAGATATGAATGAAAAATATCAAATATTAAAGCTTCTATTACAATTCCTAATCTCTTCTCCAGCTTCCTTACCCAAGTTCAACTCCTGCAAGGAATGCAAAGCCCTATAGCATTTTGCTGCAGTCTCAAAATTCCTGTGGCTTCTGTAAGCAGGGCTGGTGGATAAGAACTGTTTGTTTGCCCACTGCTAAATCACCTGACACACGTGGCTATACCTGAGCTACCAGGGGAGGCTTAGCATGTGCCTCCTGCATCTTCAGTAAAATGATTCATACTTTCAGTTGTGCACATTCAGGAAGCAAACTAAGTAGCTTCAGTGCTCTCCTGAATACAGGATTAACCACAATGATGTTACCAGGGGAAACCTTCCCACCTCCCTCAATGGGACATTGCTCTTATCTATGCAAATGAAGCAAGTCAGAGTTTCCCTTGCACATCCCCTAACTCCTTATCTGCTCTCAACAGCACTTAGAAAAGTCAAACACCACACTTGATTTCCATCAAAGTGAAGCAGTGAGTCTGGGTTTAGGCATCATTTGTAGGCATTCATGTTGCATTGCAGGCTAAGGAGAGAGGAGAAGGAGAACATGACTGGTTTTCTGGGGCCCTGGCAAGGCCGGTGGACACCAGAGGGACACGACAGACCTCACCAACCCTGAGAGCACCCCTGGGCAGCCCTGCAACTGCCCAGCTCTTCCAAACTTCACACACATACACACCTCCCAGTGTCATAGCAGTAGGTACAGGAGCCTGCCAACAGTGTTTAGAAAGAAGGGAGACAGGTGGGGAGGAGATGGAGCCTAACAGACAGCTCCCAGAGAGGCCATAGGGCTGGTGGCCTTCACCTGGTCACACAGGAGCAGTGTGGCTGAGGCCATCAAACACTTCAGGACTGGAGAATGGAGGAACCACTGCTCCAGAGGCTGGATGAATCATGTTTCACAGAATCACAGAATCATTAAGGTTGGAAGAGAGCTCTAAGATCATCTAGTCTAATCATCAACCTATCACCCCCATGCCACTAAACCATGTCCCTAAGGACCACAGCTAGATGTTTTTTGAAGCCCTCCAGGGATGGTGACTCCACCCCTGCCCTGGGCAGCCTGGGCCAATGCCTGACAACTCTTGCTGGGAAGAAATCTTTCCTGATATCCAATGTAAACCTCCCCTGGTGCAACTTGAGATCATTTCCTCTTGTCCTCTCACTGGTGACCTGGGAGAAGAGACCGGCACACAGCTTACTACAACCTCCTTTCAGATAGTTGTAGAGAGAGATGAGGTCTGCCCTGAGCCTCCTATTCCTCAGTCTAACCAACCCCAGTTCCCTCAGCCACTCCTAATAAGACTAATTCTCCAGACCCCTCCCCAGCCTCCTTGCCCTTCTCTGGACACACTCCAATGCCTCAATATCTCTTTTGTAGTAAGGGGCACAAAAGTCAACACAGTATTTGAGGTGTATTCTCCATATTCAGCTGCAATCAGTATAATTCCTTTATCACAGGGCAAAATGGTTTGAAGCCCAATGTGCCACAAGGTAGCAGCCCTCTGTGGGCTCTGTCAGGAGGCCATGCTGGCCAAGCAACTCCTCTGCGTGCACTTCACACAGTCCTCAGGGTGCTCACCTCTTAGCAGCTACCTTTCTTCTCTCCCTTTGATGCATCTGCCTTTCTGCTCAAGGGCACTGAGAGATGAAAACTCCTGCTCAGCTGCTCACCCTCGTGCCCCAGGAACATAGACCCACCTGGAAAAGAGCACTAGGAGCATTTGGAAAGCACCTCTGGCATCCACAGGCTGTTTGATAATTCTTCTCTTTGCCTTTCCTCTGGGGGATTTTGGTTCCTTCTCCTGAATGTTGCTCCAGAAGGAGAAGGACTATGCAGGTGAGGAGCTGCACTGTGTCATGTTCCCCACTCAGCTGCTCCTATCTGCTTTGGCTATGCAGGCAAGAAGTGGCTGTACCTCAACACTGAACCTCAAGCCACCTCTCCTGAGCATATAGCCAGAAAGTGCTGGGTCTGGCTGTCAGCCTCATCAGGCACAGAATAGCTGTGCTCTGTCTGCCCCAGATCTTCACCACCTGTGTGGGCTTTCCTTTATAATTCCATCACAGCCCTTACTTTTGCAGCAGAAGTTACAGTAAACTTCTTAGTCATTTCCTTATCTACCAGACAAAATGTCACAGAGGTCACTGTGACTTTCTGTGTAACTGGGCCCTGTTTACAATGCTCTGGCTACACCCCCACCAGTAAGCTAAGCAGTGCTGTGTCATGGCAGCTCTCCTGGGGGTTATATCTAAGAGAGAGAGTGGGTGCAGTTACCCTGGTGTGGAGAGTGAAACGTGTAACTGTATGAACCAGGCCATGATGCACCTCAGGGATAACAGATGGATCCTAGCCTTTCTATGGGTGAGGCTGAGGACTAGAGAGCCAAACTTCACCTTTCTCTGTAACTTCCTTTTGACCTTCACTGACTTCTTCCTTCACTGGATGTACATCTCAGGGTGGGCTTCACCTCACCAGCCTTTGGCTGTTTAAATTTAAACTGGAAGCATTAGTCTCTCTGCTTACTACAGGGACAGAAACAGGAACCTCTAATGGGCAATCTAAAATAGACAGAGTGAGTCACCAACAGGAGACATCTGTTACTATCCACTAATTAAAGGCAGAGCCAAGAGGACCAACTCAGACAACTATCTTCACCCAGCTAAAATTGGGTGATGTGAACCTTGCTTTATGTGGTTTTGCCTCTAACCAGCTTCCTGAGTGCCAGAACAAGGCAGTGCAGTATGCATGCTGTCAGGCAGACCAGTACACTGCTGATGCAGATGTACTAATGCAGAATCTTCTCTGCATTTCTGGCCTGATGTTTCCTGACTTCTGAATTATGATTTGTGCAGAATTAATGTTCTGAACTTCTGCTTTTCAGAGGGATATATGTCATGCCATACAATCTGCAATGTGTTAGATTCTGGATTCACACCATAAATGAGTTTCAGATGCATTTGTAAACAACATATTTGTTGCCTGAGTTATACAGAGGTGAAGGAGAATATACACTTCTGTCCAGCTCAATGGATCTGTATTTGTGACTCTGTCCAGTATAGGTAAGTTAGCACCAACATCATCTTGTACCCACCTATGGTAGTGTTTGTGACAGTATGGAATAAATGGGAACTGGAAAGTGGCTCTGCCTGAGACCTGTTCCTTTCTGCTGTTTGACTTCTTCCTTTGCTTCAGTAGAGATGAGAAAGGAGGGTCAGAAGAATGCATGCTTGCTTCTCTGCAGGCCATAAAATATTGGTATGACAATTCTCTTTGAAATAGCCAATAAAACCTCATTTTCCTCTTGCCTCCATGTGCTCATGAGTGTGTGAGTAAATATAAGCTGACATGGGATTGATATGTGTGCAATAGCATGAGGAACCATTTCACTTTACACCACCAAGCTTCTGGCACAGCTGTACATCTCAGGAGGAAAGGAGCAGTTCACAAACCATTCAAGTCTTCCTGAAGCACACATCATAAAACCTGTGGTGTGCTCCAAGCCTCTGTGCACGCTGTTCCACTTACTCCCTTCCAGTGTTAGTCCTCACCTTTTCAATTCCTCTGTGTTTCCCCTCTCATTGAAGCACATTACTTGCTACAGAAACCAGTCTGTGGGTACCAAACTTCATGACATCCACTCAGAAAGGATGCTTCCCAGGAACCTAAATGTCAACTGGATGGTTACAAATCAACACTGTACATGCCTTACAGTTTGTAAAATCCCTCAGGAGCTCACTGAGGGAGAAGAGATAGTGACTGAGCTTATGATGAATGAAACCCCAAATGTAGCCACTGGTGTGTTCTGCAGTCCCATGACCCTGCCAATGACACCAGCCTGTGACTCAGAGAGAGAGGAACCAGAGATGGGCAGTGTTGAACTACAGAACTCTGGATCCCTCCCAGGAGCAGCTCCATACCAAGAGAATCACACAAGGTTGCTACAGCTTTCCTGGTGAGCTTTAATGAGGTTTACCAGAGAACTGTTAGTAAAAGTTAACACTAATTAAAACAAAAAAATTACCACATACAGCACACAAGACAGACCACAGGTCAGCCTTTCTCATGAGCTAGAAATTAATCTACTGCAGAAAATCCTTTATGAAGATGCACTTGGCTGAGTG
The DNA here is from genome assembly GCA_013399015.1 of Galbula dea. NCBI lineage: Eukaryota > Metazoa > Chordata > Aves > Piciformes > Galbulidae > Galbula > Galbula dea. The sequence goes on along the minus strand of VWZX01003392.1, from coordinate 409,144 downwards.
ATACTTTGCTATGTCACTATGAGGAAAAAAAAACTCTTAGAGGGAGCAGGTCCACCTGAAAATAACTGTGACAAAAGTAACCCTGCTCTTGAGTAGGCAGAACCCAGCAGAGGAGTAAGATCAAGTAGCAGCAGGAAACAGCTCCTTTGTTGGTGTCAGCCAGCACAGCTCCCTGCAGTCAGTGAAAGCCACCAGCCCCATCTGATCACATGGGGATGCCTCTTGGTCTCATTGCTCATTAAATATTTTCTGTTCTTATTAAATAAACTTTCTAGACACCAGATCCCTTGACATAGGCTGGAGGCTAGGCAGAGGGGTGCAGGGCAGACAAATCCCCTCCACCCTGGGCCCAGGGGGACCTGTGAGGCAGGAGGGAGAGAGGGAAATGGCATTGCAAGTGGCAGGGCAGAAAGCAGGGTTGGGAGGATGGAACACAGAACCATCTCAGCTTAGATTTGTGGCTTCACAGCCCTTGTCTTTGGTAAAAGTGTGAATTGCTTTCTGGAACAGAGGCACTCGAGCTGAGCTGGGGTGTCATGGTGCAACCAAAGGCACACATATTGGAGCAGCAGTTGTTCAACTGGGGTTTTTTTCCAGCCATGTGTCCAAAGGAGTAGAAAACCTCTCCAAGTATCGCAGAAGAGAGGTTTGCATCATTTAACAGACCTCACAAAACAAGGCAGGGAGGCACCAGGGGAGGCAGGCGGACAGGCAGGGCCAGAGCTGCCAGTGGGGCAGGTACCTGGGGTTCAACCACACAGCAGTGCCTGGCAAGCTAAACTCAGAAGCTTGTGTTTGGTGACATGCAGTGGCATTCTTCATCATTGTAAAGCCTGTTCCAGAAACCCAACCTGTTCCTGGCCCAGCATCATGGTGTTAAATTGTCTCTCCCAGTGTGCACCAGCACAAGTCACTGCCAGGGCAAAAGCTTCCAAATGAGTTTCCTACTGGAGAGGGCTAAAATTCTCAAACTAGAGGGTTAGTTTGACTTGTTTGGGGTTGGTTTTTTTCTTCAATATGAAAGGCCTGTGGTATTTTGTTTCACTTACAAAGGAGGCCAGCTGGCTGCCCTAAGGGACTGACAATCCCTTTTCTTCACCTGGATGCATAAGGAGTCAATGGGAGGTGCTCCCTCATCATCCTTGGCTGCTTACCCTATAGCCCTGAGTGGGGACTGCTCAGGCTGCCCTTCCTCCCCCTGAGTATCCTGAGAGGGAAAAAGCTGTAGTTGATTTAGAGATCAATGGCTGAGAGTGAAACCTGATCAAGTAGCAAGCTCCTGGTGAAAGATTTTAAACAAAAAAGAAAAGAAAAATAAAATATTCCAGTACTTTTTTGGAGGTTGGTCCCATTCCACCAGTAGCAGATCTAGTTGGCAGGAAGGTAAAGAGGTACAAATGTCATTTTTTGAGCCAGTAAGTGGGACTATCTTCAAAGACAAGTGAGTAATTTAACACCTTGCACTGTGCTGTCACATTTTCATTTAGCAACTATGTGAAAAGTCATCATGTCCCATTTTTAGATGGCCACCTCCCTGTTCACACTGATCTTTATAACAAGCACACAAATGCTTGTCTATATTTAAAGTGGGCTTTTGGCAGAAATTTCAGTGAGACAGAGATCTGAGGCTGAATATGGACAAGCACATGAAGTCCCAACTTCTGCACAGTGTGCCCCAACTTTCAGGACCTGCTCTCTGCCCCCAGGCTCCCCCTGGCACTGTCCCTGCTCTCTCAGGGCATTAGCAGGACACAGGCTACCCTAGCAATGTGGGGTGGGTCCAAGGCACTCCCCTTTCATTTCCCTGTGCATCAAGTGCAGGGATTTTCCAGAGGGCTTTTTCAGATCCACCTGTTGTTTGTTTAGCCAGCCCCACAGAAACATAGAAACCTGTTCTACTTGAAAAGGGAAAGCAGACTAACCTCTCTGCAATTAGATTGAGCTGTCTGTCTGCTCTCAGCCAAAAAGAAAGATGCCAGGCAGGGTGAAGGAACAATTTACCTGACTGACATCTGAAGAGGAGCAGAGTGAATCTCCTAAATGAAACTTTTTTTATCTGCAGCCACAGGGCAAAAAAATCTATCCTTTTCCCACAATTTTGGCTGCTCCCCTCAGAGTCTACCTGGGGAATGATGGCTCTGATCTGCTCTTTCTTGAAATAAATTGGCTGGCCCACCCCTAACCAAAAGCAGTGTTTAAACTGTGGCAGAGGAACAGCTCTCCAAAAATGACATGATGACCCAGATGTGGAAGGGAACTGCCAAAAACTCAGGCTCTAAAATACATATATTCCAAAAGAACATGCTGCTGGATACCAATGAAGAAGCTGTAAGCTGGAAAATTGTACTGATAGTTTTATAGGAGTCTTATGTGCTACATACACTTAAAAAAAAAGAAAGAAATAAAAGAAAAAAGAAATAAAGCAATAGCAAAAGTTGCATGTGGTGGTAAATCAACTGGCTGGATTTCATGTTGGTCAGAAAAAGAATATTTCCATCTTATAGTGACTTGTGCTGAGCAATAACTGAATGGAGAAAGAGAAAGAAAATTGAACAGCAACATCTCCCTGTCTTTCCTGACAAGGAGATTTCTCAAAATTTGGTGTCACTTCTGGGATGGTAAAGAGCAGCTTCAGAAGAGGTAACACCTCAGAGCTGCAGAGTCCCAGACAGAGTGGTAAAAATGATCCTGAACCTGCTAATGTAGTCTGTCCCTGGACAAAGGACACCACAGGAAAAGGCAGTGGAAAGTTCAGAGCCAAGACTTGCAATAAGGTTAAAAACAAAAGCCAAGGCAGGAAAGAGATGTACAGAAGAGCAGCACCATCCTCTGATCACCTGCATCAAACAGCAAGGTCTCTCCCATATTTGCATTCATTTTTGCATACTGCTGTGAGCTCCAGTCTTGGAGCTAGGGGACTGAATTTTTACTAGACACAGCCTATCACAGCTTGCACCATGAGAGCAGAGCAAGGTTTGAACAGCCTCAGTCTGGCTGAGCAGGGCTGGGACTGCTCTCTATAAATACACTGGGTGGGTTAAGGGTCAGGGGGAAGGGAGAGCTATTTCAGCTGAGAGATTTCCTAAGAAGAACAAATGGCTGTAAAGTGCCCAACACCATGTGCAGACAGAGCCTCAGCCTGCAGAGGAAAGATGTTGTCCCTACCCCCAGCTTGGCCACAGTGACTGCCTCCCCAGCCATGGGCTGGCTTTATACAGGTCCATGGGAATAGCAGGTGGGCTGGTATGTGTCATGATCCAGAGGATGGACAATTCAAATCCCATGGGCTTTGTCAAGGTGGGTTTGGTGCACTCCCAGGAGGATAAGGACTGAGGGCAATGTCCTGCTTCATGCCTGGGACATTGGGTTGTCCAGCATGAGGCCAAGAGCACACACTGACACATGGCCCTGTCTTTCATGCAGGATCTGTGTCTCAGGTCCATGTAGGATGGCTTCACATTCAGTAACACTTGTCCCAAGACCTTGAATGGAAAGCTCAGATTTCACAGCAGGGATGGAGAGTCCCCATGAGGAAGCTGCCAGCAGCATGGACTTTGAAATAAACATTAAAAATAAAATATGTACTAAAAACCCACTCAGAGAAGTACTCCCTTTCTGGTGTTCAGAAACAGTACATGGATGGATAAAGTTTTCAGCTTGAACAGGGAATTATCCAACTCAAATATTCTCTGAAAGGCTCTGGAATGTTGCTCTGAGGTGCACTTACTAATAAAGTGCAATGTTCAAGCAACAATATCAAAGCCAGCAAAATAATTAAGTACAGATTGATGTCACTCACTCATACTGGCAACCATGGGAGAATCTCTTTCTCTTTCTTTCAGCCTCAAGGGGTAACCTTGGGGAATGTCCTCTCCCAGGGAGGAATATCTGCACACCTTAGGAGAGGTGTGTCAGGAGTTCCTATAGTCCAAAAGTGGGACAGGGCTTTTGTTAGTCAGATGCTAATGCCCTAGATGTACCAGCTCAAGAGTCTTGTCTTCACATCTTCCTTCCCCCACAAGAACCTGAAGTACATAGAAATATTCTGAAAGGTTTGTTGGGGAAGGGGGGTTGTGTTCCAGTGAAAACAGCTGGGTTTAGCCAAGTAAATATTATGTTACTATGTAATAGCCACAGCACAAACAATGCAGTACCAGGAGCCTAACAGCAAACCTATCCAGATTAAAAACTGCATTTCAGTCCTCAAGCCAAGAAACAAAGACAGAAAATAAAAGGAGATTTTTTTTTAACTCATCTCAAATGTACTAGTTTCAGGTATTGCTGGTAGCACTAGTAAAGAGGTATGTGTTTAAAATACAAATTTTCAATCCTGTAAGCAAGAAAGTAGACTGCAGTGTGTAAAAGTTTCCCAAAATGAAACTCTTCCTTTCCAAAACCAAGAGACAGCAGAAGAAATCTGATAAACATTGGACTCTAGGGGTTTACATGGGCCTAGTCTGCAGTATGCACACAGAGCAGGAAAGGAGTTCTATAAGAAATAATGATCTTTAAATTAAATCACTTTGTTGGTTTCCATCCAAATTCACTTCATCCTAGTTGGCAAGATCACCCCAGAAAGCCAGCTTCCAGCTTGCAGTCATGGCTTAGCAGCAGCATCATTCTAGAGGGTAAAATGAAGATTTCACCAGACCTATTCCACCTCCCATTGCAGCCACAGAGGTTCACAACAAATTAAGACAAAGGTTTCATCTTGTTCTAGCTGCACAATTCTAGCACTGTAGGAATTGGGAGCCCCCTCAGAACGGTGAGTTGGAGACTTCCAGTGCTAGGGAAGTTCAAACAAGCAAAGGAATTGTCCTTGTTTTGAACCATCTGCCTTCCTGACAAGCTCATCAGTGCCATCACATGCAAGATGTGTAACTTCATGATACATGTCTGGAATTTGGCTGACTCAAGCAAGTCTGTTATCTGCTTAGTTTGCAACATAGCACACAGCAAAATGTTCTTCTTCAGCTGTGTAATCTAGAGTGAACCCAGAGCCCATCAGCCTCCTTGTTTGACTTCCTACATCCCATACCAAAGCCCTTCACTTCTCTGCTGATGCTTTCAAATAAACACAAGAGCTTTTCCTAAACATGGGCTTTATACAACAGGTCACACTGGGATCTCATTCCACAGAGAAACCATGCTGTAGGAGGGATGGCAAAGAGAGGAGAGCTAAACAGTTAGCCAGCTAGGGGCAGGAGGTGGGACAACTTAAGAGGATGCTTCTGGGCTGAAGGAAAGCTTGATAAGTACCAGCTCAGCTCACTCAGGACAACCCATCAATGTGAGCCAAGCATACCATACAACTGGCTGGGAGAGGAGTTTTGCTGCAACTCCCAGCAGAGATCAGCTCCTCCTCCCAAATTTTGGTGATCTCACATGTTCCTTCTCAATATGCTGTCTTCTCAAGCTCTGTCTACCAGAGTTTTGTGGAAAGTCTCAGAGTGACTGAACATTTTCCCTTCTTCTCTGGAGCAGGTCCTTCACTGCAGTTCACACAGAACCAGCCTTGCCCAGGGTGATTTGAAAAGCTGACTCAAGCTATTGGGTTTCCTATACTTCTTAACCCAGCAGTCTCCCCTCTCACCCATCAGAACAGGGATGTTTATTATCACAGCCAATTTTAATGGCAGAATGGGGATTTGTTTTGTTTCCTTTCAGTCAGTGTATTGCAGAGGTCCTGCTGGGAGCAACAAACATCCTCATCCATTCTCAGGGCTCAAAACCCACTCTAAGGTGACATTTTGGGAGTGGAAGCAATCAGCTCAGAGGAAAACTGACCAGAAAAACAGCTTCTGATTCCAAAGATGTAGAGAGCAGTGTAGCAGTGTTAATACTATCTCCAGAAGATGGACTCACAAACCACTCAAAGGGAAAAGAAACCCCTGCAGACCTTGTACGTGCCTTGTGGTGCAGAGCTTGGGGCTGATCTGCCTCCACATCTCTCAAACCAAACCAGGCTCAGCAGTAATCATGAAAGGATTTTTGGATCTATAACCAGCACATTTTCAAAGTCCACCTTGCCTCTACCAGCCACAGGGCAGAGCCACCCTGCATGGTCCATGGGACTGCACTGTGCATGGGCTTCTCATTCCCAGCAACCAGCTTGGCCAGGGCAGCCAGGGTTGTGCTGAGCTGTTGTATCTACCCATGGTGCAAAGCTAAACACCCCTGTGGCACAGACATGGGCACACTCCTTCACTCACATGGCACAGACCAGGGTAAGTGCCACCCAGGCTGCTCTCATGGTGCCAGAGAGCACTTCCCTGATGTAGCTGGGATGAGGCCACCCTGTTCTGGACAGCAGGGGACTTTACCCACTCATACCAGCTGGCCCCAGCAGCAGTGAACACTGCCTTGTTTCCCAGCTTTGTAAGTATACCCAGGCAGCTTTTTGAGGTCAATTTTGCCTTTTAGTCACTCCTGTAAAACTTGCACAAGGAGGTATGGAGTTACAGCAATAAATCACTTTGGAAGTGTATTATTGATATCAATTTTAAGATCCTCTTGTCATTCTCAAAGGAGAATGACAGCCTTTTAATTGGATAGAAGGAGATATTCACATCCCTGAACATGGAGTATTGGACCTCTCCCTGTAATAGTTCCTACCACTGGTCTAAAATTCCTGTTCTTCTTTCCCCAAGCCAGCAGTAAATGCAAGTGTTTGCTTAGGGCTTCTCCAGAATGATGCTGTTTTAAATAACAGTCCAGAAAAGACAGGAAGAAAATATGGCTTAGGTAGGAGAGGCAGAAGGCTAAAAGGTTAAGTCCAATCTTTCAAAAGAGGCTATGGATATGAACAGATGCTTGTTGACAGCCCTGGAAGAAGCTTAGCAGCTCTTGTTAGTTCCACCATAGGAGGCCCCCTTCTAGCTCACCTCCTCTTCTGCCCATAGGCAAGAAGCACTCTGAGAGTCAATCCCAGGTGTGGCTGCATGGGCTACATGCTGCCCATTTCTTGTCACCAACAAGTCTGCATCAGTTGTATGCACACCTAGAGAGGGAGTAAAGGGCAGGGGAAGCCATGCCTGTACCCATGTGTGACAGAGTAGAATAGCAAGGTGAGCAATGCCAGGGAGAGAGGTGACTCCACTGAGGTCACCAGGGCTCCTGGGTGCTCCTCTCAGCTCTGGATTCAGACCTGGGAGCATGGTGGAGTTCTGGACAAAGGAAAAAATAGGATGTGGCAGTAACTTTATATTGTTAGCTGCTTTCCTGTTTTACATTTGCTGCTGGGTTGCCTTAAACCACATCCCAGAGGCTGGGGGATGTTGTTAAGCCAGCTCACTCCTGTCTCCCTGCTGAGGGAATCCCCTCCCTCATCTTCCATAGCAGCTGAGTGCTGCCAACAGACCATCACAGGGCTTAACACAGAGCTCATCTTGATGCTGTCTCACTGTAGGTTGGACTGTGGTGTTGTTCCTGCACTTTTCTGCATGAGCAACAACTGCAGTAACTTTCCACTCCCAGGTTGTCACCATCCAATCTGAACCAGGATTTCCATGAGGTCACACACACCTGTTTCTGGCCATATTTTGCTTTGTTTGCTCAGTTAGTCCAGGCAAAAGCTGTGAAATTCTGGCCAGGAAGTAAATCTGCCCTAACTTTTGGCTTTCAGCTGGCAGATGGACAGACAGACTCTGGCACAAAGGGAATATGCCCAGATCTGTCACTGTCAAACTGCCTGCTGCCAGAGAAATATCCCTTGCCACACCAGGCTTTTTTCACTTCTCTCCATAGATCAAAAGCCCTGTAACCAAACTAACATTGTTTGCTTCCAAACCACTTCCATCAGTGGAAAGAAGAGAGCACCTGCTTGGGGACATCTGCTGTGCACAGCCACATCAGGCAGAAACAAGGGAACTGAAAGCAGAGGAGCCTGCATCCTGAGAGGGGCAGACTGAGTAACCAACCACATCTTTCCCAAGCCATTTTTACCCTCTTCTCCTTTCCCAGGTCTCCTTGGTCTCCACTGTCCATGCAACCACCCAGAGAGGGAAGAGGAAATTTGGGGGTTTACACCATGTGGTACTAACTCTGAGAGTGTTCCCCAGCCACCTCCCTCTCTTGTCATCAGCTAAAGAGCCTCACTAAATTTCCACTTGGTTTTTATGGGCTCTCACTGCCAGTGCCACAACCACAGTGGTCTTTTCTGTTTAAGGGTGCCATGGGATTCCCACAAGGCTGCTGAAGCCTCACAGTTAGTGGGGGAAAGCAACAGAAGCCCACCTGAAGCCACCTTGAGAAAGCTTTAAGCAGCATGAAACACAAGCTGGTGGAAAACAGCAGGACAAGGACCAGTAGCATGGTGTAGTTCTGCTCTTTGGAGATGTGATCCAGGTAGAGCATGGCCTGCATTGATTTCCCCAAGGAAGGAGGGTTCTCCCTGGAAAGAGGTTTCTAGCAGAAGCTTGGTTTCTGCAGCCAGTTAACACTTGGCAACTTGCAGCACAAAGCCTTTTGGAGGTTTCTTTTTCCCTCCTCTCTCTGCCCTTACCACCACATGCACATCATGCCTGGGACCCCAGAGAGGAATCAGGACAGGAAAAGAGTTTGACTAGGAAATCTTTCCAATGTCAACATCCTCCATCCTGGGGCCTTGCTTTCCAGGAAGGGATGGACTGTGTCTACCAGTTTGCATGAACTGGGCTTAAAGGCAAAGACCTCTTTTGTGGGTTAAAAATAAAAAGTTACAGGTATTCCATAGGCTAAACCCCCAGGGCCCCCTGACTACTCTAGTCATGTATTTAGCAACATTGAGACTGAGCAAAGCCTTGAGCATTTCAGCCCACAGGGAAGCCCTGGGGCTACAGGATCCTGCACCAGAATACATCTCCATCAAAGCTGTGGACTGCTGCTCCAGTCCTCAGAGAAAGCTGTGGTGAGTGATTTAGAGACACAAAGGATGCTCAGACTCCCAGGATCTGGGCTAGGCCACCCATGGCTACACAGATTCCTAAGGCTTTTATGTGCTCTTCCTTAATTTCTACAGGAGCATGAGAAAGCTGGTTTGCTCAGCTGCCATGACTTCTCCATGTAGACAGTCTCTGCTAGGGCAGAGATAAGAAACTAAGGCAATGCCTGAAGGCTGAAAGCCAAGCTGGTAGTGGATGGTCCTGAAGGGCAACTAAGCAGGATCTGCTGAGCTGCACCAGGTAGTTGAACCAGTGGTTAGGAACTGCCACACCATCATTGTCTCTCTTTCATGCCCTGTCCCTCCTCCATCTCAAGGTTGATGAAAAGTAATCCTTGACCAAAGTTATCCAAACTGTGCTTCCCTTAGGGACACACATCCCTGCCCAAAAATGAACAGATAAATCAGGGATGCTCATGACTGCCCTGCTGAAATATCCCCACTTCAGCAGAAATCCTATTCATCCTGTAAGGCAGGAAGGCATGAGCCTTTGGAGAGGCCACAACACCAAGAAGCAGGTTACTTCACAAGAGTGAGAGTCATATTCTTTTGAAGGAAGTTCTGCCCATGACTCCATATAAGCCTGTCATTTCCCTGGTTTCATTTCCTGTAGGTCTTTAAAGAACACAGAGACCCAACCAGACCATTCTCTTTGAAGGAAACATTTGAGATCATTAGTGACTTGCATGCTGGGAGGTGCTCAGAGCCAGATGTCTCTGTGGTAAGTTTGCACAGAGCATTTGGCATCCTGTTTACCCCTTCATTTACAAACCAAGTCAAACTCTGCACTGAAGGGCATGACTGGTGGTAGCTCTGCTTACAACAGGCAGACATTGGATTAAAATGAGGTTTCATTGTTAAGTGAAAAGTTAACTTCTAGACATGGTTCTTAATTTAAAACATCTAAATATTAACATTCTGACTGGGTATTTTTCCAGGTCAAATGGTAATGTCTGGTTGTTCACTGGACAAGGTGTCTCATCCACAGTAAGTGGCTCAATGTTTGACTTGCCTCTCTGAGGTATGGAAGTGAAGAATTAGGTTGCTTTCATTAATCAACTCAGACTTAGTTCAGTGTCCCACACCATAGTTTTTATGTTCTGCTGCTGCTTCTGGCTTGCTAAAACCAGAGCATTTGTGTCACACTATCTGACATTCCACACACACTTTGGCAGTTGCAGACTTGGATGACTCCAGTGCTTTCATTTTTGGGTCACTTCTTGAAACCCTTCAAGCACTTGTTAAATTTACATCATAAATATGCTATTTTTTTTTCTAGGACAAGTTAAGATCTCTTAACTCATTTATATTCTGTGAATCCAAACAGATTGAAAACACAGAGGGACTGTCTGCACAGTGCTTTCTCCACTGCTTTGTTTTCCAGGTTTTCCTTATTACATCTTCAAACAACACCTCTGGTGATGGTTATTGGGAGCTTGAGTAGTCCACTAAAAGAAGTCACTTGCACCTTAGCTTGATGGGTTTACCTGTGCTCCACTGGACTCCAGTAAGCCATGCAAAAGAATTGTTATTAAAACATGTAAAATAATCTTACTGTTCTATTTGGTTCTGATAATATCTCTGTTGAAAAGTATCAACCAGTTTTAGGCACCAAGCTTCAAAACAGATGTAGAGCAATTGGACAGAAACAAAAATGTAAGGGTGCAGAAAACATGACCTGTTAGGAAAGGCTGAAGTTAATCAGCCTAGGAAATAACAAACCCAAATAAAATCTAAGGAAAGACATTAAAAGCCTTAAAGGACAAGAGGGACACAAAAAGAAATTATTCATAGAGTCTTTGGAGATAGGACAAGAGTAAAGTATTCTGATTGCACCAAGCAAGACTGACAGTTGTGCTAGAGGCAGCTTCCTCCAGTGATAAGGACTGGAAACAGTGGAGAAGGTTGCCCAAGGAGGCTGTGGAATCTCCATCACTCAGTTTCAAAGAGCAACTGTGACAGATGCAAGCTGGGAATCATTCTGGTATAGCTGGACCTGCCTTTGGGCAAGGACTGTGGACAAGTTTATTCCTCAAGGCACCTTTCAGAGCTGTTTGTTTAATGCTTGGTGATAACCTGTCTCATAGATAGCAGTGACTAAATAGTAAATACTACAAACAAAACTATCTCAAGAAAAGAAGAGTGGAAAAAAAGCCCTTGGACATTGCCAAGTTTTGGGGAGCTAGAGGTGTGCTTTAGTCTTCAAAGAATCATCTATTCTGCTTTTGTTTGGCAAAAAGAATAAAATTGGTGGCTTTGTAGGCAGCATTAAGAAGCCTGTGGAGTTCAGAGAGGTCAAGGATAAACTGGGTGGGTGCTGGAGTCATTGCAGACACCTCATCAAGTTTCTCACCTCTGTTCCAGTGGTTGGCCTCACCAGAGGAAGGGCAGATGTTGTGTGGCTAAGCAAAGAGTTGTGCTATAAAATGTTCAGAGTCTTTTTTGTACAGACTCAAAGCTTAAAGTAAAAGTTGAAGGAAAACAACAAAGCCAAACCAAAACACACACACACAAAAACAACAGCAACAGAAATGGTCATCAGTGTTTATGCTAAAAATGTTAGAGGTGTGATCATAGTTCAATTCCTGGAGTTTCACATTTATCATGTCTCATGATTTCAGAGCACCCACACATGGGAGGAGTTTGCTGGGTTATCCTCCTTCCCACCAAAGGCACAAGAGCAGTGTCTGTCTTGCAAGCCCAGCAGGGCCATCTTACAGAATTCCAGTTGATTTGCTTTACTTCTTAAATCCCCCCATGCTTTTATGTGAGTCTCCTGAATCCCCTTCACTGTGATTTCAGTAAAACCCAGTACCATCACATTAAGGTACCTTCCCCAGCAGCAACTCATTAACAGACTTTCCAAATTCTGACTTCACTGGCACACAGGATTTAATGAACTGTTGAGATTCAAGGCAGAATTCAGCTGATGGGAAAATGGTGGTCTAAAAGAGCAAAGACATAAGATGACATTTCTAAGGGCTTCAAAGCCTTTATTTCTGTGAATATTTTCATCTGCAGTGGTATAAACTGGGAGCAACCCCATTAAATAGCCAGTGCACATCAGTGCAGTTTCACTGTGATAGCATGATCAGTTCTGAAAGTGTTCTCATCAGTCATCATTTAGATGCTGCCTTCTTTGAAAGCCTCTAGCAATGATTGAGAAGAAAACAGCTTACAGGCACAACAAAGTTCTACTCACTGCAGAGAGAGACTATGAAAAGAGAACACCTATCTTTTGTTCATTTATTAAGCCAATATGCTTTCCAAATGACTAAAGCAAAGTTAAAATACTTTAAACAATAAAGCATTTCCAAGATGAATATTGCTGGTTTGGGCATGTTATATTGAAAGTAGGTGAGTAAGTGAAAACATGGCATTTGGAAGGTAATGGGTACCCTGGAGATGAAGCAGAAAAGGACTGCTTAAAATGACATACAGTCTGATTTTACAGTCAGTATTTTCAAGCCACCAGAAGCAGACTTGGAATAGCAATAAATGTTTCCCTTTCCTTTCCAACATACTCAAGTCTGTCACAAACAGTAAGGTTCATTCAGAAGCTATCAAAAAGCTCAGGTAAAACCCCTTGCACTTTGGTGCCTAGTGTAAGCCTTAAACTCAGATCTGAGCAGTTGGTATGGTTTGTACTTTTAAAAGCAACCTTAAATCAGGAAACTTTTCTTTATCAGGTTTTCTGGGCCAGTTAAGTCTCTTATAAACTACATGCAAATTAGTAATATCTTTCATTATAACTGGAAAGCTGGACAGACCTAGGTTTCCAACAAGTGTAGTTTTAAGTTCTTAAGTTTTTTCCCTGGAATCAGAAAACTAGGTTTTGAGTCCATTCAGTACAAAGTAAAAGCATAATCATCAAAGATATCTAACACACAGCTGAAATCTGCCAAGTTTGCATAACAAAATGGAGAGGGGGAAGGGAAAAACAGAAAAGAGAATGGCTTGGGAGCTAGATGACAGCAGTAGGTGAAGATGAATGGAGAGAAGTGAATGGGGTGTGTTTATATTGTGTGGAATAATTTATGGGACTTGACTGCCTTTGAACACTCTTCCCATTGGTACATAAATACTTTTGATGAAGGAAAACACCCCTGGTGAGGAGTAAAGAAATGACTACACTTCAATACTCCAAAACTGCAGTTGAAAAACCCATGCTGCAGAACTATAAAAATCACAGATTCTCCTGAGTGATGCAGTTAGTCATAGCTGTATTAGTGTAAGAGCACATTTAGTTTGTATGTACATGGGAAAGGGAAATATCTTCTAAAACTGGCTTCCAGAATAAGTCAACATACTGAGCAAAATCCCAGCACAAATAGGGAATTTCTTTCACAGGAGAAAGCCTGAATGCCACTGCAGTAGGGGACCCTGGGGCTGACAGCATGGAGTGTATTGGAGTGAGGGCTCCCACAGAGCACCTTTCTGCTTCTCAGCCCCCACTGAACCAGTGCTAACACCAGTGGCCTGCTCTCAAGCAACAGCTCCACTCACACAGAACAGCAGACATCTAATTCTGTGCACACTAACTTTTAGAGTTAAAGACAGCCAGCTACTTTTTTTGCTTGCTTGGCTGGTTGGCTGATTAGTTGCTTGGCTGATTAGTTGGTTGGTTGGTTGGGTTTTTTTGCTTCATTTTATTGAGTGGAACAAGTCCAACAACCTGCTGTCCAGCTGAGGTGGCCAAGCCACCTCTCTCTTATGTTTTAAACACTGAACAAGGGCTGGTTTTGGTGAATGAGAGCAAGGCAAAGGACTTCTTGGAATCCTACTTCTTTTATTAGCTATCTCTCAGGTATCCTGGAGTTTCCTGAATTTGCACCTGAACCTCATATTACTGTTCTAGGCTATGAGTTGGTCAAGCTCCTCAACAGCTACTTCCACCACTTCCTTTATTCTTATGTGGATGCTCCAAGATAAAGTGTGGATGTTGTAGTTGATAGATATCTGATGCATCCTTAAATGGAATTTATCAGGCATTTTTGAGCATCTCACCCAGCTTTTGACTGACTAAACACTTGAGAACTATTTCTAGCATTTCATTTGTAACTTCATGCAACTAGTAATTTAAAATAGAAAAACCAAAACCAAACCACAAAGCAAAAAAAAAACACCCCACCCCATAAAAAGCACATAAAAATGATGTGGCACACAGCACAAGTACTGTGCCAGCAACAGCTGAAAAGAATAGGCCAGACCAGAACAAGGAGGAGAAGCCATGGATTGCTGATTCTCTGGGCATTTTGGGATTGTTTATGGAGAGTTTCCCAGCTCTGTTTTTTTCAGTAGTAATATTTAGCAATTGATGTTTGGCAGAGAAATCCATCCACAGAATTTGAGGAGATGGCTGTGGGTGAAGCACACACCACATAAGGTGTGATCTAAAATACTCCTTTTACCTAACTGATCTGGTTTCTTTACCTCCATGAAGCATGTTCATAATGAAGTCCCCTGGGTTTTTTTTACTGCACTGGAACCTAAGGATTCCCTTTCTCCTATGGCAATGGCCACAGTGGGCAACTAACATGGGTTTGTGCTCCTTTTGTAGGGCTGAGAACTGGGCCCATTTGACTCCAAGCATCTGTGTGGTGCTGAAACACAAACCTCTGAAAATTCCATTGCTTTGTCAAAAAAAGCAGCTTTCACTTAAAATATTCCAAAACCAAGGGGTGTCAAAGGAAATTTTACACACCCCAAAGCAGAACAAAGCCAAAAGCCCAAAGAGAAAAAAAAAGGAGACTCCTGGCATGAGATCTAGGTTTTCCTTTCTTTAAATTTAAATAACAAAAATCTTTTTCAAAGTATGAATCTCTTGGGCACTGTCACCTTCTGTCACCAAATAATTCATTAAAGACTGTTAGCTCTACTGCTGCTGTTTGAAGCACCAAAGGTTCCTTTGCCAGAAACAGTCTGTTATTCCCAGGGACAGAGTGGAGAAGAGGGTTCTCTGTATTTTGCTTTCAGAGCACAATGAATTAAAACTTTTAAAACTCCTTAATAATGCAATAACTGTGAGGGAACTCATCCTAAAGGATTCTAGAGCACTGTAACAGTATGTGATCAACCACAGAAGGGCATGGCTCTGCTCCCTCCCTGTGCACAAACTGCTTGATTGATCTCACAGCCACATTTTGTCTCCTAATATTCAGTATGATATTTCCTGTTTCTAGCCTTGGGCTTAAATGTTTTTGATCCAGCCTGCCCTGAAATTAATGGGAAAACTGCTATTTACTTCAGTGCCCTCTTCTTCCTCTTGCTGCAACCCATTGGTTCCTCCAGGGATTTCTCTCATATTTTTGACTCTCCTTCAAGTCACAAAATCACAGAATCATTAAGGTTGCAAGAGACCTAAGATTATCAAATCCAACCATCGACCTATCACCATCATGTCACTAAACCATGTCCCTAAGGACCACATCTAGATGGTTTTTGAAGCCCTCCAGGGATGGTGACTCCACCACTGCCCTGGGCAGCCTGGGCCAATGCCTAACAACTCTTGCTGGGAAGAAATTTTCCTAATATTCAATCTAAACCTCCCCTGGTGCAACTTGAGGCCATTTCCTCTTGTCCTTCCCAAACATCATGCCTCTTGTTCTGTAAATGAGAGCAGACAGAAAGAGGGAGAGACAAGACAACAAGATGAGAAGCTGCTCAGCTTCCGTCCCTTTGTTGTGTGCACTGGCCAAAGAGCACAGAGCAGTTCATGTGGCAGTAGTGGTGGGAACAAACTGATCTCCCCTTTCCAGGCAGCCCTCAGCAGGTATTCCTGCCTTCCCCAGCTACCCCAACTCTCCTGAAGCTGCCAGTACCACTGTAAGCCAAGAGCTACACTGCAGCCCTCTGCATTTATCAGACACTACATGTTGAGTTTTTGAGGTCCCACAGCCAGTCCTGGTATGATGTCCCTACTTGGGTGATTCCCTGTAACATTTCATTTTGTCTCAGAAAATGAAAGGCCATGTGAATACTACTCCTTGTTTACATTACAGTACTTAACTTACTATCTATAGGAATAATCTCTCCTTGGATGACCTTCTTGCTTGGCTGCAATCCCCTGGGTTAGTGAGGTATTGTAAAAAGTCAGGAGTACACTTTCCATGTGCTCATTACAGAAATACTTATCAGGTTTTTCTCCCACTGACAAGGAATGGCCTTGCACTTCTTCTGCTATGATATTTAGTCATTAAGAGCCCATCCTTTTTTGTCTGGCTTTATCAATCTAACATAAGTCCTCAGAGGACTGTAGCTTGCCCACAGCAGCAGGCTTTGGCCCATAGACGTTTCATTTCTGTCCTGTTTCTTGCTCTCACCTACCACTGCTGTTTGCTGGAGCTGAGAAGCAGAAGACTATGTTCATCTTGACATCAAGCATTGGCACCAGACTGCTGTTAACACTTTTGCAAGGAATGTTTCTCCAGTCAGCAGTGATTTGACATATGTTTTCTTTTTAACAGCTTTCTTTAATTGGGCTGCAGTACTTTTAAGCAGCTATTAAGCTTTATCATGGTAACATGATGGTGACACAGAACACCCCTTCTAAGATAAATCATCTGAACAGAGTGGCCCAAGTCAGGGCCATTATCTGAAAGCACAAGACCAAGGGTACCAGGCCTGAGGAAGTGATTCTTGCTCTGGTCAGTGCTGTATCTGACAGTTGTCTGCTTCCCAGCAAACTGTGAGACAGACCAGAATGTGTGCATAGACAAGGAGGGATGAGCAGCCATGCCCATTTCAGGGCTTCAGTTAGGTCAACTCTGTTAGGCAGTGGCAGAAAGTATCTGCAGTGTGGATAGGAGGGGATGAGCAAGCTTTAAGTTCTGTCTGAGGCACCTGTAGCTACATCTACATCACTGAATAAGGGAGGGTCAGGGACTGATCCCTGGTCCCAGTTTCCAGCTGGAACAGACTAGGTCATGTCCACTCATCTGCAGGGTAGTCACCTTCACAGAAGACTGTCCTGAAGAAAGCTAAGTTTGAGCCACCCAAGAGAAGCCAGGAGTGACAATGAAAGAGTGCAGACAACATGCTACCAATGCTCAAGTTCATGCCCACACTGTCCCTTATTTCAAGCACAGGCAACCCAAATGTTACTTGCACTTCATCAGCTTTGTGTTGGTTTTACACACTCCCACACCAACCCCAGCTGTCTACCAGGTCTTTGATATCCCTGGTCATGTCTGCCAAACTGTGATATCTCCAGGTTTTTGGAGACATGCTTCAGTTTCAGAATGTACTCTCAGGAAGCTTCTGTGATCTGAGTGCTGCAAGTTAACTGCCTTTAACTGTGATGCTACCTTGTGTGCTCAGACTGTCTCGACCATCCAAGTGCTTTGTGCACCTGGGTGGGAGTGCTCCTTTGGCATGTGCCCAGCTCTGCAAGATGATAGATATGAGCACTTGTTTCATAGGGTTTGTTCTCAGATGCCTCTCAGACACAACTTGACAATGGTAAATAACTGGCTTGATTGCTTTCTGTGCCTTTCTGTTGTCTGCTTTCCTAGCAATTTGAAGATCTCATATTGTGGTTCATTTGCTGTACTTGCATGACCAGGAAATGGGATCAGCTGTGGATATCTAATTCCCTCTTTTTGTTGTGTACCTCAAAATGGTAGCATTGCAGTTTCAACATCATGGAGAGTTACTAGCAGTAACTCCTTTGTAAATGCTCTCCAGTGGTTTAGTGCCATTTTCTACTTCAGTTGCTTTACATCCTGAGACATAATGATGAAACAACTCACAGCAAGTCCTTGGTTCTGTGGTGATAATGAACTCTGTCCAAAAGCTACCAGCTGCCTTTGCAGTAGGAGCTGGTACTTGTCTCTGTCTACCACTCATCTGAGGCTAAACTACAGCAGTTGCTCTGTCATCCAGTGACTCCTCCCCAGAAGGGAAGGGGAATCAGGAAAAGGAGAGACCTGTGGGTTGAAATGAAAATGTATTTAATGAAACAAGAAAACTGACACTGATAACAATGCCAATATAAAGTTAAATTCAGCCCTTGTGGTGTGCACTGTCTCTCCTGAGCAGGCCTTACTGGAGAACATTTCCTCCTGATAGCTGAGACCCTCTCAGCTTCAAGTGTATGCATTTGGGAAGAAACAGCATTCTGCTGGGTAGGCAAAGAGCACAAGAGAAAGGTGCAGCAAAACACTCATGCACAGAGAGTTATCATGATCTATGCTATGCAAGATGCTTGTCCTGCCTGAGTAGGTACACTCATTCAGATGGTGACACCCATGACAACCCTGATGACCTCACCCTCAAGGGACTCAGAATAAGGATGCATCCCAAATCTGTTTTCCACTGCAAGCTAGAGAATGTCCAAATGATGACCATGGTTTGTCTGCATACAGGCAGCTATGGCACAGTGCCATGATTGTTGGTTTTTCCTTAGTTGAAGGACTTAGAATTCATCCTTAATGATGGATACAGTTACAATTCCCAAGTCAGAAAGGCTTCTAGTTAGAAATTAAGCCAAAGTTCACTTTGCCATTGTCAACAAAATAGTCAACTCAAGACATGAGAATGGGGCAAAATGAGGGCAGTGGCACTCAGACCTGCAGCTCCACAGCAGCAGCCCATGGTGCTGCCAACATAATGACAGCCAAGGCTGCTTGTGGGAGTTTCACACTGAATCATATCCACATGTAGGTGCCAGCAGACACAGTGTGGGCAAAGAGCATGATGAGCATACTGCTGGCTTGGATGTGTTTTCTTTAGAAGTAACAGCAGCAGGAGAGGCTCTGATCAACAAACTGAAGTCAAATGCAAATTTTCCTAATCCTTATTAGAATCCAGCCCACAAGTCAGCATGTCATTAGAAACAGGGTTAGTAATCAGGAAAGCAGCACTTCAAGGCCCTAGCTGGGTGACAAGGATGGATGGATGGAGCACCAGAGTGAAGAAAGCCTCTATGAGCATGAGTAGAAAGGGGTAGATTTGAGAAAGAAGGTGAGCAAGACAATCTATGAGAAGTTTGTCCCCTGCCCCAAATCATGGGGCCACCCAGCAGCACTCCACTGTCAGCTGGTAACTGGAAAGTTGCTGATAAGATGTGCACTTTGTACTTTCTTAATCTTTGTCCCAGACAGTTGATGACAGCTCACTGCATCTGGGTTGTAACTGCAGCCTCCAGGAGGAGGAGTGCAGGCAACTAAATGACTCTCCCAACCCTCTAATAAGCCTATTAGCATATGTTTTTGCTAATGATACATATGGAACCAGACTAGTTCCATATGACAGATATCTGGGTTATTTCACCATTAAAAGAAAACCTGGGAAATCACATCCAAAAATAGATTAAAAGGACATGAGTAGTGGAAGGTCAAGTGTTCAGCAGTTGGGTAGTGCCAGAACTGAGAGGGTTTATACAACCTTGCTGTAGCCTCCTTGAGTGGATGCAGTAGTTCATCACAGGATAGTGGGTAGCTTTTTTCCAGAGACTCCTGACTCATTTGGTGGCATAATGGCTAAAAGGATTAAAGAGCAAAATAGAAATATCACTCTCCTCTCATTTAGGAGGTGACACTGTGCAGAAATCCAGCTCCACAATGGGAACAGAATCATTAATTTTCTTTGTGAGATTCTCCAGCACAGCCTGCCTGGAATATCTTTTCATTCTTTACAAATAGTAATTCATCTTCACGTGGCACATGAAGAAGATCTTGTTATCCCACTGTGTATGTTGGGGAAAGAAGCAGTGAAATCAAAGTTTTTCCTCAAGTAGTCTGAGGTACCCTTAATGGGGTAAGCTATTTCTTAGCACCCACTTACATTTTAGACATGAAGACTGCTATATTAGTTCTGTTATAGAGTATGGTTTGGAGATAAACAGTGACAGAGAATCACAGAATATTCGTGGTTGGAAGGGACCTCTGAGATCATCTAGTCCAACCCCACCTGTCAGAGCAGGGTCACCTAGAGCAGGCTGCATAGGATGGTGTCCAGGTAGGTTTGGAATGCCTCCAGAGATGAACACTCCACCACCTCTCTGGGCAGCCTGGTCCAGTGCTCCACCACCTTCAAAGTAAAGATTTTTCTCCTTATGTTTAGGAGGAACTTCCTATATTCCAGTTCGTGCTTGTTACCTCTTGTCCTGTCACTGGGCACCACTGAAAATGCCTGGCCCCATCCTCCTGACACCCATCCATGAAGTATTGATAAGCATTGATAAGGTCCCCCTTAAGTTCTTCTCTTCCTCAGGCTAACCAGCCCCAGCTCTCTCAGCCTCTCACCCTAAGAGATGTTCAAGCCCCCTAAATATTTTTGTAGCCCTTTTCTGTACCTTCTCCAGAAGCTCCCTGTCCTTCTTGAAAAAGAGAG
Organism: Galbula dea; assembly: GCA_013399015.1. NCBI lineage: Eukaryota > Metazoa > Chordata > Aves > Piciformes > Galbulidae > Galbula > Galbula dea. The sequence continues at coordinate 388,890 of VWZX01003392.1, read as the reverse complement.
ACCAGAACTGGACCCAGAACTCCAGATATTGCCTCATTAGGGCAGAGTAGAGGGGGAGGATAACTTCCCTTGACCTGCTGGCCACACTCTTCTTGATGCACCCCAGGATGCCATTGGCCTTCCTGGCCACCAGGGCACATTGATGGCTCATGCTCATCCTGTTGGCCACCAGGACTTCCAGGTCTTTTTCCACAGAGCTGCTTTCCAGCAGCTCAGTCCCTAGCCTGTCCAGATCCATGAGGTTATTCTTCCCCAGGTGCATTTCCCTACACTTGCCCTTGTTGAATTTCATGAGGTTTTTCTCTGCTCAACTCTCAGCCTGCCCAGGTCACGCTGGATGGCAGCACAACCTTCTGGTGTGCCAGCCACTCCTCCCAGCTTTGTGTCATCAGCAACTTTGCTGAGGGTCTACTCTGTTCCTTCATCCAGGTCACTGATGAATATATTGAATAGCACTGGACCTAATACTGAGAAGAAACAGTTTACTTCGTGTTTTTGGCATTTGAGGATAATTCTTGGGAAAGCCTATGCTGCTGGGAACAACAAAGCCCTACTGTGGAGGGTGGAGGCTGGGCTGACCACCAGCTGAATGACAGACACTCCCTGTTACCCCATCTTCCCCCCACCACGGGAAGGGAAAGGGGATAAAAGAGAGACAGAGAAACTTGTGGATTGGAAAATAAAACCAAAACTACTTTAGTAATAATAATAATGATAAATGAAATATATACAAATATGTCCAGAACCCAATAGGGAACCCAAACCCCCCTTGATGGTAACTGCATCACTACTGACACTGTGGCAGTAGGCTTCAGCAGCACTGGAGATCAGGAGAAGAAGGAACCACGAAGGGAGTATAATCTTGCAAGGGAGAACAATCTTCAGAATAATCATCCAAATAATCCTCCCAATAATCATCTAGCAAGGGGGAGCTAACCCCCAGTTTATATATTGAATATGATGTGTATGGGATGGAATACTTTAGTTGGTCAGTTTAGGGTCACCTGTCCTGTCTGCTCCTCCCTGAAGGTGCAGCCTTTACCCTGCACCCCCCAACGTGAGACACAAGATTTAACAGTGACCTTGCTCTGCATACCAATCCCTGGTAGTAAATCTAAACATTGTCTTATCACTGCTAGAAGCTGGCAGTGTCTGTGAAAACATGCTGCTAGTTTCAGAAAGTGTGGTTTCTCAGAGGAGTTTTAATGAAAAGTAAAATCTCTGAACAGAATTAGTTCTGTTTTAACCCAAACCAGGACTCCTACACAGGCCTGTTTTTTGGAAGACAGAGTATATGTCTGCAATTTATCAATGCATCTGCTGTGGGCCTGGTCTATATCAGTGGATTAAGAAAGTGATCATAGAATCATAAAGGTTGGAAAAACCCTCTGAGATCATCGAGACCAACCATCCACTCAACACCACCATGCTCACCACTAAACCATGGTCCCAAGCACCACAAGCCACATGGTTTTTAAACACTTCCAGGGATGTTGATTTCACCACCTGTTCTTCATTTCTACTACAAAATTGTGGAATGTAATATACACACTGCCTCCTGTATCTTCAGATAGATGCTGCCCCAAAAAAGAATGAATATATTCCCTGGCTGGATTATGGATGCACTGCTGTTCCCAGTGTCCTTCTCCCACAGGCATTTAACAAAAATATATTTTTATTGGAAGTCAATACATATGACCAACTTTCACAGAGAGTTTAAAATGTTTAATTGAGTAAGTAAAATAAGAGTAATAAATTTTTTTCCTGATTTTAGGAGGAGGTGACTTTTAGTAAGTCTGGAAGTTATGGATTTAATATTTTTATGTTATTTCTGGATTTCCTCAAGTAAGCTCATGTGTGGAGGTTTTTACCTGGTGTCCATGTGTAGCCACACAGAAGGTAAAAACATCCAGAGCTCATAAACACAGACCTTTAACCTCTAGGAAATGCATCATCCCATTTGAGGATGTAATTGTTACAGTGTAGCACCTGCTTTACCGGGTTGGGAAAACCTCCGTGCAACATCACTTCCAGTTTGTACTTTAGGGACAGTCTAAGATATGGAAAACAGTCTGATATGAACACAAACATTTGAGATGAGGCCTTCTACAGCAATAAGGAAAGCCTCTTCTGTTTATTCTTCAGACACAGTTGTGCTCAAGTTTCCTCTACCTGCTCCCACAAATGCCTAAATATCACACAAAACACAAAGCACTCCCTATCCCTGCCCAGCACCATTCAGCTTCCACATATTAGTGTGATTAGCACTGACAAGCAGGATGAATAGCCCAGCTCAAACCCTTCCTTTTCCACTTCCAGGCTGCTATTCCCACCTGGAGGATGGTCTCTCCCCTAGGAGGTTCAGCTACCTCCTCAGCATCCCCTGGCACCCATCAACCGTGAGTCAGCAGGACCCATTTAGCACTCCCCACCCAAAACGCCTCCTGAAAACACAGTGGGATGTTCCAAGCAAACACTGTCAGCTTCTGAGAATACAGTAGGTAAGTTCAGATCCTTTTTTTTTTTTCCATTACTCTTTAATTATTATTATAATATGCTACACATGACAGGCTGTTGCTGGTAAAATACACAGGACCCAAACCAAAAGGAATGGAGGCATCAACAAGTTAGCAACCTAGAAAGGGAGGAAACATAAGAGAGGACATAAAATGGTGAAGCCAATTAATGACCTATTAGTCTGTGATTAGTGAAGATGAGTGAAGAATTTGAACATGACATTTGGTTATCCTTCAGAAAGACAGTCTCAGTCAAAAAAGTTTGTGATAAAAAAGAAGACACTGAAAAATTTATCACTTTCAGGAGCTTTTAAAATGCAAGTTTCTTAGGCTCTCACTTTTACAAAGGACTGCTGAGAAGAATCCAGCAAGTATTGCTAACGGTGTTTTGGAGAGGCAGCCTAGCTTTACCAACAGTGGCTTGAAACAGCCAAGAAAACTGAACCAAGACCTTATCTCTCTCTACATCTACCTGAAAGGAGGTTGTAGCAAAGTGAGGGTCAGTCTCTTCTCCCAAGTTACCAATGAAAGGACACGAGGAAATGGCCTCAAGAAGGAGATATTAGGCATTGGCCCAGGCTGCCCAGGGCAGTAGTGGAGTCACCATCCCTGGAGGGTAAAGCTCCCTGGAGAGGTTTAAAAAACACCTAGATGTGGGACTTAGGGACATGGTTTAGTGGCGTGGTGGTGACAGGTTGATGGTTGGACTTGATGATCTTAGCGGTCTCTTCCAACCTTAATTCTGTGATTCTGTAAAACATAACAGAACAAGACGTCGTATTTCACAAAGAGGCATAATCTCCCCAGTGTTGTTCTCCTGCCCACCGAGGACCCTGAGGCATTCAGCTCCCTCATCCCCGAGGAGGTGCACAAAGCGGAGCCTGGAGCAACGTCAAACGCTCCGCCGGTGGCAGCTGCCGACCGCCACCCTCGCCACGGGTCGGGTCGGGCACTCCCTCCTCTTCCCCCTTCTCCCTCCACTTCGCCCCCAGCTTCTGTTGCCGGCTCGCCTCCCGCCGGTCCCCTCCGCTCTCCCGCGACCCACCCGGGGGCGGTGGCGGGGCGGTGGCCGCACGCTGCCCTCCCCGCGCCCAGCTGCCGCTAAGGGACCGCCTCACCCCGCCTCCCCCCAGCGGTGGCCAAGCAGAGCAGAGGCGTCTGCCGGCCACACCTTATCATTGGCCGGCGGAGCTGTCAGTCTTTGTCCTCCTCCGCGGCTGTCGGGGGGGAGGAGGCTGCCGGCTCCGTGCGGGGCCGGGCGGTGGCGGCGCTGCGGTTGCGCCATCTGTCAGGAGCCCCGGTGGGAGGGGAGCGCCCGAGCCGCGCTTACCCAGGCGGAGCGGAGGCAGCAGCAGCAGCGCGGAGAGCCCGTGTGTGCCTATCTCTGCCCACGCTGAGGCTCTGTCGCCGCACGGAACAACCGCCTCCGCGCCGGGCCGGAGCTCATCGCAGCGCGTCTGTCCGCGGGGAGAGCCAGCGGCGACCCTCGCTGCGGGTGGGGGCAGGCGGTGAAGAAGCGGAGCGAGGAGGAGGAGGATGTGAGTGCAGCGGCGCCGCCCCGGCCCCGCGCTGAGCCCAGCCGAGCCGAGCTGAGCTGCCTCAGGTAACGGAGGGGCCGGAGCCCACCGCGCCGTCGCTTCTGCCCGGGGAGAAGGGGAGGGAGAGGAAAACGGGCGAGGAGGGGGTGGGGAAGGGATGGATGCTGCGGCGCGTTTGTTTCCTTTGTGCGGGGCTGGAGGGGAGGCGGCCGCGCTGCTGCGGGTATCCCCCACGCATACACGCACCCCAACACCTCCTCCCTCTTCTCTCCCTCCCTCCCTCTCCGGGAGCCGCCGTTGGAGGCCTGCAGCGCGGGGAGGGCTGAGGGCAGCGCCGGTAACCGGCTGCGCTGCGCCCCTGCGAGCCCGCGGGTCGCCCGTGTCGGTGTCCGAGTCCCCCACCCCCGCAGCCGGAGGGAGGGAGGGGGTTCAGCAGCACAGGGCTGATCTTGTTCGTCGCTCAACCGCCGAAAAAGGGGAAGAGGGAGATAAACAAAAAGAGCTTCTCTCCTTCTGAAATAAATCGTCTAAGGATTTGCGCGTCGGTGACAAAGGCCTCATTCAGGGAAAGGAGAAGGGAGGCACAAAACGCCCGAGGGCGGTAGGATGTGAAAGGAGGCTTGTTTCTGGTCCTTCCCCCAGAGCCTCTCTGTTCCTCTCCAGATGAGGCTGCTGATCCCCTGCCAGTTCCTCCCCATCCGCGTTCTGGACCAGCGAGAGGTAGCAGAGCCCAGTCTACGGGTGCCAGCGTTCTGCTGCCTCTGCAGAGCCGTAGTGTACGTGTGACCTCCTTAATAACGCTCGGTTTGGGCTCTGATTCCTCGGGAATTACACAGAATCACACAGGGTATTAGGAGTTGGAAGGGACCTCGAAAGATCATCTAGTCCAACCCCCCTGCCACAGCAGGATTCCCTAGACCAGGTCACACAGAAGCGCGTCCAGGCGGGTTTTGAATATCTCCATAGAAGGAGACTCTACAACCTCTCTGGGCAGTCTGTTCCAGTGCTCTGTCACCCTCACTGCGAAAAAATTGCCTCGTTTCTGCTCGGTGTGGATTTTGTGTGTGTCTGAACGCTAGGAGAGGGCCAAGGAGGGGAGGGAAGGGAAGAGGAGGTCACTTCGTGAAAACAAGACCGTGATATCTTGGTCCATTCAGCGGTGATGGAGAGGGCAGGGCTGAGTCGTGCTGGAGGAGAAGGTTTAGGCTGAGTTGGAAAGGAACCCTCTGCAGCTGTTCATCAATCACTCTGATATGCTCTGATTCTTAAAATGCTAAATAACAAGTGGAAACCGACCGAGCTTTTAGAAGTGCGTGTACAGGACTGGGAACGCCTTGGAGACCTTGTCATTTTCCTCCTTGTATACAACCTTTTTAACTCCCACATCCTTCCACCATCCCTGCAGCTGTAATAATTTCCAGTATCTCCTCCTCACACGCCCAGCTAATTTTTGTTTTGTTGGTTTTTGGCTTTGTTTTTTGTCTTGTTATCTTTTTTTCCCTGAAGTTCTGTGCCCGAAGCTTAGGACAGGTGAACATCTGTTTGTTTGTATGCTGGTGGAGGAAGTGCTTTCATTAGGGTTGACTTGTCTGATCTCCTCTGAGGAGGAACAGTAAGCTAAAGGGATACTATCAACTTGAAATCTGGAGAATATGCATGATGAATGGAGAGCTGTGTCCAACATTACACCCACCGTTGAGCTCCCTGCTGGAGTTCTGTGGTTTTTACAAGCCTGTCTTCTGACTGTGTGGGTTTGTCATGCAGTGAAGGAGTAAAAACACACTTCAAACAAAGTTCTGTTAAGTGAACAAAGGAGGCCAGAAGAAAAATACCAGAGTGAGAAGGGAGGCAGCATCTTTTACTTCTCAGTTACATCCATTGCAGCCACTGCTTGACCCAGTGGGAAACTGGAGGGAAGTTCATTTTTACAAATGAGTATTTACTTAGCATGACTAAAGTGGAAAGGTTGTTACCTTCTGCTCCCAGTGACACAGGAGTTTTCAGCACCTTGATGGATATGCTCAGACAAGTATAACACTTGATGCATGTTGGCAGATTGGTGCTTTTCTGCTGTTTTTAAAGAATAATTTTAAGAAGGGAATCTCTTGGGGAAAAGTATGGCTTCCTTCTTGAGCATTTTACCCCACAAAGCTGTGATTGTGATGAAAAGTGGAAAGGCAGATTGCCTAATGAAAGCCTTCAAATTTGTATTTTGTCAGGAGTAGGATGCAGATTTCTCATAGTTTGTTGTAACATTCAGATGCTTCTTAGAGGGTGCCTGTAAGCTTGTTTCTTCTAAATCTCCAACAAATTACTACCTCATCTGTGTGGCTTCTCTTTGGCAAGAGTAAGGATTTCCAATGTGAGGCTGTCTGATGGTAGGCCACTGGCTGTGGGGTTTTGTGCCTTATGCTTCAGGCATGTCATTTCAGAAATTCCATGTTGCCTGCTGGTGGAAGATGTAGTGGCATGAAATACCAGTTCAAGTATAAAACCCTGAACAGGCTTCTCTGGAAATTGTTTTGATGTTGGATAAATACATGTCTTCAGTGAGGGATAAACAACTTTGGTGTATGGGCAAGGCAGGAGTGAAGAAAGTGGAGCAGACAAGTTGCCTATTCATCATTTATTCATCTTTAAAGGTTAGGACCCACTGACAAATTTCTGTTTCATTTGAGTGAGATAAAGCATTGCTGAGGAACTGGTTATTTTTGAGGTACTATACTAGATTTCACAATACCTTGATGTGAAATGCCTGACTGGTGTCATCCAAAATGCATGGGTGGAGTCTGATACAGAGAGAGGCCCTGTGGCTACTGGCCCTGTGTCTTAGCTGAATTGTGCTAGATACACTAATCTGGACATGGTATGGTCTGCATGTTGACTTGCTTTTGATGAGAGAGTATTAAAAAAAAAGGCAAGAAAAAACACCAAACAAAATCCAACAACAACAATTAAAAAATCCCTTCAAACCTAAAGCTTTGTTTATTTTGCTATTTCAATAGATGACAATCATGCAGGTGTAGAAGAATCAGGATTTCCAGCATTTGCATCTCCTTATGGGTTTTACCCTTACTGCATGACTTCTAGACTGAGAAATGACAGGTCCAGACCAGTGAGAGGACAAGAGGAAATGGCCTCAAGTTGCACCAGGGGAGGTTTAGATTGGATATTAGGAAAATCTCTTCCCAGCAAGAGTTGTTAGGCATTGGCCCAGGCTGCCCAGGGCATTGGTGGAGTCACCATCCCTGGAGGGCTTCAGAAACATCTAGGTGTGATACTTAGGGCCATAGTTTAGTGGCATGGGGGTGATAGGTTGCTGGTTGGACTTGATGATTTTAGAGGTCTCTTCCAACCTGAGTGACTCTGTGAAAGGTTTACATTTTTAAATTTTAAACTTGCTGTCCTTCCCAAACTACAGCTTCTTTTTTATATCAAAGGCATCTTATCTTTAATATATCTACTAGTGACTGTGACAAGGGGATATGAGGAGACATTACCCCACGTTTTCCAGCTCATCTTCTTCTGATTCAAGGAAGTCTTGCATGTCTGAAAGTTGCTTGTTCCAAGCTATCATTTTCTAAAGTATCTGTGAGTAGTTAAGTCCTACTTGATTAGGCCAGTAGCCTAAAATCTTAGAGCAAGTTCCTTGATGTGTTTCACATTGAGACATGACTTAATATAATGAACTGTACAAGACAGCTGCAATGTAAGAATGTTTTGATGGGAACAGAGAAGGTCACCCCTCTGAGTTTATTTGATTTTGGTAGTGTTTTTAGGAAGCAGCAATGACTGAATACCTTTTTCTAGCCTAGTGAAATTCGTTGTCCCATCCTACTTCAGGTGCCCTATGGCTCCAACCAGAAAGGAGGGAGGTTGAGAAGGGCTGTGCTCAGTGCTTTGAAGTATAAAGCAGTCCAGCCAGAGCTCCTCAAAGGAGCCAGAGCTACTTTTAATAGTATTGGACCCTGTGCTGTGAGGGTAGTTCCTGGGTTGTCCCCAAAATGCATGGCCCTGTAGTCAGTGGCACTGAACAAAGGCTCTACCTTGTACAGTACACTGCCTTTAAAAAAAAAATCAAACACTTCTGTTTAGTGCAAGCTATTTTATGGTCTGTAATCACTGTTGAAAAACTTATGTAGGCCCATGTCATGGTTTAATTCCAGCTGACACCTAAGCACCACACAGCCACTCTCTCATCCCACCCCCAGAGGGATGGGAGACAAAACTGGGGTGGGGTGGAAAGATGTAAAATTCCTGGAGTGAGATAAAGATATAATAAGACAGGAAAGGAAGGGAAAATTAATAATATAATATACAAAACAAGTGATGCATAATGAACTTGAGAAGTGGTCCCATGAGATCTGTATGAGGTTCAACAAGTCCAAGTGTTACGTCCTGTACTTGGGATGGGGCAACCCTAAGCATGAGTACAGTCTGGGAGATGAATTCATTGAGAGCTGCCCTGCAAAGAAGGACTTGGGAATCAAGGTAGATGAAAAGCTGGAGATGAGCTAGCAATGAGCTTGCAGCCCAGAAAGCCAACTGTATCCTAGGCTGCATCAGGAGAGGAATGACCAGCAGGTCTAAGGAGGTGATCCTGCCTCTCTGCTTTGCCTTTGTGAGACCCCACCTGGAGTACTGTGTCCAGTTCTGGTGTCCTCAGCATAAGCAAGATGTGGACCTTTTAGAGTAGGTCCAGAGGAGGGCCATGAGGGTGATCAGAGGGCTGGAGCACCTCCCCTGTGAAGACAGTCTGAAAGAGTTGGAATTGTTCAGCCTGGAGAAGAGAAGGCTTTGGGGGACCTTATTGCAGCCTTCCAATACCTAAAGGGGGCCTGTAGAAGGTGGGGAGAGAGACTTCTTACCAGAGTAGAAAGAGATAGAACAAGGGGGAATGGCTTCAAACTGAAGAAGGAAAGATTTAGATTGGAGCTTAGGAAGAAATTCTTTACCCAGAGGGTGGTGAGGCACTGGAACAGGTTGCCTAGACAGTTTGTGAATGTCCCATCCCTGGCTGTGTTCAAGGCCAGGTTAGATGTGGCCCTGGACAGTCTGGTCTAGTGGGTGGCTTCCCTGCCTGTGGCAGGGGGGTTGAAGCTAGATGATCTTTAAGGTCCCTTCCAACCCAAACCATTCTATCAATCTATGAATAACACAATTGCTCACCACCTGCTGACTGATGCCTGTGGGCAGCAGCATCCCCATCCAACTCCCTCCAGTTTGTATACTGGGCATGTTGTCATATGGTATGAACTATCCCTTTGGCTTGTTTGGGTCAGCTCTCCTTGCTGTGTCCCCTCCCAGCTTCTTGTGCCCTCCCAGCCTCTACTGGCAGGACAGTATGAGAAGCTGGAAAGGCCTTGATTTAGTATAAACACTGCTTAGCTACAATTAAAACATCAGTATATGATCAATATTATCCTCATACTAAATCCAACCCACAGCACTGTACCAGCTACTAGGAAGGAAATTTAACATTTTTTTCCATCTGAAATGCCCACAGTTCATCATCAGCCTACATCTGGCATGAAGTCAGTGTACAGAAGCTGGCAAGCTGAAGATTTAAGTTTCAGTGTAACAGGCTTTATGGTCTCCAAAAAATCACCTATATTGTTGGCTTCAGTTTCTTTTGACCACCTCTCTAGCAGTTTCTCTTTTGTAGGAAATGTAATGAACCCAAAAGTTTGGCTGAGAAGAGAGCTGCTAAACAGTGTGACCTTGTAAAAGAAACAGCCCTTACATCTGAAGGTCAAAAATGACCTCGTGTGCCTTGGGGGAGGTAGAAGACAAGTGTTGACTGCCTTTCTTGCTTAGGGCAGCATTACTGACATGCTTAAAAACTGCAGAACTCCTTGTCCTAATGTTCAAGAGGGGCTGCCAAAAAGGAATAAATAGGGCTGTGGACAAAGTGCTCAGGGAAGACTATGTCCCTATTCCTCCTCAGTCATTGCAGACAGGACAGGGAGAGTGTCATTTTGCACTGCTTGATGACTTGACATTCAGTCCTGTAAAAGGTTAAACCTCTTTCCTTTATAGGCTTTTTAATTGTTTTTTTAAACTGTGGGCTTCCTTTGTCATCAGTGTAATTCAGTGACTTCTTTAAGGGTGAGCTGACCTTCTCTCTGCTCTTGCTACATTTTCAGCACGTCTTAATCTAAACTATTCTAAGGTTACATTGTTTGGAGATGCTTTTTTTGTGTTTCATCCCTAAGCAAAAGAGTTAGTCCTGCTTTGTAAAGCTGATTGTAGAACTGCAGGTTTTGAGCAAGTCAGCTAAATTTTGCTTTTGTGGTCAACTCCTCCCCAGTTTGCCATGTAAGTTTGTGTCTTACAAAAGATAGTTGTCATCCTTTCAGAGCTGATGTGGAACAGCAGGACAGTGCTGAGAACAGTCTGGACATGAATATGGACACTGGGCCAAAAGTTTGGTTTTCTTCATAGAATCATAGAGTGGTTTGGGTTGGAAAGGACCCCAAAGATCAAGTAGTTCCAACCCTCCTGCCATGGGCTGGGACATCTTCCACTAGATCTGCTTGCTCAAGGCTTCATTCAACCTTGTTTTGGATATTGTGGAGGATGGGTTGTTCACAACTCTGGGCAACCTGTTCCAGTGTCTTGCCACCCTCACCCTTTGTCCCATCACTACACATCCTGACACAAAGTTCCTCCCCATCTTTCCTGTAGGCCACCTTTAAGTACTGGAAGGCTTCTATAAGGCCATGATACTTCCTTGGGTCAAGCAGGTCTCAGACTTGAGATAGATCTCCACAGCACTATGCCAAGGTGGAGAGAAGAGCCTGTGGGTGAGGGTCAGGATTGCCCCAGCAGCCCAGGAGGAGCATTGTGCTAGATTGCCTGTGCTGCTCACAGGACACCACCATACCTTTGGTGCTGGTGTGAGGCTACCTGTGCAGCAATGTCTGGTGCTGTGGGGGCTCTGCTTTACTTTTTGACACAAAAAGAGATGAGACATGAGAGCAGTGACCTGCAAGAGTGGATTGACCTTATCTAAGGTGTCCTGTTTTGGTAGGGGGTTGGACTTGATGGTCTTTCTAGGTCCCTTCCAACCCCTAACATTCTGTGATTCACTAGATGAATGTTCTTTTTCCCAGCACCAAAGACTACTCAAACCAGGTTGTTAAAAAATTGCTGCTAAACTTTAAAGATTATTTTATTTTATATTTTAACATTGTCTGCCCAGCTGAAGACTGATTATGTTCCTTAGGAGCCCCATCTATCCCATCTATACAGCTACCAACAAGGTTTCAAATGACCTGATGTTGCAATTGTCTGCAGCATTTATTTTCAGTCTTGTAAGAAGGATGCAATTGCCATTCAAATTGTCACCATGAGAGTGGGAGAGTGCTGCCTGATGAGTGAGACCTTTTCCAAGTCAACTGGTTTAGAAGCCTTGTGCTCTCAAATTTAATTCTGAAGTGTTAATGCATTTCTGTGGGTTTCTTGGTGCTGCTGCATCACTGTTAACACTCTCTTCCAAAGGTAAAATATCACAGATGTTAAGAGAATGCAGATTTGAACAACCCTGCAAAGGAAGTAAGATTTGTGTTTGCCAGCAATGTGTTCACTCCAGACTGCAGTAATAAGAATTTCTTCTGTGATCAGCAATATGCTGCCACTGTGAAGTATAATTTCTGAGAAAACATTTTGAAAATGGCAGTCAAACCACAGCATGTAGATTTACTTTCTGATTGTTGGTATGGGAACTTGCTAATCCTGTGTATGTTGTCACCAGTATGTAGCTCTGGACTCTCACTTCATCCTTTAAGCTTAGAGGGAGGAAAAGACCTAGTTTTTTTGAAAGAAAAATCACTTAATTTGTTTGTTGGTTGGTTTGGTTTTTTTCCCCAGTCATACTGTAAAAAATTTTCTATAAGTGAGCTCTCTCTAGAGCTAATAGACTTCTCTTCTAAAAGTACTCTTTCATAGTTCTTCTCTCAAACCGCTTTTGAATAGTCCTTCTAAATTCTCTGAGGTGACCTTATCTTCCTTTTGAATCTAGGTTGAAAAAGGACCTCTGGAAATAATCACCCCACACAGATAGGGCTAACTGCAAAGCCAGGTCTAACTTCAAAGCCAGGGCCTCATCCAGCCAGGTTCTGAGTATCTCCCAGGGCAGACAGAACAAACCCAGCCCTCTCAATCTCTCCTTCATGCATGAGATGCTGCAGCATCTTGGTGGCCATCCACTGGACTCACTCCAGTAAGTCAATCTTTCTTTTCCCAGGACTCCCAGAGCCAGACCAAGTACTCCAGATGTAGTCTCACAAATGCAGCATAGAGGGGAAATAATTATTTCCTTCCACCTGCTAGCTAATTAAATTGCTTGTTTGGTGCCAGATCTTCACTTGCTGTCAGTTGTCTTCACCTCTCCCAAGCTGGAGTGGTGGAAACTCTCTCTTCCAGGGCAGTACTTGTAGGCTTCTCTGTCACCTCAAAAAGAGCTGGAGCAGGGAGGACTCTTTGCCTCAATCATGTAAGGCAGGTGACCAACCCAGTGCTTACAAGCACAACAGTGAGAAGGTTTCTGTTGCCCTGTAGAGCATTTTTGCTCTAGACTTCCACACTGCATACAGCAATATGACCTGAAGCAGTAAGATAGTATCACAGTGATTATTTTGGTAAAACAGGGAAGAAAATGCATGGTAAAGAGGATATGCAAAGAGCTGCACTGTGTGTGTTCTGTCTGGTTTCCTGGCTGTATCTTAGCAATTAGCTAAGTTACCCACTTTAAAGTGAATGTTTGGTAGCAGATATGAGGATGGAAATAACAGGTGTGTCACCCAGATGAGCCTCACAGGAGGTGTGGGACAATAATGTGCTTCAGATTTTATACCTAGAAGGTGTTTCTCCTCCTGTAGGTTTCTAAGACTCTGTCTCTGCAGGTTGCACTGTTCTAGGTGACTGAAGTGCATGTGACAGGCTGTGCTTTTTAAGGGTTTTATCTTCCTGCATGATTTGATTTTTATTTTTTATACATTTTGCTTCAAATACAAGCAAAATGAAAATTTTATCATTACATACTTAATACTTGTCTGGCAAAAAACAACCCCAAAGCAGCTGGAATACAAGAGAAAACCACCACTAACCACCAAACCCCTTCACATGGGACTTGCTCTGCAGTTGCTGCTGCTGCTTCAAGAAGTGTGTGGTTCAAGGCATAAAACTTCTACATGTATATGTGTGCTTCATTCTGTAAGATATTAGTGTTTGGTTTAGGAAATGCTGGTTCCTGAAAAGCTGTGGAAAGTGAAGTGTCCAGGCTGTTGGGTGGATACTGGCTGCTGCTCAGGCAGCTGCTGGCAGGAGAGGTGCCTGAGCTGAGTGTTGCTGTGCCTCAAGGACCTCCTGGGTATCTTGGTACAACCAAAAGAGAAAGAAGCCCTAAAAGCCCAATGGGTGTAAAAGTCAGCATTGTTACAGAGGTTTGAAGCCTGTACTGGGAAGGTGGGTAAGGGAGGGGAATTGTCAGGCCCTTTCCACCCCCCTACCTCCAGTATTTGTCCCTATTAGAGAACTTCTTCAAAGTCTCCCTTCCTACTCTGGCTGTTGCCATCACTGTTTATCTCCTGTGGTTTTTCTTTGGGTATTTGTTTTAGCTCTGTGGAACTGGATGTGGCTGCCAAAGGCTCTTTTAGAGGTTCCTCTTTCACCTGTTTTGTTCCCATAACCCTGCTTGCAGCAATCTTGTCTTCATTTTTGCTTACTTCAGTCTTCTCCATTGCTCACCTTCCTTGTCTTGCCCATTAATCCTCTCATCTCCCAACACAAAAAAAAAGCTGTTTATCCTTGAGCTGATGGGTGTTCAAAATGCTCCAATCATAATTCCATAGAACTGCTTATATTCATGGCAATTAAAAAATGGAAGGATGGACTGGTTTTTGCCCTACCCCAAAGAATTAGTTGTGTATTTTCACTCCATCCAGTTGTCACTGTGGTTTGAGTTGACTGGGGCTCAAAGGTGAGTAAGAAACCCCTCCTGGTATGGAAATGAGCCTTGGGTTATCCATCTCATTGGGGTTACCCAGATATCATTGCATAGCAGGACAGTGTGCAAGAGCTGTACCAAAGTGGTAGCTTACTACCAAGGTGATCCCTCTGTTATGTGGAGAAATGTGGAATTTGGTCTGACAGCAATAAATGCACCCTTCTGGACCCCTCGAGGACACAGACCTTCCCCAGGTGCTATTGGCAGTGGCTGCTCAGGTGAGGTGGGGCATCTTCAGAGGGTGCATACTTGTATTTATTCACTTTTGGTTTAGTCAGAAGGTAGGGTCACTTAGTGCAGTATAGAAGGTCTTGTGGGGGAGATGGTGAGAGCTTAAAGCATTCTGAACTGTTGTTCCAGTTTTGATTTCAGTTGTGTGAAAAGCTCAGCAGCTTTCTGGGGTTTGGTGGCAGCTTGAGTAAAATATCTTTAGTGGGAAGGTGAGGGGGATGTATATCAGCTCATAATATTTGTTTTAAAAGGTTCTGCAAGATAACTTAGGTTATTGTTAGCAAACTAAAGGAGTCACAAAAGGTGTCCTTCTCCAAGGAGTACAAAGTATATTATTTTGGTAGAGAATGTGGGAGATGAGGCAACAGCACTGAGAGCAGGAGATCAGTATCCCCTCCAGACAATGCCAGCACCTTCAGTCTGCTGTATCCTGTCCCTGCCTGCACATTGGAGTAATGTTTGGACAGTGATAGGACTGGAAGCAAGTGTTACCAACCCCATATGTTTAAATATTACAGTGGCTTTGGAGGAGAGGAAGCAAGAGTTGGAGTTTTGAGCTGGAGGTCTTACATGGGTTCTTTGGGCCGCTGAGGTCCAGCCTCATCTGGTGGAAGCTGCTGCTGAAGATCTCCAAGGTTGCTCCTTTTTTCTTAAGGAATAAATGTGTGTGCTTGTTAACACCTCCTAATTAAATCTAAGATATTCAAATCATGTTGGAGATCAGTTCCACCAGTGTGACTCAGGTATTTTTAATACATGTAATTTTGATTGGCCTGTCTGGAAGACTAATTGGTTGAGTTGATTTGTGGCTCTTCTCTGCTGTTTTGAAATTGCTGGTACATAGACAGGTTTAACAGAGGCTGATTCTAAAGAAGGTCTCAGTTCTCTTCCTCTGTTGATGTTGGCAGATGTTTCCAAGCATTACACTCACTTCTTTGTCTCTCATTTTTAATCTCTCTGGAAATAAAAAGGTATTAAAAAAGCAAAGGGCTCTATAAAAGGAGTGGTAAGAGCTGGAGCACTGCTCACTGAGGCACTTGGGGCCATCCCAGTGTGCTGTTTAATAGAAATAAGTAATTTAAAACCACTTTCTCTCCTTTATTTATTTTGCAAGAGTTAAAGCATTAGCAGTGCTGCCCAAACAGACAAGCCCACCAGCTCCCCCTCCTTCCACCCCAATCTACCTTCCTGAAGATGCAGTTGCCTTCCAGGAGAGCTGACCTTGGGCTGTTCAAGCATAGCCACTGCCTGTCTCCAATATGTGTATGAACCAAAAATGTCAGAAATGGTCCTTTTATGTTATAGATGGGAGTCAGAATATTTTTTTTCTCCTCCCATTCATCCTGTGACTTTATTCCCTGACAAGCTTGTGGGGCTCAGCCTTTGAAAAGTGGCTGCTTAGTTTTTGACCCCAAGCCCATCACAGGCTGAGGGCTGTTTGAAGGAGGCTCCCTCCTTGTTCCCTCTGGTTCTTTGTTGTAGGAATTCCCAAGTGTCAATCTTGTCAAGAGTAACTTTTGTAGCAACTTGCAGTTGCAATGTTTGCTAAATAGGCAAAGCAATGGACACAATGTATTTAAGCAAACCACATTAAGAGGAGGGGATAGGTAGTAATCTGCTTTCTTTAGGAATTGTCTTTCTGAAACAAACTAAGCATAATAATATGAGTTAGAATAAATTCTTCAGTTCTACATAATGAATACTTGAAGATTTGTGCCACTTTTGTGCCTTCCTGAAACTGTACCTCCAGTCTCCTGTCCCTCTTGCTGTGGTGTGAGAGACCACACAACACAGCTGGCTGTATATTGCAAAACTTTAAATCTTAACAAGTGCAGTGTGGGGCTTTAATGCAGACAAAAAAAAAATGGTAAAAGCAAGGATTTTTACATATCCTGGATTTCCTGCAGGCATAAGCCTTAAACAGTTCAGCCACTTGTCACTCAAACTTGGAGTCTTTTGATCTCTCAGAGTAAATTGAAGATGGCTGTGAGTGGTGGTCGGGACAGATTTGTCAGGAGGGGAAGGCTTGCAGAGGGGACAATATGCTTTTAACTGTCCTGGAGGGACAGGCAAACTCAGTGCTTATGGATGGCAGACAACTGAGTGCTGCCACACTGAGTCAGCATGCATGTTTTGCTGGATTAGCCATAGGTTTTTTCTCATCTCTTTGGGGCATCAGAAGACCTGGAAGAAGAGGGTGGACGAAAGAGAAGGCTCAAGGAGCCAAGCAACTAGGAAGTCAGGGAGGAGAGGTGGAGCGATGGACAGGAAGACACATCAGTAGGAAACAAAGCTTTATTGGCTCAGTGATTGTGACTTGGTATTTAAATTCAGTGGTCTTTATTTATAGGAAGTTTAAAACTCTAGCAGCTCCATACCTGAAGGAACAGTTCTTTTAGAAATGGAGAATCTTTCTCAGTACATTTATGTCTCAGGATTTTACACAGCAAAAGTAACCTAGGCCACTTGAAGTCGCAACACTCAATAGAGGATTTAAAATCCTGATAGCCAGTTTGCCTTCTGGCATAGCCAGCAATCTCCCAGAGTAGCTCCACAGCCACTTGTGCCTTTTTAGTGACACAGCTGGACTGCATCTGCCTCTTGAAGTCTGTCAGAAAAAAGGTTGGCTTGTGTGTAACCAGAAATAATGCCTTACTGTGCTTAAACTCACATGGGTAATACCCAGAATATGTAAAACTAATTTTCAGTCTCTTCTTCCTAGTAAAAACTGAAGTTTCTTCTGTATCTCTCTCATTCTTTGTTCCAGGAACTACCTGCCTAGTCCCTCTAAGGTCTTGCCAATCTCATTTCAGTGTCAATTATGGGAACTTCTTGGTGTGAGAGAAGTTTGGGGCTTAAGCTGCCCAGGCAGCTTGCTCAGACCTGGAGTGTTGGCTCTGCTCTTGGTCAAAGGGTAAAGGGGGGGTGTGGGTTTCTGCCTGTCTATCTGTCTGTCTGTCCACACTTCTAGAGTACCTGGGCTGATGTTTTAGTGCAAAGACATCTGGCAGTGTAAGCTGGCTGAGCTGCAGGCACTCGCAGTGTGGACATCTACCTTCACTGCAGAGATGGTGGCACCAGCAGGTTTAGCTGTGGCTATTCACACCCAGTACAACCCTTTCTTTTCTTCCCAGTTATCTTCACCTAAACTGCTATTCAGAAGTGTCTAGAAGAAAAATATCATGTATATAATAATTGTTTTTTATTATCTTCCCTGGACTATATGTTTGTGGGGGCTGCTAATACATGTTCAGAACAGATTGTTTCAGAGCTATTTCAGAGTTAGGAGCTTGCAGCTGCAGCAGCTCTGCTGCTGTTGGAGAGACTTGCAACATTTCTCATAAAGGACAGTGAAGTGTCTGGAGATATGTCATTCCTCAGGCATTGCCAGTACTTCTATACTAGTAACCTACTGCTTCTGGAAGGGAAATTGTCTTCCCCAAAATAGTCTTTTATTGCCAGTTCAGTTACTAACACCTGCCCAGAGCCTTCTGGCTGCTGTTGGTGCATGTACCTCAGCAATGGTCAGTAATAGGTGCGAAGTGGGAGGAGTGTCTGCCCATGATCTCCACCAGGTATCTCACTTGGCTTTTTGCAGTGTCTGTATCCTCTACTGCCAATAACATGGGTGTATTTAAATCAGCATTGACTCAGGCTAGGTCTTGAGCTACAAAGCAGACAGGTATGTTGAAATAAGGGCAGGCAGGGGCAAGGTGAGCTTCTGTGAATCTCGCTTTCTGAGAACAGTTTTGGAGAATGACACTAAGTTGTGCATCATGGAATCTTGGGATGGGGAGGGATCTTAAATCATTCCTAGCCTAACAGTATGAGTTAGGACATGGTGAACACAGGTCATGACTGAATTCCAGAGGGTTCAGAGGAAGAGCATCTCCCACATGCCCAATTGCTATCTTCTACACTTCAGTTACTGGAAAGCTTCTAATATCCAGCTGGCACTGCTGTTCATACAGAGCATCTATTTTCTGTCCAGTGTATGTCAAGAAACAGAAGACTGAAAGGGCACAGGTCCTGGAAGCCTATCTGTTATTCCTGCCTGCATGACTTAAGCTAGTAAAATCCAGTCACTTTGCTCAAAATTTGCCTTTTTGTAAAAGCCTCCTCCATCTTTCAAGGCTGCTCCTGTACTCCCTTCCCATTCTTTCTCCTTTTTAATCAACCTGACTACTTTTGCTAGCCTCTTTGCATAGGCTGTGGCAGCAAAAGACTTTGAAGTAAGTTGGAGAAGTTGTGGATTCCAGAGTCTGGTTTGTCTGATCTGGAAGTAATTCAACTGAGGATTTGAAGGCTTGGGTGCTTCCCTTCTGCCAGTAGCAACAACCCATTAAATCTGTTGTTCAATGAAGTGCTGTGTAGTCCTCTGTCCTCCATTCTGCTTAGCAGAAAGGTAGAAGCAGCATGAAAGTTCTAGTCTCTCCCTGTGCTTAAAAAGGAGAGACTCTGCATCAGCCTGCTGATTAATCACAGGCACTCATGTGATGAAAACTTCTCAGGGAATAGGAAAGGTTAGTTTGCTTTTAACAGTCTTAAAATAGCCTCATTTCAAAGAATGTTTCCATGATTATTTTTCCTCTGTCTTAAGGATGCATAAGTGCTTGCAGCATTAGTGTGTGTGCATTACAGTGTGGGTTTTAGTTACATGGTGTGATCCTGAGCTTTTCAGCTGAGCTGAAAGATCTGTTTCCTTCAGAGCACCCAGAAGCAGATTGAGATAGTAATGGGAGAGATTACCTCCTGCTGAATTTCAGCTTCATCTGTCACAGGAGATGGGAGCTGCCATGTGAAAGAGGTGGGGAAGTTTGTAGGAAGGAAAAGGCAAGGATCTGCTAGGCATCTGGGGAAGAAAATCCCCTTAAGCACACACTGTTAAGAAGAGTGACTTATTTTGCTGTGTAGCAACACAAGTGTGGGGTGACTGGAGAAGTGTTGAGTGTATGCAACTGCAAAGGAAGTCAATGGACTCATTGCTGTGAGTGTACTGAATAGTCAAGCCTTGGTTGTCTCAAACTGGGCACCTAAATAAAGAACACTTTTGAATTTATCTTCTCTTTGTCATGAAGTGCTAATAATACTCCTGGTGTCTTAGGATGCTATAAAAAAAAATGCATGCTTTGTGAGGGGAAATCTCGGGCACTGAGCAGTGCAGGGACCCATGAGTGAACCAGTTGTGTTTTCAGAGCAGGCTGGGAAGAGTATTCTGTGAAATGACAGTGAATGTTAAAGAGAGAAAGAATAAAAAGTATTAAATGACCACATTGAATAAGCACTTGCCATTTTAGGCACTGAAGGAGAGTGCTTCTGTGGAAAACATTCAGACTGATCACTTAATGAAGAGCTGCATCACAGTGAAGTCTCAGGCAGGTTAGAGGAGAGCAGGTAAACACAAGTGGCACAACCAGTAACAGTTCTGGAAAGTCCAGTGTTTGTGTGCAGAACTTCATATTCTTAATATTATTATCATGCAAATACATGTAATTGATCTCTGAATACAAATCTGCAGTGGGATGGAGAGGAGCAAAAACTGAGGAGATAAGCTGGGTGTCAATCTCTTCTCCCAGGCTACCAGTGAGAGGACAAGAGGAAATGGCCTCAAGTTGCACCAGGGGAGGTTTAGATTGGATATTAGGAACAATTTCTCCCCAGCAAGAGTTGTTAGGCATTGGCCCAGGCTGCCCAGGGCAGGGGTGGAGTCACCATCCATGGAGGGGTTCATAAAACATCTAGATGTGGTCCTTAGGGACATGGTGTAGTGACATGGTGGTGATAGGTTGACAGTTGGACTTGATGTTCTTAGAGGTCTCTTACAACCTTAATGATTCTTGGGTGACCTAAGAGGTTTTGGGGTTTTGTTTTGGTTTTTTTCAGACACTAATAGTCTAGTCTGTACTGTGCTAAGAGTTCTTCAGTTGGAGAATGTGAAGCAGCTGTTTAGTAGATATGTATTAAACCTTCCTGTCCTTCACAGGTAACACGAAGCAGACTCAGAACATAAACAAGTGATCTCGTGTCTGTCAGCACTGTTACTCTGTTTTCTTTTAAACCTAATTATATTTGAAAAGTGTGGGGGAAATTCAGAACTTGACTTCTGGCAGTTATCAGCACAATCTTAATTAACCATCAACACCCTTTTTTATGCATTTCTGTGAAGAGTTCCTATGATCTCACTTCCCCATCTCATTTGAGTTCATGCTCTCAGCTTCATTCCTCATAACTTTATAACCTAGTCTATATTTTGTTTAAACATAAATGAGTCAAATACTTCCCCAAACTGTTTGAAGGTTCCCCTGCATGTGAAAGCACAAACTCACTAAGTCCTCATCCCTTTCTGACTCTCAGCAAGAGACTTGAGAGAAATACCTCCATCTCTGGAACGCTTGCAGTGAGGGTGATGGGGTATTAGGGAATGAACTTGTGCTGGTAAGGGAGATTATAGGATGCAAAGAAGACACACAAGGAAGAAACTACATTTGACTTTTACTTGCTGAATGAGGCATTTGTAGACTAATCCTTTGTTAAATGTGAATTGAATTCTTTTGCTGTTTGTACTAACAGTGCAAAGAAGTAGAAGGCATAAAGGCAGTCGTTGAGCAGCTGGCTATGTGGCAATCAAAAAACAATTCTAAATATGAATAAAAGGAAAAGTGAAGTTCTTTGTTTTGAAACAAAGCCTGGTTTTCAGTGTTCTAATGAATTTTCAAATTAAATGTGACACACTTAAATTACCAGGTAGAGTTTTGAAAAGTTGTTTACTAGAGGAAGAGGGGTTTTTTTCTGTTGGTTGTGTTTAATACTATCATCTCATTTTTTAGAAGGAGAGGACTGTGAGAGGAAGTTAAGGGAGAGGAGATCTTCTTTGGCAATTGACTTCTATTTGAAGTACAAATATTTTTTAAGCACAAAATTGCATTTGATTGATCTAATCCCTGGTGTGCTTGTATAAGCTGCTTATGAGTTAGAGTAAAAAGTAAAATTAAAACCAAAAATTCTGAGAAGCCCTTGGTGTTGGGCACTTGATGAAATACTTTAAGGAGCCTAAGGGGAAAAAAAACCCCACCAAACTAAACCCAACCATTTCCTGGGCCCATTAACATGATTGTATTAATATCAGCTGGTTCTGGGCCCATCCTGTGTGTCCCCAACACAGTGTTGATGACATTTGGAGAGAAGTGGGTAAATATTTATACTGTTCTCTCAGAAAAGGTTACATGAAAGCCTTTGGTGGAACTTGGATTTGCAATTTTGTTTTCACTTCTTTAAACAGAAAAAAAAAACCCAGGTCAGATGTGTGTGAGAGGTTTTCTTCTTTAGGCTTGGTGGAACAAAGTAAAGCAGGTCACAAGTGATGTATATCAAACAGGTTTTGTTGCCTTGCTTCTAGACTTACATGTATTTTTGTTTCTGGAAGAATATATTACTGTTTTCTAACATACAAATACAAGAGGTTCTGAAAAATGGGATGCTGATTGGAGTAGCAACTTAAAGAAAAATCAATGTGTAATTCAAGGACACAAGGAGCCAGAGGATGCTCTTAGTGAATTGGAAGGGGCCCATCATGAGCCTGGTTTCCTGTGGTCTCCAGAGGGCAGTGGTCTTGTCCATTGTCCTTTTGTCTGCTGGTGTACAATAGAGATTATCTGCTCTCTGCCATTTCCTTTTCTCTGTTTCTTTCTGAGGAGAGGGGGGAAATAAATCCTCTCTCTGGTTTGTGCAGATGTTAGCACTGCATGGAGCTCCTCTTGCTCTAGCTGCCGAAAGCATTTCCCAAATGTGTCCTTTGCTCTTGTGCTGTCTTTTGGCTTCTTTTTATTTAAGATTGTTGGTGTGCTGGGTTTGTGCTGGTAGAAGTGTGTGTTTGTGGAGGTGTACTCATTCTGAGGTTCCTTTTGGAGGTACACATCTGTTCAAACAGCATGGGAAGGAAAAATTATTCAGTAAAATATGTATGAGACGGAGCTCTTGCTCGCTTGTCTGAGTCCAGGAAAGATGCTTTGAGGCAAGACTACAATACTGCATATTGTGCTATTGTGTGACCAAATCATCCATGCCACAAAAACACTGTGGAAGATGATAGATACCCATGGTAGTGAGGGGTTTGCTTCTTTACTAACTGACATTTTCTGCCATCTGTTGTTGTTTTATTCAGACCACTTTCATTCTACCTGTGGAGTTCAAGGAAGCCCAGACTTCAGTCTTGTTGTGTCTCAGTACAATGGAACTCTGCTGAAGCCTACAAGAAGGAAATGCCATGTCAGTATGATTTCCAAACACTTTTAAGGACCAGAAAGATGAAAAAAAGCAATTTCAATATATCTGTGTCTTGCCCTTTCCCCTACCAATCCACTGGCATGTGATACCAAGGTGCTGTGCCCACTCCCAAAAATCTCTGCAACCCAGGCTATTTGGAGCGTTCAACCTCTGCTCTGCTGGAGAGGCCAGGGAATGAACCAGTATGAAACAGCATGAAAACCTTTGGGGACTCCAGCATAAGAAAGACATGGACCTGCTCAAGCAGGTCCTGAGGAGAGTCAAAAATATTACCTAGGGACTGGAGCAGCCCCACCATGAGGACAGGTTGAGAGAGTTGGGGTTGTTCAGCCTGGAGAAGAGAAGACTCCAGGGGGACCTTGTAGTAGCCTCCCAGTACTCAAAGGTGGCCTACAGGAAAGATGGGGAGGAACTCTGTATCAGGGAGTGTAGTGATAGGACAAGGGGTAATGATTTCAAGCTGAAAGAGACTAGGGTTAGATTAGATAGTAAGAAGAAATTCTTTATGGTGAGGATGGTGAGACACTGGCACAGGTTGCCCAGAGAAGCTGTGAATGCCCCATCCCTGGAAGTGATCAAAGCCAGGCTGGATGAGGCCTTAAGCAATCTGGTCTAGTGGAAGGTGTCCCTGCCCATGGCAGGGGAACTAGATGATCTTGAAGGTCCCTTCCAACCCAAACCATTCTGTGATTCGATGCCTGACTTTGTGTTGAGGGCAGAAGTGTTGTTAGCAGAACAGACTGGGCAGATTTTGTTCGTGCTGTTCAATCTGAGAAAAAGTAGTTTACATCTGCAAAATGAGGGATCTTAGCACCAGCTACAAGCCTTGAAATAGCCAATACTTGCAGGATTTTATTCCACTTTATCCTTTCTGTGCTTACATGCAAGCAAATTGCATTTTAGTAGTGTATTTTCTGATCTTTAGAGCTCACAGCAAGCTGAAGTGGTAAGTGGAAAGCTTCATGCTTGCTAATGAAGTAGACAGGAAAGGAATTGTGAACCTTTCTAGGAGCCTGCCAAAGTCAGGAAATCAATGGTGAGGAAGAAGGTGCTGTTTCTTCCAAATAAAATAACATTTAAGTAGATTGGTAGTGTAGGCTCTGGATAGAGTGAAGAAATTAAAATCCACTGTCAAAGACTTAGTAGACATGGTACATTTGCAGTATATCCTTTTCTGTGCTGCTTTCCTCCCATCCTCAGTGGTGATTGTCTGTTTGGAGATAAAACCTGTTTCTGTACTAAGAGTAGACTCATACTGTCTGGGAGGGGACAGTTGCAGCTAGCCCTTTTTCCAAAGGAAACAATAACTAGTGGACAGTTGGTCTTCCAACTGGTAAAGGAGAAAGAGCAGCCATGTCCAGGTGGGTTTGCTTTCTTCTCCCCTCCACCTCTTGGTGTGTTACAGGAAGCTTGGGAGAGCAGAGCTGCCTGGAAGTGCTCTCTAGCAGAGTGTGCAGGATGCAGGGTACAAGCAAGCCTTGGGAGTGTAAGCAGGCATCTGGCTGAGAATGTGTGAGGTGGGCAAGAGAAAATGGGTGGATTTGTAATAAAAGTTGAGAAAAGGTTCTAGGAGGGAGGTGGTGGAGGCAGAAAGTACAGCCAGGACAGGAAAGAGTCTGCAGGAGACAGAAATTTTGAAGATAAAGCAAAAACCATGCCTTTGAAACAAGTGTAAACCCCAAGAATAAGAGTGGATTGAAGCCAAGAAATGAAAAAGTTTTCTACAAAACCACCAGAGATTCCCTAAGTTCACTGACCAGAAGGCTGCTTGGTTGCATTATAATTCAATTCAGTAATACCCATTTTAGTATTTTAGAAGGTACCTGCTTGGGATGTAGCAGTGCAGAACTTTTTGTTTTACCTCAGTTGTGCTTAAAGAGTGAGGCAATGGTTTTTGTGTTGTCCCAGTTTGAGTATGAGGCTGATGGAAGAGAGGAGAGATTTGGAAGGGCTGAACTAAGCTGAGGACAGAACAGCTCAGAAAAAAGAGACCCAAAGGTGGCTGTGGGCAGGAGGAGAGGATACAAGCCCTTGGGGAGGAATTGAACAGGGGGGTGGGAAGCAAGAGGGAGATAGGATTGCAACTTGAGTGAAACAGTTTGGCAAGCAGAAGTTTCAACTGGTGGAAGAAAAGGTGAGAGTTTTTATGTGGGAGATGCTAATTGAGCATGGTACAGAGAGCAGGAGCTGCTGTCCAAGGGATTTTTCTGAGATCTGCCTAGGAGAGTAGAGTTTTTTAAAACAGAAAAATGAAAGAGAAAGGTGCTTTGATAAAGTGTGAGGGAAAGGAATTTGGGCACTGAGGCAATATCTGAGTTCAGGCTCAGTAGTCAGATGAGACTCTCTCAAGCTGTTTTGATGGTTTCTCCAAACAAGTTGTGGGACAGAGGTGGTGACAGACAGGTGGAGTGCTGTCTGCTGGAGAGGGATGGGGATTCTCTGTGTGGGGAGCAGGAGACAGCCTTCTTTCTCCTGCAGCTCTCCAGGGAGTGGGAGAGGACCTGAACTTCCTGGGGCTGCAGCTCATGGGGATGGGGGTGGGATTGGGATCTGGTTAAGTTAATAGGAGTGAGTTTCACAAACCAATGCATGTGCTATTTCTGAAGAATTAGACCCTCTTGCAGAAGGCAGAGACATGTCTCTCATCCATCTGAAGCAGAGAGGAGGCTTTGGCTTCCAAGGAAATTTTGCCAGCCATAGTGATGATGGAGCTGGTGTGAGTGTCTCTCTGGGAGAGGGCCAAAGTTACATCAAGGTGAAGAGCAAGTTATACTTTGCCAAACCAGAAGTGCAGGCTAGGCACAACAGTGACTGAGGTAGAGGTTACTCAGGATAAGAGAAGGTGGCAACTCTGCCTGCTGGTCTGTATGGACACATGGGAAAATGTCAAAACCCTTCTGCCTGTTTTTAACTAGCTTGGAGTGGGAGATGCAGTGGCTTAGGGCTTGTTCTCAACTGCTTCATGGGGTTTTTTTCCTTTCTTGGATTAAGATCTGGAGGGAGGAGTGGGTTTTGTGGTTTGGGGTTTTTTTGGAAGGCTGTGGTCTGCAGCAGAGAGGAGGGGGTCATGAATAGCAGTAGGGGGTGGGAGACAACTGGAGCTAGATTTAGCCATACAAACACCCAGCTGCCCCTCTCTGTTAGGAGAGCAAGTGGCAATAAAACACAGTTTCCTTTAATCCATTTTTCTATGCCTTCATCTCAAGATAAACTTTAAAATTCAAAGTACCAAATAAAGGAGTTGCCTAAAGGGCAACTATTGCAATACTCTGGAGCATGGTGTGCAGCACAATAGGAAACTCTTTAGTGGACCTGGAAATAACAGTGAAGAAATAGGACAAATGTTCAAAAAAGCTCTTAATTAACTCACATTATCAGTAACTGCACTGAGCTGGTTCCTCATTTAAATTTTCAATCTAAGGTTCCTTCTGATTGGAGTAGTTCATCATTGCTGCAACTTAGCCTTGGCAATTGGAACACTTCAAAAATGATGAGTTTTCCTATCTAAGAAAAAGCTGCACCACATTCTGGCTTTTAAAGCTTTAAAGTCATTCTTCTATGAAGAGAAAAGTGTTGCTTTGCTGTGAATCTTCCTTTTCTGGAGGAAGTTGGGAGGTTTTCATATTTATTTCTATAGAGATGTTTTAAAATTTGCATACAGTTCTTTGAAATTCCACCTTTTGTGGCTGCAAATGTCATTTTTAGTGCTAAATGAGAAACACTTTTCCAGGAGTCTGGAGCTCCAGGATTAATGTCATTGAACTAGTTAAATGTTAAATCTATTCACAGTAAAACTGCATAGAGACTGCAAATGTTCTTGCATGCAAGTAAATCCTTTTTATATTGAGTCTGGTTTGCTGAAGATGTGAGTGCTCTGCCAGCTTGCTCTGCACAGATGAGTTATGTATGTCCCAGGCACCCTGTTTTAGGGTGCAATGTTTGCTGTGCCCATTAATGCTAAGCTGAGATGGCAGTTTAATTCTGCTTTTTGTATTAAAATAGGAATCAGCCTTTCTGAGTGGAAGGGAAGATGCAGTAGGATTCAGTATACTTTATACCTGGACTTCATATCCCTAATGGGTAGAAACAAAACCTGTAGATAAAACACTGTGGAAGAGCTCCTCAGGATTCCAAGTGCTCACAAGTTGGGAAGTGAAAAGCATTTACTCTGGGTCAAGTTTCAATGCCTTGTGTTCCCTGAATAAAAGTTCCTTTTTTTTTTTTGCCCAGCTCCATTCTTGGAAGTGACTGAGTTGTTTTGGCTGCAGCTCCTCAGAAAACTCAGCCTGAACTCAGTGCACACAACTTCAGCACAAAAGAGCTGCAGAGTGGCAAAGGTTTCCTAAGCAATGAGGAGCAATGTGTTGGGAAGTTACATTTGGGTACCTCCACATGTAAATTGCTGCTCTTGTTCTTTTGAGATTTGGGGTTTTAAATTTGCATGTTTGAGCCATTTCTTCCTTTTCTGCTGGTACCATGGTACCATCATCACACAGCCTTCATTTCTTTTGTTGTTTTTCCTCTGAAACCAAAGCCAGTTGCTACACCTGGGTCATACCTGTGGCACAACAAATCCAGGAGCTAGTCTCTGACTTGGCCAAATTGTGGTGCTTTGGGAAAGGTTTTTAATACAACAGGAGACAGAGAGGAGACAATGAATCTCCTCTTGCATCCTTTGTAATTAGACTGTAATAAACATAAGCTGCAATATGGCAAAGCTAGGTGTTGTAACAGAAACATGGACATATCTTTCTGACTCCCTAATTTCTTATGATAATGACTTCAGCAGGCTGCTTGCCTATTGGGAATCTCATTCCTTCGATGGAAATCATGGCTTCATTTCCATAATCCCTGTTCTTCCTGAGTTTGAGCCCCCTAAGAGCATGCAGTATCCAGAGATGAGACAAAGTCATAGCCCATCTTCACTTCACCAGCAACCAACCTGCCTGGATGGTCCTGCAGCTGCCAGGTGTTGTCAGGTGCCAGCTCTTCTCATGGGTCTTTCTGAAAGGGATGCTAATCTGGGCCCCAGTGTTTCTTCAGCATTGACATGGTCCTGAAGTAATTTTTCCAAGGAAAACATTGGGAATATGTGCAGTTAATGAGGTCTCTGAATGCAAAGATGGGACTGAAAATGTAAATGTAGTGTTGGTTTTTCAGAATAGGGACCTGAGGGTGATATAAAGGTTTAAGATATATATATATATATACACATGTATGAAATCAGGAAGAGAGAATTCCTGTAATTTGAGGCTGTTTCTAATTGCTTCTGCCATGTGATATTGAAAGAACTACTTCTCCCACTCCTGGTTGCAAGATCACTAAGCTGCAGCCCAGTCATCTATAAATGGAAACTTCTGCAATATTCTTTGTTTTCCTGCCTAGTTCTATGAGCTGTGCAATTACTGTGATTGAATCAAATGGAAACCCATCCAAGAAGCAAGCAGGGTGTTTACAGAAATGATCCTGGTCAGGGTATAATAAGTTTTAAATCTGTGCTGCTATATATAAAATCTGTGGCAAAAAAAAAAAAACAACTTAGTGAAAACTTCCAAAACCTTGTTCTTGCTTCAAAGAGAAGCTTTATTTAGCTTTCAAGTAATCACAAGGCAAACATGGCTGTGGTCTGTAATTTTTATGGATGTAGTTGAAAAGTATTTTTGGAGGTTTAAGAGCTGTTGATAAAATGACAAACTACTTGTGCTTCATGAGCATTTCCCTCACTCTGGAAACTGTAAATGCTCTAAACAGTAGCAGTGATAAGTTATGCATTTCATCCATAAATAATACATGTTTATGTTAATATATTTAATCATCAGTGTGGTATCTGTGCAGGAATTATTCCATCTCTGGCTTCCCATTACCCTTGTTGCTTTCTGTTTGATTGCTTAAGTGCTTAATAAGTAACTTTGGGAGAGAAGACTGGGGGAGGTGATGACTGTCATCTGTCATGGCCCTGTCAGCTCCTTAATGGGACAGAAAGGGTAGTTCCTCCAAGAAGTGGTTTTGTCATGTAAGTAAGTATGCCAGGGGGAAAGGAGGCTGTTTGTGACTCTCCCTTCCAGTGTTGTGTTGTCTGTAGTGCCATTGCCTGGCTGCAGCTCCCTGGGACCATGGTAGCAAGGAGCATGCAGAGCTCCTGGAGCTCATGTCTTTGAGGAGCACTAGTGTATTGGGGAAGAAGCAACCTCAGCCTTATCAGATGCACATGTTATTAAGGGAGTTCAGAAAGACACTGCAAGAGAGCTACAGTATGATGCTTGGTTTCCATGCTTTGATGTTGCCTTGACTACGTTCTCCCACCCTTCTGGGTGTCTCAGGTTGAGAGGGCACTTCCTAACCACCTGCTGGGTGGGTTACAGCAGCAATGGGCAGGGAGGGTGAGACCTCTCCTTCAGAGCCCTCTCTGGCTCCTGCAGTCAGACTTCCAAGAAGTCAGGGCAGCTTCTCCTACAGTGAAGTAATCTGCCTTCCCTTTTATTTTTTATTACTATTATTTGATTAGGTTTACTGCTGCTAGGGTTTTTCAGTGGTGTTTTAATATAACTAGGGAAGCTTCTGAACTGCCACTAATAATGAACAGCTAAAACAGTGATTGTGAACTTAATCCTGTCAAACAGAAAACTACTTTCAGCAAAATCACAGAAGTTGTTTTAATTTTACTCAAACATTATCCCTGCCACAATTTTTTGAACAGACTAGGCAGGCTTTAAATTCTGGAAGGGTGGCAAATTTGTAACAAAATTAATACACTTTGGCCATATTGCTTTCTTGGAATAAAAGAATTTTGGGGTTACTCCATCAAATTAGCCTTGTAGGTAAGATAAATATATAAGATGGATAAGGGTGCACCTTGTAACAGCCTTGAATGTGTGTGCATTTGTTTGCAAGAGAATTGCGTTGCTTCTGTCACTTTTTTTTTCTTCCATGCTTCTTTTGTTGAATCTTGCCTTTAATTAATTTTCAAAATCCCCAGAAGCAGCTATATCTGCACATATTTCCTAGGGTAGAGACACACTATTGCTTTCATCAGGATATTCAGGGTAGCAGCCATCACATAAATGGCAAAATCAGGTCAAAATTTCCAGACTTCCACTTTCTGAAAGAATTTTGTTTACACCTACCACTTCAAACTTGTGAAGCAGAAGACTTTGTAAACAAGTACCATTGTGGTTTATAATGCAGACTTTCATAGTACTTGTGGTGCCCAAATGAAGTCTGTGATCTGACACTTCAGCTCCTAATGGTTAGGGAGATTCTAGTGATCCACTTAGTAATGCACTCCCTGGTGCTGTCAGGCTCTTACCTTGGGCTAGCTCTTTGATTTTTATCCTGTTAAAGTGAGGTGAGTGGTTATGGCTTGGCTCAGCTGGTGCAGGGGTGTGTGGCCAGAGCCACAGAATAGGCTCCTTCTCTTCCTCTGCAGAGGGTGTGATGAGCTGGAAGGAGGGGAAGCATGTGGTCCTCTGGCATGAGAGCCCTGAGTAAAGCTGAGGCAGCCACAGTAAAACAGATAGGTTAATAAGCACTAGCTGCCTCTCTTCCATCAGTAGTCTTAAATCATATAACTCTTGGGAAGCCAGCTGGGCAGAAGAGACAAAATTTATGGTTAAATATTGTGTAGTGAGCTTGGATTGGTATCTCAGTGCAGAGGGGAAGCTCACTTCTCCCTGCACTGGATGCAAGCTGCTGGTGGAGCTTGCAGCAGCAGCAGGGTGGATTCAGAGATGAAACTGTAGTTGTGAGTCACAGTGTGCCCTGAGTTGGAAGGGACCCGTGAGGGTCATCAAGTCCAACTCCTGTCTATGCACAGGACAACCCCAAAAATCACACCACGTTCCTAAGGGTGTTGTCCAAATGCTTTGTGAATTCTGTCAGGCTTGGTGCTGTGACTGCTTCCCTAGGGAGCCTGTTCCAGTGCTCCACCAGCCTCTGGGTGAAGAACCTTTTCCTAATATCCAACCTAACCCTGCCCTGTCACAGCTTCCTGCCATTCCCTCGGGTACTGTTGCTGGTCACCAGAGAGATCAACTCCTGCCTCTCCATTTCCCCTTCAGGGAGCAGTGACAGCACTGAGGTCTCCCATCAGTTTCTTCTTCTCCAGGCTGAACAAACCCAAGTGACTTCAGCCATTCCTCATATGGTTTCCCCTCTAGACCCTTCACCATCTTCATAGCTCTCCTCTGGATGCTCACATATCCTACCTATATTGTGGTGCCCAAAACTACCCAAGGTGAGGCCACACCAGCATAGAGCTGAGTGGGACTATCACCTCCCTTGATCAGCTAACAGTGCAGTGCCTACTGCCCTGCAAGGAGAATGCTGGAGCAACACTGATGGCTAGTTTATAAAATGAGACAAGAGAAGCGTCTGTCTGATGTGATGCCTGATGTTGGGGAAAGTACTCCCTCTCCCCACTCCCCAATATTCTTTTAAAGCTTTATCCATCATCCTGATCTCATCAGCCTGTACTTTTTGAGATTCCTCTGGACTCTCAAGTCCTGGAAACTGCAGTGAAGGGCTTAATTGCAGCAAGTGTTTGCCTCTTGGATGGAATTGGCTCCTTTTATCCAGTGGTTCACATTAGGACATTGGGCAGCGGGACAGGGAGCTCAGCTTCCAGCCTTCCTCCCAGTCAGCATCTGTGTCAGCATCAGCTTCTTTCACCCCTCCTCCTGTGGATTGATTCAGACCAAATTTGTGTTGCTTTGATAGGAGGAAATGTGTTTTCCACCATACTCAAGTATTTGCTGAAGGCCTGTGTTTCCACTGCATGTCACTGGCAGCTGTAAGAGAGCTGGAATCAGCTTGGCTCCTGCAGCAGTTCAGTAATTTATTGTGTGTGTTTCAGTAGCACTAATCAGAGCTAGATTTGGCCAAATTAAATTTAAATTCTGTTCACTTCTTCACCAGTCAATGGAAGCATGGGAATGTCTTCTGGAGGCTTGATGACATTTCCTTGGCTGCCCCAGGAGGATTTCTCTTACTGAATCTGACCTATACTAGTTTGTTGTTTTGGGTTGCTTTTCTAGTCTCTCTCTGCCTGGGAATGCAACCTTGACCTTCTGCAACCTAAGCAGAGCATCGCAGGCTGCACAGATGTGAAATGCCACAACTTCAGAGGCATTTCCTTTGCCAAAATGACTGCTGGATTGCCCCATTTTTTGAGTGATGTAAGCATTTAAAACTTCAAGTACAAAAATTGCTGTGTTTAGCAGATTCTCAATGATTGGGTTTGATTGGTTTCTTTTTCTAGGAGAACTGCACTGGAGATCACCTGTATGGTGTTGACATGTAAATTTTAATTTAACAATATGTTTATTAATGTTTGCAGCAAGTTTTCTATTTTATTCTGGAAATTAACACTTCAGGTGTTTAATTAAAGCCTTTGGGGTTTCTTTTCTGTTACTCTTTCCAGTGTAAAAATCTTCTGCATGAGTCCAAAATCTTATTTTTAACCTTTAAAGCAGTTCTAAATGGTTGGTTTGTGTATCTGAGTTCTAAGGAGTTGATATAATTCTAGATTTCAATTTATCAATCAAGATGAAGAGCAGTTCAAAACTTTGTTAAGCATACATGAAGCTTTTGATTATTGCTTTCTTTCTCTGTGTTCTATATGAGTGCAGCTTCATCCTTTTGGTTACTCCCAAATGAGAAATTAACTTCCAAGATATTTGCCATCAGTGCATGTGTGCAAGAAAAAAAACTGCTTGTGGAATTGTTATTTAATAGTGCCTCCAGTAAATGGGTGCACTGCCCACTTAAGAGAAACAAGGCATTAAGAGGAGAGAAGTCAGCATGGGTACTTTGGAGGGCATGTTTGCACCCCATGGCTTTCTGAGCAGCAGCTGCTGTGTAAAATGCTCAGTCCTTTGCCCTGACTGAGTAACTGTGTTAAACGTTTTCCTTCTCGTTGTGTTAGTGCAGTCTGCATTTAGGCTGGAGGGTTGGCTTGAAGGAGGACATGTTCCTCCCTCAGAGTAAGCAGTGTTTCCTGATTAGTTTGGATAAGGGCTGTAGTTGTCTTTGTATGCATGTCCAGGTCAACTCCAAATGGCCCTGACATTTGAAACTCCTAGATAAACTTGCAGCCTATCATCATTTACAATATCTGGCTTCAGGATCTAATCACTCCCTTCTCTTGAGCTGCCATTGTTTGTTGGTCTCTGGCCTTGCTGGGTGTGTAACTTGAAGACTGAGCCCACTTTAAGATAACCCAAAAGCAACTAGATACTTGGTTTTGTTTAGTTTTCACTGTTTCACAATGGCAGTAATCTAAATTCAGAACCTGATTATTTGGGGTTTTTTATTGCCTTTCTGAATACAAAGAGAGCACAAATTGCAATCCTTGGGAATGTGTCAAGCTGACATTGATCTTGGTGAAAACATAGAGGAGTCTCAGCTTTGTTGTGATAAGGAAGCCAAAACTTAACACTACTTAGCTCTGGAGTGAAGAGGGGAAGGATAGAAATGAGAAATAAACCTTTTCCTTTTTTTCCCCTTTCCCTAGAATTTTCTGATCCCCTCTCAAGTGATTACTAGGGAAAAATAATTTCACCAGCATATTTTTGTTGTTGTTATTTTTCTGTTTAGTAATTTGCCCAAAGTATATGTTTGTTGGGTAACAGGACCACATGATGCTTTCACATATGATGAACTTAAGCTTGTAGGAAGGCAACATTGGAGCTGGAGTTCAAAGCAGCACCATTAACAACAGCCTGGTTCCCAGTTCAGAACCAGTGATCCTCCACTGCCATGTGGAGCTTCCTTCACGGCCCTAAGGGCAAGAAGTAAGATTTGGTGCAGGGTGATAAACTGCCAGCCTCAGCTATAAACTGAGCCTAGGCTCTTTGTCATCCTATTTTAATCACAGAAGTCTGGAGGTTGATGGGGAACTTGCTGAAGTGAATTGAAAGACCTTAACTTGACATCAGTGGGACTCAGACCAGGCACTGATGATTTCATATCCTTGTCAGAAGGGCCCTTCCATGGAATTATTTCAGGGTACTTCTGTAAAAGCAGTGCACCTCTGGCTTGCATGTAACCACTTCCAGGCCCTTTTCATGTGCTAGTTTCTCTTTATCATGAACAGTTAACAGCCCTTTGTGTTTGCTGCCTGTGCAGCGCTGGTGCTGGCTGCTGAAGAGCAGCTTTCAATGGGTGTGTAGGCAGAGCTCAGCTGCAGATGGGAAGTGCCTTTCCTGTGGAATTTAGATTGAAATTGCCACACAGAACATATAATTATGCAGCTCCAAAATCTCGATTAGCTTGTAATTGATAAAACAGAGAGAGTGCAATTTCAAATACACAGTCTTGCTGGGTTAGACATTTCTTCCCCAAGCTCGGTGCTGCCTGTTTATAGCAAAGAAACTTCATGAGGTTTTTACAGGAACAAATTAAGTGGTGTTTTGACCATTAGTGCAAGCTCAGGGTTGAAATATGACTGCATATTATTTCCTGTCAGCTCTCTGTTCGTGGCTGGGTGTGGAATGCTGTTTTATTCTTTTAAATGTGGATGTATCTCTGGATCTCTCATTAATCATCCTTAAAATGGAGAGGCTTTTAACACATACATCTCACACCATGTTTTTGTGTTTAATTAAACATGTATCTAATCCTACAGTTGCTAATCTGTCAAACTCCCATTGGAACTTATAGCCATCTGTTCAAGCAAGGCAGGGCTGGATAAAATCTCATACAAAGCCTTGAGGAAGTACATTCTAAGACAAATCTTTATTCCTAATTTTAAATAGTATTCCAGTACCATATAAGCTTTTGGTTAGTTAGTGGTTAAAGTGTTTCCTCCCATTTTGATGGTGAATCTGTTTAATTTTCCTTGGATCTCTTCCTGTCCACAAAAGACTCTATCTTAATTCTAAGCCTTTCTAGTAAACACTTAACAGATAGGAAGTTATAGCTTCACAATAGACCACATCCATGTGGAAATCTCTAAA
Organism: Galbula dea; assembly: GCA_013399015.1. NCBI lineage: Eukaryota > Metazoa > Chordata > Aves > Piciformes > Galbulidae > Galbula > Galbula dea. The sequence continues at coordinate 354,359 of VWZX01003392.1, read as the reverse complement.
CATCCTTTTACATCCCTTTTTCTTTTTTTTTTTTTTTGAGATTTATTCATTAGTCATTCCTGCTACACTGCTTGCTTTATGTGACAGCTTGGTTGGGCAGGGCTTGTAAGTTAGGAACCTTCTCACTCTGTCAACACATCAAACTAAAGCTGTAGTGACAAGGTGTATCAGTTTGAGTGTTAAGGTATTGGATGTAGCCTAAAAAGCAAACAATAACCTGATAGGCATTTTTGATAATCAAAGGAAGAGCTCTGCACAACTGCCCTTTGAATAACTTTTTTCCTAGTTACCACTTTGGAAACACTAGTATCAGGAGTGGGATAAGCTGATGATTATAAATCAAATACCTCTAAGTGAGCAACCTGAAAGACAGTAAGTTTTGTGCTGAGCTCATTGGCCTCTCACTAAGGCAAGCAGAATAGTTTCCTAGTTCACAACTTGTTCTTTGCACATTGGAGAATATTGACCTTAACTGATTAGGACTCCAGTTTTGTGTGTGAGGTTCTTGCCACAGTGGCAATTGTGTCCTGCTGCACATCACAAGCTCCAGGAACTTGAGCACAGTGCTGAATACCTCTGGGTCTGGGATACCATTGCTGACCAGCTTGCCTGCCTACTGAAGGCAGCATAGGATCATAGGATTGTCAGAGTTGGAAGGGACCTCAAAGATCATCCAGTTCCAACCCCCCTGCCTGGCAGGAACACCATCCACTAGATCACGTTACCCAGGGCCCCATCCAGCGTTGTCTTAAAAGCTTCCAGGGATGAGGCTTCCACAACCTCTCTGGGCAACCTGTTCCACTGCCTAACCACCCTCATAGTGAAGATCTTCTTCCTAATATCCAGCCTAAATCTCCCCTCCTCTAGCTTACACTCATTTCCCCTGGTTCTATCACTGTCTGACCTCCTAAAAAGTCCCTCACCAGCTTTCTTGTAGCCCCCTTCAGGTACTGAAAGGCTACCATAAGGTCCCCTCGCCTGCTCCTGGTCCAAAAGAAAGACACAGCACCATGAAGTAGCTGCAGAGCTTGTGCTTGCCTTCAGCCAAAGCTTCTTTTCAGTTTTGCCCTGTTATAAATCCCCAGGAGGAATACAGGAAATAAAATGCTGAAGTGCATCTGCTTAGTTGAACATATCTCTTCATTGCTTATGGGTCAAGAGGAGCAGAAATGACCTCACTCCAGATGAATGTTTTCTGTAACTTTTTAGTATCATTTCTCATCCTTATTTGGTTCAAAAGTTGAGATATATTTCCAAGGCATTCATATGTATGTATGTGTGCATAATATATTCATGATTTCACCATCTGCTTTCTCAGTCACTGACTTCATTCTAATGGCTCCTAGGAGAGAGACACAAAAGATTCTGCCTGCAGTTGTTTGAATTAAGACTTGAAGGCCTGAGAACCAGGCAGGTCTTGGTTTCCAATTCCAGGTACCTTGCTGTTGCTGTTCATTTTTTTTAATTTCTTTTCTAGCTAGTTTGGCAAAGTGATGGATGATGAGATTACTTTCACTAAGAAGTCTCCCAATCCTGTCAGTTTTGGGGGTGATTTCCTTTCCCCTGTGACTTCTCACTTCACTTAGGATCCCATAAGTAAGTGGCAACTTGGAGGTGACTGATGCAACTTCTCTGGAGCCCAACAGCCTTGCTCTTGAGGCAGTCACATTCCCTCATCTTAGCTCAGGGGATGGAACCATTGCTTCTGCATATCTTTTCTCATGCTAGCCAAAGAGTGAAGGAACATGCTGCCTTCATCCTAGCTGAATTGAGACTGTGAATTCATGAACTTGAGGAGAGCTACTTCCCTTCATCTGCTGAATACATCTGAAATTTTGGGTTATTGTTATTATTTTCAGTATCTGCGTGGTTCCTAGGAAAACTGACAAGGATATAAACTCAGATCAGGCCTTATTGTGCTGCTGCAGTGCAAACTAAAGGAGAGAAATTCTTCAGAGTGTATGCCATAAAAGCTAGCTTGCTTTCACAGAATCACAGAATGTTAGGAGTTAGAAGGGACTTTGAAAGATCATCTAGTCCAATCCCCCTGCCACAGCAGGATTCCCTAGACCAGGTCATTTGGTGAGCTCTCTCAAGTCTCAGATCTGTCTGCTTTTCTTCTCTTCCTGTTGCACTTTCATGCTTTTACCCTGTACAAAATATCTGTATTTCACAGAATCACAGAGGATTAGGAGTTGGAAGGGACCTCGAAAGATCATCTAGTCCAACCCCCCTGCCACAGCAGGATTCCCTAGACCAGTGTTCTCTGTATTAGTGGGTGTTTGGGGAAAAGCAAGTATCCCTTTGCCAAAAGCTTTTGGACAACTGGCATGAGGAAGGAAATGACCTGTTTCATGGATCTGAATTACTGACAGTGTCTCCAAATGCCTCAGATTGCCAAGTCAGGAAAGTCTTTGCAGTGAAAACTATTTCAGAGAGCTAATGCTTTCAAATAGATAAAGCATTCAGAATCACAGCTATGTGTTCCTTTCTGGCAGATCACAGAATGTTAGGAGCTGGAAGGGACCTTGAAAGATCATCCCTAATGCTACTGATGAGAAGATAGGTCTTTTAAAAGTGAACCCTGACTGTGCTTTCCCTGAAGTTCACTGTAGAGTATCATGTTGTGTTTATGAAGAATTAGCATTATTCTAATACTTTGTGCTTTTTGTCATCCAAAAGAAGCACAGCTGGTTGGGTTTTTTCCCCAGGCAGTGCACCATTTTTATACCTGCATGAATTAGCAGCCAGAGAAGATACTGCAAGGAGCTAGGGAAAAAGGAAGGAAATCTAAAGCTAGCCCAACATTGCCACTGTTCTTTGCTCTAATATTGACAGTCCCACACATCCCAATATGTTCTTTCCTGCCCTTTTCCATTTATTTCACTGCTATTAAGTGTAATCCAAATTGCATAAAGACTCAGAGATCAGTATCCTGTGATCAGAATAAGCTTAAAAAACACACAAAACCACCAAAAACTTTATTTATAAGAAGGTTCCTTGTGTGTTTTCCATCTTGAGAGAGCCTGTTAATAATCTACACAATTTAGGATCAGTATCCTGTGGTGCTTCCTTGGTAAAAGCTAGTCACAGAGCTGTTAAAAGAACAAAGGACTTGTCCCTACCTGATAATAATTAGTGTGCCATCCCATGGTGTAGCAGAGGTTGTAGTGAACGTGGGTTTTGCATGTGTCTCTATTAACTGTTAAGTCAAAGCTGCCGTCAGTACTTTCAGTCCTCTGAAGTCCAGCTGATGTATTGAAATACTAATATTCTGGGTAATAACAGCTGCTTAAAGATGCTCCTTCCTGCATGGTAGGGTTCACTGTAACTCTCCTGTGCTTAAGTCTAGGAGGTGTCACTCTCTCACCCCTCCCCAGCACTAAACTGTCTCCTGCCCACACAGTATCACTTGTGCAGAGTTGCTCCTCAGCTATCCATTGCCATAAGTGTTGCAGATGGACCCATGTGACTTCCCAGTTACAGATGACTTATTTCCTGTAGCAACTCCTAAAAGTGACCTGTGTTGCAATGTCTGCTGTACAAACCATGAGCAGGAGTTCTAAAGAAGCCACTTGTGTTTCATTGTAAGAGGAGAAGCACGTCAGAGATCATTTCAGTGCAGTTGTCATCCTACACACAGCTCTGCTGCTGACTGTGGAGCAACCAGAGGGACTGCATGTAGGGGTGGGCTTTGGGGGGGGAGTGGAGGCAAAGAGGAAACACTGGAATAAAAGCTCTGTTCTCATGGCACCTGGTCCCTATCTGAATTAATGACATATGCCCATCTTCTGGAGTGACTGCAGAGCATGAGGTGATGGAGCTGAGAGCAGCAACTCCTCAACAGAAAAAAAATGTGATTGCTGAAGAGAAGGAAGTGGTTGTTTATAGGTGGAGCTGTGTGAAATCAGGAGCTAATACTGATTGTTAAACTGTAAAAGGAAACTGATGGATAAATGGATCATCTGTTTCTATGAAACTGTTCTCACTGGTGTGCATAAAGGGAGTTAGCTGCTGTTAACCTCCTGCAGAGGAGCTTATAAATGATGGTGCAGTAACAGTAGCTATCTTGAGAACAATGTGGCCTTGAGGAAAAAGGTAATTGCTTCATGTCTTTGGCTTTCCTTCTGTGCAGTAGTGCTTTTTTGTGGTGCTGCTCAAGAGTCTGCTGCTTAGGTGGGAAGGAGGAGGACTGTTTGTCATGCAGTGCCTTGGCAGCACAGGTCCCTGTCCCATATTGGAGGTATGATTTGCAAGACAAGCCAACCTAGGCATTGGTAGGGACACATTCAGTGTGTGACTAGTCTGAGAGCAAATTAGATTCTTATGCTGGCTGTATGGATGTGGATCTCATGGGATGTTCAGATGGGCTTTTAACATGTTTTTCTTCTCCAACTACCTTTTCCTGCATCAGGCTTCCTAAGAAAGAGCGATGCCTATGATTCTGATCTGTTCATGGGGCTCTCAGAGGTGCTAGCATCACAAAATGACCTGTAATTCCTGGGGATGTTTGGGGAAACTGCCTGGAAGACTCCAGCCTCACCCAAATGCTAAGGTGTATGCCTGGAGCAACTAACCAGGGGTTTTTTTTTAAAGAGAAAATAATATTTTTAATTTTGAGGCCCACTTCTTTTAGTGGTTTAGAGCTGTTTTGTATAATGTTCAACTTCTTATTTGCATAGACCTCAAAATGCTTCATAGACCTGGTGTGCTTTGCTAGCTCAGAACAGAGTCATTTCATACCAACTTTGGAAGTGAGATTTTATGAGGAGTGGGAGATACTGAGAATTTTTCCATTCAAGGGTCTGAGGAAGCATGAGACCAGTGATTTTGAATTGTGCAAGTGCTATTTCCCCAGGATATATATAGTGAATAGTTTTGGGGTTGTTTTAGTTCTGCCAATGTAGCTTTATTAGGCAGACTGAAGCTTGGGGTTTTTACCTCATGTGGCTGAGGAGAACTCCCTGGCACAACTTGAGGTCATTTCTTCTTCTCCTATCACTAGTCACCTGGGAGAAGAGACAAAGCCCCAACTCACAACAACCCCCTTCAGGTAGTTGTAGGGAGCAAGAAGGTCTCCCCTGAGCCTCCTCTTCCTTGAACTAACCAACCCCAGTTCCCTCAGCTGCTCCTCATAAGACTTATTCTCCAGACCCCTCACCAGCCTCATTGCCCTTCTCTGGACACACTCTAATGCCTCAAATTTCTGTCTTTGGCCCAAAACTGAACACAGTATTCAAGGTGTGACCTCACTGGTAGCATGAACTCTGCCCTAGTCCTGCTGACCACACTGTTGCTGATCCAAGCCAGGATGCTGTTGGCCTTCTTGCCCCCCTGGGCACACTGCTGGCTCATCTTCAGCCCCTGTCAACTAGCACCCCCAGGTCCTTTTTTTGNTGAGCCTCCTCTTCCTTGAACTAACCAACCCCAGTTCCCTCAGCTGCTCCTCATAAGACTTATTCTCCAGACCCCTCACCAGCCTCATTGCCCTTCTCTGGACACACTCTAATGCCTCAAATTTCTGTCTTTGGCCCAAAACTGAACACAGTATTCAAGGTGTGACCTCACTGGTAGCATGAACTCTGCCCTAGTCCTGCTGACCACACTGTTGCTGATCCAAGCCAGGATGCTGTTGGCCTTCTTGCCCCCCTGGGCACACTGCTGGCTCATCTTCAGCCCCTGTCAACTAGCACCCCCAGGTCCTTTTTTTGCCAGGCAGCTTTGCAGCCACTCTGCCCCAAGCCTGTAGTATTGCACGGGGTTGTTGTGACCCAAGTGCAGGACCTGGCACTTGGCCTTGTTGAATCTCATTCCACTGGCCTCATCCCATCAATCTGGCCTGGCCAGATCCTTCTCTAGAGCCTTCCTACCCTTAAGCACATCAATGCTCCCACCCAACTTGATGTCATCTGCAAACTTAGGAGGGTGCCCTCAATCCTCATGTCTAGATCATCAATAACCAGGACCGGCCCCAGTACTGAGCCCTGGGGAACACCACTTGTGACCAGCTGCCAACTGGCTTAACTCCATGCAATGTGGAAGATCATTTTTCAGGATTTTGTAAAAAAGCATAAAAGCTATCTTTCTTTTTTTTTTTTCTCACTAGTATTCATTTAATGTCAGTTTGGTTTGTGCTTATGGATGTGCTTAATAAAAACTCTGCATCTGGTAGAGGGGAAAAAAATAGCACATGTCAAAGCCCCTTTATTGTGGCTTACTGAATGTAAAGAGCTAGTAGATAAATTTAGTCATTCAGAGGCTAAAGAGGCTAATGTTTCAGTTTGCCCAGAAATCTTCCTTTTTTAAGCCCAAAGCTTCAAGAAAGGTTATTTGCTGTGTTTGGTATATACAAGTAAGTACAAGGAGACCTGATAGGACTGACTGTGCAAGATGTGTCAGCTGGAGCATTGCTGTATTCATCTTCGGTGCCAAGCAACTCCAATTACTCTTTGGTTAAACAAACTTTTTATTCATTTAGGTGCAGTTGTTTGCCAGAGTTATTTGCAGTCATGTGGCAGAGGGGGCACAATTAATACATTGTAAAAATGAATTTTTTTTTACTGGTGTATGCTATGGAGCTGTAACAGAGCCCTGCTGGCAGTGATCTGAGAAGCCGTGCAGGGCCAGGGGGAGGATTTGCCAGATCACAGCAGAGCACTTGAAATTCTCCAACCAGCAGGAAGGAAAAAGTGTGCACAGGAGAGCCCGTGGGAACTGTATTCTGGTTCAGCAACAGCAGTTACACATTGTCAAAGTGCCTGTCTCAAACTTGGAAGACTGATAAACTGCCAGTAATTATCATGTAGAAAATGAGTGGCTGCCAAGACCATCGCACACATCACGTGTTGCTTGGACTGGTTTAAAGTTACTGTGCTTTACAAAAGCAAAAAAAAAAGGGGGAAAAAACCCCTCCTGAGCCTGCATCTGCTCCAAGAATAGCATTGAGTTTTGACACACGACAGTTGGTGCTGGCAGGAGTTATTTTGGTTGTTTGGAGTAGGCTTGGGGGATGCTTTCTTGGAGTGCGTCACTGCTGCTGTTTACCTTTTGGGTAACAGGGCTACTGAGACCTCTGGATACTTGCAGCAAACCTAAATAAATAGCTGAAGCTAGTGAAATCTCTTTCCTTTCTTTCCTTCTTAGGACACTGGACAGAGAGAGAATTGGAAATATCAGTTGCCAGAAGGAAAACTTTCTTATTTTGCAGTTGATTTTCAGCCACTGTAGGAAGCAGATTCACAGTGGAAGGGCTGAGCAGGGCAGGATAAGAAGCAGCTTCAGCTGCACACCATGACTTCATCTCCTCTCAGCCCTTCCTCCTAACCAGCCCATATGCAGAAACCATGGCTTGAGGCAAAGCAAGTGTCATAGAATCATAGAATACCAGGTTAGAAGGGACCAATGTCATCCATTTCCTCCCGAAGGAATGTGAATGCAGCCATGACCAAGAGCTAGGGACGGTATGAGCACAACCCTACCACACAGTCATTGCTTGGAAAGCAGATGAGGATGGTGAAAAGGCCATGTAGAAGGCTGCATGTTGTTTTTCATACAGAGGTTTGTGTTTTGGTCAGTTGTCAATGACTAAATTGGTGCAAAGTCTCTGAGTCAATGATCTGCAAGTCTGAAGGACTCCAAGTTTGAGCTGTCAGACAGCCCAAGAATATATGACTTCTATTTTAGTATGTGTACCTTTCTGCTTATGTTGTGTTCAAGGGTGTAAAAACTTTGGGTGCTCTGGTTTTCCCTCTGGGCTGTGGTTCAAGACAGATCTCCTGGGGCAGCACAGCCAACCTCCAGAGTCTCTGCTTGTCCTGGCTCCCCTCTGCAACTTACCCACCACAGTTTCAGAATTTTAACCAAAATATTTAAAGGGATAGGTTTTAAACCCCAGTGTCTCCAGGACCCAGCAGTCAGGGCAATGTAACCAACAAGCAAATCAGTTGAACTGAGGTAGTGAAGAATTGCAGCAGAAAAGCCTCTGCATCTAAGGGGTAGGAAGAGCTCAGGGTTTTTCTTCATCAACACTCCCAATTTGCATTGGGTCTACACCTCTACAGTAAATGATGTCAGATGTCAGCTTAATCTAACTCTTTGTGAAATATGGAAGGAGAAATTCTTTTCAGATGTTTCAAGTGTTGTGAAGCAAGATGGTTGCTTATGACTTGCAGAGTATCAGATTTGATGTCATGAAAAAAAAAGCAAAATATGTTGTGTATTATTATCTCTCTATGTGAACACTTTACTGTGTCTCATTCTGTTAATCCAGAACTATAAACAAACTTACCCTGATATAATCTAATTTTCATTGCAGACACTAAATGCTATTATGTTGGGCAACAAATTGGCTTAAGATAATTCTATCTTTAGAAAATAAGACTGTAATCAACAGATTTATAGTTTAATAAAGTCTCATGATATATGTATACCCTATATAGCTTTTAGAGCTTTATTCTCAGTTCAGGGTTCCCATTAGTCTAATTTAGGGTTTTTGGTACAATCAGTAGATTTAAGATATGCCTTTTTTTTGTGTCAGTGTGAGATACTGGAAAGCAGCACTACAAGGGAACCATCTAGAAGGAATTTTTACTGTAAAGCTGTTCATGGATGAGATTTAGGGGCAAGGGTATCCAGTGAGAGCCTGTATTTTTGTATAGTTTGGAAAGGGGAGGGGACAGTTTCCCAGTTGGAAAAAGTGAGATTATTTTAGTCTGAAATAAAGCTTTTGCCAAAAAGTAAAAACTTCTGTAGATCAAAATTTTCTTTTGTTTTTCTTCCCCAGTGGTCAGGTCTAAACTGTAATCTCTGAACACTCTGGTACAGTTTATTGACCAAGTATCTCAAGATATAAAAGCCCAGAAGTAGAGCTCTCCCAGGTATGGATGTAGAGAACTAGTTGCATCTTCTTTGTGGGAATACTTTAACAAAAGAAACTATGGGGTTGTCTATTTGTATGTCTGTGTCCTAGATCCTGATTTATTTGCTTATCTACTTTTAAGGACTTTGAAACAGTGAATCTGCTCTGACTTGCTTTGTTTCCAGAAAAGCTTTTTGTTCTATCAGGAAAAGTCATGTGCCTGAAGTTCACTCAGCTTCTTGTCTGAGCACAATGTAGAAATAATTAATGAAGCTTGGCTAGTCAGCAGGCTGTGGATGTGGGTCACTTGGAGCAAGTAGGTGAGATTCAGTGTGATGATTTTGTGAACCTGATGAGATGTGTGTACAGGGGGGTGGGCTTCTAGCTGTCTGGCTCTGTGTGATCAGGGTTGACCTGCATATATTTTAACATATAATAGAAAAATCATGAGGATATGTGAACATGCTCTAGGATGGGATCTTCTGAAAGGCTGGCTGGAGACAGACAGGGGTTTCTCCCTCCTGCTTTGTCCCTGTGCTGACTGAAGGAACTATAGGCTGCTTACATATACTCAGATTAGTGTTGGCTGAGAGCCTACAATGAACTGTGTGTGGCTTGAGCAGCCTGGGCAGAGCAGTCCATCCCAGTGTCAAGGGACTCAAACCAGGATACCCAGTGAGGTGTCTGTCAGCAGTGTGGAACTGGTGGGCTGGGAGGGATGGGCTGTGGCACAGGGAGTGGCTGTCCAGCCAAGGGAGCTCTGAAAGAGTGCTCTGACTGCACAAGGAGGTAAACCAGGAGTGACCTTTTGTGCCCACAGCACAAGGACACCTTATCTTAGTAGAACTGGAGGTGACAGGGTGTGTGTTGGGGAGCAGCTTCCCTCTCCCTGGTTGCCCTTTTCCCTGTGCTTTTAGAGTGAAGAAAGGTTTCTCCAGTTAGAGAGCTGCCTTTCAGGAGGCCAGGAACCAAGAGACAGTGCATTTCTATGGAGGGTTGCTATAAATAGCTTCCTCTGTTAACATAAATTCTTTCACTAAGTGAACCCTACAAACAGGGTTTTGTTCCAAGCTTACAAAATGCTTTGTATGCCCTTGTCACTTTGTACGTGGTTGGTTGGATGCCTGCAGTGATCCCTCCAAATGAGAGGTAAGCCTGACACTTGCAGGGAGGGAGTCAGCCTTCAGAAACAGACCTCTTATGACTTTAATGTTTTACATCATTGATAGCAAAGTGACCACTGGACATTTTTAAGGGCAAGTAGGGCAGAACTTGCTGAAGTCACCAGTGTTTGAACCTTCAACAAGGCTGCAGTGTTTGCTACCACCCTGCTCTCTACTGATGCTTGCAGTTACTCTGGCTCAGAAGCTGTAGCTACTACAAACCTTGAAAGCTTTGCAGGGTTTTTAGGACGCTTGTAATTGCTCTGCTCTGAATCCTAGAGTGAAAAAGAGCTTGCTGTGGAGGAAAAAGTCTTCTGTTACTGCTGGTGCAGTAGAAAATATACAGACATAGACGGTCCCAGCTGTATGATACACATGTGTCACTGCAGAGCTGCAGCGTTCTCTTTTCCTCCTCTTAGATAGTCCTGGTACTGGAAGCTTTCTCCTTGGGAGAAGTTTCTGCTTCTGTTTAAACACATTTCTGAATTTGGCTGTCTGATGCTCAGTCCATGTCCCTTCCCCCTCTTTGCATGAAATAGCAGCCAGAGAAATGTTGAAAGTTTAGCAGAGCTGAAAGATGTGACCCAGAGGTGTCTGTCTGGAAAAAAGAAGTGATTTGGAGTGCAGGCAGCTGGTAAAACACACATGTTTATGAGGAAGCCTGCTCTCTCCTACTTTCTGTGCTTTTCTGAATTGCATCTATCTGCTTGTGGAGACTGGACCACCTTCACTCCCCACACAGGTGTGACAAGGTCAAATACAGTTCCCTTTCTTGATATCCTTTTGTGCACGAGGTGCTTCAGACAGCTCTAGCTGTACATCCACATAGGTGGGTTGAGAGTGCAGTAAGCAGTGGATGGGCAGATACATAACCTGGGAAGAAGAAGCAGAGCAAATAAACTGGTGGTTGTCCAAGGTGAATAATGTGGTGTGTGACAAGAAGGGCATGTTGATGTGGCAGGTAGCATTTCTGCATAGGCTGTCCAGTGCCAGTGGCTTTGTGGGACTGTCATAGTCCCAAATTCTCTTGCCACTTTGCTGTTAGATGTAAGCGTATATGCAAGAGAAATGAACTTGACATTTTGGGCATGTGCAGTCTGCTGGTGATGTTTACTGTTGAAATCTTCACAGCTGGCCCTTGCAGAGGCTCCCAGATTGTGCAAATGGTTTTTTGGAGATGAAGTTAATTAGTTAGTTTGCATACTAAAAATAAAAATAATCATAAAACCCCAAAGATCTTGGCTTTTTGTGGCTCTCAGGCACACATCCCTCATCTTTTCCATAGGATTACTATGGAGAGGTACTTCCAGGAATTGTTCTGTCAGCCTGTACCCTGAGTTGCTAATCCAATGCCTTCACGGCTGGAAGTGGCAGGCATGCTGCTCTGAATGCTCCTCTCAGAAGGCTCCTGCCTCTGGTAACCCACATTCTGCAGCTGGAGGCTGCACTCTGGGCACTGCATGAATGGAGCATCTTGTGCTTCGGCAAGGCAGAGGGAACTTGATTCTAGGTCAAAATCAAATGTGACATTTCCTAAATGCATGAGTCCAGACTAATTACAGCACTAGAAAGTGGAGCCTGGGAGTGCTTTCTGTGTTTTATTTCGCAGCAATTTAGTGACTATGTTGCTGGGGGGGTGGGGGGAGGTCGAATGTGCTTTTTTAATCCTAATTTCACCTAGGATGAAAAAGAAACCAGGAGAAAAATAGAAAAGAAAAATAAACTAGGAAGAAAATAAACCAGTGCTACTTCATCGCTCACAGGTGCAAATGACTTCATCTTACAGTACCAAAAATCCATTTTTCTTGTTCGAGGACGAGGGTATCCAGTTTACACCCAGTGGCCTAGATAAGACCTGCCAGCACAGCTCCTCTAATCTGCAGCCTGCTCCTCCCTGCTCCACTCTTCTTTCCCAAGGTCCTTGGAGGCACAGCCAGAGCAGGCAGTGACCCAGATGCGCTGCTCTGAAAAGTGCCATTTGTTTCCAGCACTCAGCATAGTGGCGGATTTGACACGTGGCTAAACATGGACCAAAATAGACACCCCTGCTATTGTAAGGGATGTTCTATCAGCTAAGTGACTGCTGACAGAGCCAGGAGCTGCTCACAGGTCCTGTGAGGTGTGTCTGGCTGGGTGGGATACCAGCCCTCTGAACATGGATTTGTTGAGCTGCAGGATGCAGAGGCTACGACAGTAGTTGGTGGGTTTTTTTGGACTGCTTAAACCTTCCAGGGAGTTAACAGGCAAGCATTTTGCTACCACATGCTTTGTAACCTGTCACACTGTGAAAAAGAAATAAGGGGAAAGGCCTTTCTCCACATCCAGTTTTGGCAGGGAGTGCAGAGCTGTTTCTCTTCTCATTCTTTTGACTACAACTTCATTTCAGATTCTTTTAACTACAGACAGAACTGTTACATGTATACGTGTAAATAGGTATTTAGATATGTGTGTGTGTGTGCATATATATATCACAGATATGTAGATATACATATATGTGATTCTTAAGACTGGAACATAAAACTTTGACCTCTCTCCCCTTGTCTAAGCTATAACCTCAGTCTTTCTTCAGGTCTTTATGGATATCGAGCCATTAAGTCTCACTCAGCATGACTAAACAAATACCCATTGATACATCCCTTCCTGTCTCTGCCTGCAGCTCTCCCATTATCTCCCACCTCTGTTGCCATGGACAACACCACCAGTGTCCCTCAGTCAGGCCAGAAGCTGTCTGTGTCTCAGTTCTCTCTGTCTTTACTCTGAGATCAGCAGATCATTCCTGCCTACTGTCCCTTTAAGAAATGCCCTGTGCTCTCCAGACCACGCAGCCGAAATTCACACCCAAGAGCTTATTTGATATCTTGAATGACTGCAACATCTTTTTCTTTCTTTCACATCATTTCTTCAATTTACAATTCTGCCTCTCCAGAACATCTTTGCAAAAGGAATTTTTACAGCTTCCTCATTTTTTAACAGCATAACCTACCTTGTATGTTCCTTTACTGGCTCCCTCTTTATGCAACACAAGATGCTCATCTTCATCACCAAAGAGTAATCAAACTCTTCATCAGTCTCTCATTCCCTCTTTCCTTTCTATCTGTCAGTCAGTTCAAATAGGACTCTTCCAGCCACTCATGACACCGGTCTCTCCAGTGTACACCAGTTGCTTTCTAAGAAGTTACAGGCTTTCTGCTGACCTAACCCACCCTGTAAATGTTGGCAGGGCTACTTTCTTCTTGACCTTTAAAGGACTCTCCTTTAAAATACTCTGGTGGTGGTGGTGGGTTTCCTGCATTCCAGGAAAAAAGTGTCCCTGCCTCAGGCAGTTCACCACCCATCCTTCACTTTCAAAGTGCAGCACTTCTCTTGTACAAATAGTAAGCACTCATTGGAGGAATCTTAGACCTTACTGAGAGATTAAGGCCTTAACCAGCATCTCCTGTCATTGCAGGCTTTTAAAAATAGTCTCAACATGCCTGGTAATAGCAGTGTTGTAACCATGGCAATGCAAGGAAGGCAGGGTTTGCAGACATGGATCTCCTACCAGCCCAGGTGGTGTGGCAGAGGGCTGGACCAGGGAGACATAGGGATGAGATTTCAGGCTCAGGAAGCGACTTGGACCCCAAAGTATATCTGTTTTCCACTAGCTGGTTTAGGTGGCATAACGAGAAGTCTAGCTGATCCTGCCTCGAGTGGGGAAGCAGCCTAGATAGTCATTCAAGGTCCCTTTTCATCATGTGGCTCTGTTTTAATAGGGAGAGCTGACTTCTCTGCTTGCTGTGCCTTTGAGCATGTGCTGATCTTCTGCTGATACTGACAGAAGATCTCTGAATATCAAGAAACCAGAATATCCTCATTAAGGGTCTGCTGGGAAGATCTGAGAGTAATATATTGCTCTTTGAGCCAAGGCTGACTTTGTGCAGCAATAAAACATGAATATTAAACAGGAAGCCAATGACACTTCTGAAACATGCCTGAGACAGTAATCCAGATGCTGCTCAGGGATATAGTGTAGCCCTTAAGCCTTATGTCTATGCTAGTCTTTTTTATTTTATACTGCATCTGCATAGTTGGGGGCAGGGAGGGAGGGAGCGCAGAGCAAGAAAAAACCCAGATTTTTTAGCCTAGTTTCCTGAGGAAGTGGGGGTTAGGCTGTTAACTCGGTGTGTCTGCACACCAGTCCTCCTCTTGATAGCTTTGCAGACTGTCTCCATCCAGGGAGGAGGCTTCAAGAGCATCATCAGCCTTCCCAATCATTTCTCCAGTGTGAGGAGACAGGCTGGCTGCAGGGGGGGTCAGGATGCAGGCTGCTGCTGCACCCCCAGAGCAGCCAGCTAGCAGCTGCAGCAAGGCTTACCCAGCAAATGTGGCTGGGTAGCAGGCACCCTGGGGCGTGGGGGAGCCAGGAGCACTGGGATGGAGCCTACGAGGGACTCTCAGGGTAAATTTAGCATCACAAGCCCCAACAAGCTGGAAATGCAGTTTCATTAGCTCTACCACTCAGGCATTTGCTTAATCTTGAGAAACAAAAGACAAAAATACAGAGAGGGTGTTCTACTGAATAGTAATCATAGTTCAAATCCATAGAATATTTCAGCAAACTAAATGCTTTTGAGTGGCTTGTGTATTGCAAAGAGGTTTATATCAATGTAGCCCAGTCCTGGAATTACATCAACCTTGTGTATATTCTGGTTCAAAGTGGGACACTTGCTTTCTGAGGGGAGACCTGATGAGTTTAAGGGCAGCGTGAAAGAGTCGAGACTCGATCCTGTGCTCCACGCTGAAACATTGTGTCACTGCAAAATCTTTTTGTTTGTACTTCTAGTGTGTTGTCCTGAGAAGTTAATTTCCTGTTTTTCCTTACAGGAGAGTCTTTTTTGGAAGGCAATAGAGAGCAGGGTTTTTTGGAAAGTAAACTGCCAAAACACAGGGACTTTTGGGGGTTGTTCTTTCTTTTTTTTTTCTTTCCTGGATATAGAACTCACCAACATGAAATCTCATCATTACAATAAGTAAATACATAATCAATAAGGTAGCAGAAGAGACAGCCCTCTTTTTTTAACTCACTTTTCCCACCCTCAGCCCATCTATGACTTTTCCTAGGTTTTGCAGTGGTGCTTCTCATATTTCAAGCTCTCATTCCCTTCCGTTTTGTGTTGTATGACAACCCAGGCTCTTATTTATTTACTCTACTTGTCTCACTAGGAAAAAAAATGAAACCAGAACGTCACATTTTTCTGTTCTTCTACTTCCACTGCTCCTGTTTATTTTGGAACTTCCAGAAAGAGATAAAAACAGCTTAGGAAAAACGCTCTCCAGAGCAATCCTTTAAAGAGCAACAAACAAACATTGCTGATGGGTCCTAAAGGCTGTGCTTCCTTTCTGGGGAGGGAGGTGGGGAGAGAGGATGTTTTCGTTTTAGCTTTGCTCTAATCATCCGATCTGGGATTTGATAAGCTCCACAAGTCTGAAACTGCTGCCTCCTCCTGTCTTCCCCCTTCCTGCCTCTCAGAAGATTAAAGAGAACATGGCAAAAAGGAAACAGTTTATTTTCAGCTCGTGGTAGCTAACCATTAGTTTACTTGCGACGTTTTCATTGTTTGTGTGTTAATCCTGTTGCTATATTCTCTTCTTACACTGTTTACTTTTCTCTTCAAGACCTCTTTGATAGTGAAAAATGTTTACAAATAGCTCATTCTTGCAAAATTTCAGCCTCTTTCCACGTTTTTGTGTTTCACATCAGGGAACAGCCTGCCCAGGGCAGTGGTGGAGCCACCATCGCTGGAGCAGTTGAAATAAAAAACATCTAGATGTGGTACTCAGGGCCATGGTTTAGTGGCATGGGGGTGACAGGTTGATGGTTGAACTTGATGATCTTAGAGGTCTCTTCCAACCTTAATGATTCTGTGAAATGTGACCACATGGTGTAGCCTCTGCTGAGACACACTTTGTCCTCCCTGCTCATGGGTCATGACCGCAGCCCAAGCCATGCTTTTGATTCCCTCTCCTACAATTTTGGAATTACAGTAGTTAGGAAAGCCAAATGTATCAAGTATGGAGTGATTCATCCACTCAAATGTTGAATGTACAAAATATGTGTTATCTGACATACTCAAATTAGCTAAATCTATTAATTGGGTTCACTTAGTAATACACTGTTCCCTTTTCACCCCTGGTTTGTCCTAAGAATATAGAGTATGTGCTGAATTCTTTAAAGGTTTAAAGCCTGGAAGTAAATTGCCTGTGACATAGGTAGCTCCATCGAACCATAAGAAGGAACTTCTTTACTTTGAGGGTGATGGAGCACTGGACCAGGCTGCCCAGAGAGGTGATGGAGTCTCTGGAGACATTCCAAACCCACCTGGATGCTGTCCTGTGCAACCTGCTCTAGGTGAACCTGCTCTGAGAGGGGGGTTGGACTGGGTGATCTCCAGAGATCTCTTCCAATCCCTAGTATTCTGTGATTCTATGACTTGAGACCGTTTCTCCTCATGTGTGTCTTTGTTATGGTGTCTTGCACAATGGGCATGACTGACATTATAGGTACTGTAGTATTGCAACAGTAGCACATATGTTCTACAGATACTGTTTATCTGTGTGTTCATTTGGATTGTAGATCATGAATCTAACCATACACATCCTCAGGTAAAGCCCTGGACACTGATTAAAGCACAGAAATTTTTATTGCAAAAGGGAGAGGGGGAAAATTGTAAGAACAAATTTTAGTGTATAAACCCCTGTATTTGCATTGCAATGTAATTGCACTTCTGAATGACCTCTGCTGCTTCTCCAGAGGGTTTCCAAATATGCTGCTTAGGCAGTTTCTGCTAGAGGTGCTTTAAGGTCAATCCTTTAACTTCAGAAGAAAAACATTTTGTTCTTCTGAGGCAAACTGCAAGATCAATTATTAAAACAAAAGCTTCTAAAATCTTACCTTATACTTGCTTTTTGTCCTTGCTATCTTTTGTAGGTTTCATAATGATTTGAGTGCTTATTTCTGGCTGTTTCCTGGTGCCACTGGTGTATCAGGCAAGTAAGGATGTACAGGCTGAGAGTGCGGGAGAGGTGCTGCCTCACTGGCTGCCCGTGCCCTTCTTCAGCTCCACGGGTGCCCAGCAGTGTTCCTAGAAGCCAGCTCAGAGGTTTGGAGAGGGCAATCTATTTTTAGGACTATGAGCTCCATTCATCTATTTTTAAAAGAATTATTTGGAGCATAGTACTTCTCATTTTTCTGCAAAGAGCAATGCAAGCACTCTGCCCACAATTAGTGAAGTCAGAGGTTAGATATTAGGCAAAGGTTCTTCACCCAGAGAGTGGTGGAGCACTGGAACAGGCTCCCCAGGGAGGCAGTCATGGCACCAACTCTCATGGAATTCAAGAAGCATTTGGACACTGCTCTTAAACACATGGGGTGACTCTGGGGTTGTCCTGTTCATAGGCAGGAGTTGGACTCGATGATCCTTGTGGGTCCCTTCCAACCCAGGACATTCTGTGATTTTTCTAGTGTTCTGAGAACTAAAGTATGTTGCTGCAATCCCATTCTCCTCAGCTATGTGTAACTTCCTCAGACTAAGTGCATGCTCAGTATTGAACTTACTAATAGCTTCCTTGACTGATTGCTCAGCCCTGAGTTGCTGAGGGCCACACCAGGGTGACCAAGGTGTGTGGTACAAGAACTGGCTTGCAGCTTACCAGGAGATCCACTCTTGCTTCTCCTGCAGGCAGTGTGGCTGGCAAGGGATGCCCCCAGGCTGTGGGACCTTCTCAGGGCAATTTCTGAAGGCAAGATTTGGGAATGGGCTGTCACATTTGCCATTCTGTCAATGGTACTCTCGTGGTGTTGTCTCCACTTGCTCACCATCAGTGCTAGCTGTCCCACCAAGTGTTTCTTAACACATCTGCCATCTTTTGGGTTGTTCCATCTGCCTCTGCTACCTCTCTGTACTTGTGTTGGCACTTCCCATGCAGGGAGATTTAGTTTAGTTTACCTTGCTTGGAAGTTGAGAGAGGAAAAAGGTACTAACACCACCAGTAAGGAACTGACACCACCAAGGGACATAAACTGCCTGTGAGAGTGGAGTATCCCATGGAGAAGGAGAACAAGAAGCATGTTTTGGCAGGGCTGGAAGCCACAGGGCACACAGGACATGGGGACCAGCTGACAGCAGCATGTCTGCTAAAGAGAAGTCAAGAGATCTGATGTGTGAGGAGATTAAAGTAACTCAGAAAAGAAGCAGCTCAGTTTATGATCTTTAACACAGTTTGTGGGAGGTTTCTTTTGATGACTCCATTTTATAGAAGTAGAAAAGGTTCAAGCAAAGCCTCTGTATCTTCCTGATGTTTTCATCCTGTGTTTCCTGTTCTTAGGACTTGTTGCAGCTGCAACAATGACTTTGCATCTGCTCCAAACGGAAAGGACAGCATTTGGAAAGATGTATTTTTAGACAGCCATGAGTTTGATGGTGCTGACAAACATTTTTATTTTGAAACTACTAATCTCCTTTGGGACTCCTTTGAAAGAGGGACCTACTTATCCTTATTTACATCCTGCACTGCATGAAGCTTTCAAGTAACTGTTTGAAAAACATCTAGTGACTTTCACATGACAAAATGCGAGGTGCCTGTCCTATATCAACTGTCTTCTTTCCAAGTTTTGGCACTGTTGCATGGGAAGACAAACCACCAGAATACCCTTTAGTCTTCATAGAGTCTTCTAATGATGTTGCTGGGGTTTATTTTCCCTTCTGCTGTCATCCAGGGTTGTGTCTGGACTCGTTGCAAGAGTTGCTTCCTGTGGGAGCTCCCTCTCTCTGCTGCTCAGCATTCCCCTCACCCCGCTGCTGACTGGACTGTTTCATATCATGTGCCTGCAATCTGGGACCCTCACTTAGCAAGGGGTAGTTTCAGACTAACAGGGAAGCTTCTGTCTCTGTCTAAGAGCAAGCCTATAAGCTTCCCTTAAACTTTAAATGTTTCATTGTTGGAAAGCTTTCAGATGTCCCCAGGATAAGGGCTCTTTATGTGCAGTCTGGCATTGCACGGTAAAAGGTTGCTTTGTGTAAGTTAAGATGTGCAGCTCCTTTATAAACTGCCCATATAAAGTCAGCAGGCAGGAGATTGTTTTCCTTCTTGTATTCAGTGTTGCTTTTAGAAGATTTTCTGGGGTTTTTTTTCAGTAGGATTAGGCATTTTGTGGTGGTGGAAATAGGTAGAAAATGCTGCACCCTAGACAAAAATGAACCCAGGTAACAGAATCCTCAACCTGTCTAAGAAGAGTGACTCAAGGCTTTGTTACCATAGAGCAGTAGTAACCTACTACTGAAAAATACTTTCTAGGCTAATTCATGGCCCAAAATCTATGTAATCTGATGAGTTGTAAAATAAACATGAATGGCATATAAGAAAAAGGAAGGCTGTTGCTCTGCAAATTAACCAACACTTCCTCTACAAAGTGGATCCAGCTCATTTACAGATTGCACATCCTGACCCAGATATGCTCTTCTGTAAACTGTTCTCTAGCCTGAAAACCACCTCCTTGCCAGTTTTTGCCAAGTAAAATAGCAGCCCAAGAGCCAAGGATGCCTGCTTCTTCTTGAGGTTTGAAAAAACAACAGCAGAAGCATGTTCCTAATAGAAGACTGACAGATGGTTATTACATAGGCTTGCTTTGTGTTTGAGTATCATAAACTGAATTGCACCTAGTAGCATTTGAAAAGTATTTCAAACCACTTGTCACTTCAGCCAGCTACTTCCTCCAGCTGGGTGAAGCTTGCATGAACTGCAACAACTTCAACATGTACCAGACCAGAATCCTCACTGTAACTGGTTTTATGCCTTAAATCATGGTTTTATCTGTTTCAGATGGCAGGTGGATTGTCACTGAACAATTTTTGCTTTAATGAAAAATAAGGGTTTTTTCTGGGTTCTTGTCTGGGGCTCTTGCAGTGGACTTGATCCAAAGATCCTTGGAGTTGGAGGGTGCTAACGGATTTGGCAGTGCTGGCTTGAAAAAAAGAGTAGTTTCTATGTCTCCTGACAGTGATTTCTCCTTTGCCAGTGGTAATAAACTTAATTCTGGACCCAGTGTGTACTGACAAAATCATATCTGGAAGCTGATGAGAACAAGGAGAGTTTGTCTTATGAACAGGCAGTGTCATGAAACTCAAGACACAAATGAGATGTGCTTGTGCTATTATGCACATTCTGGTTCACAAAATACTTTTCTTTTTCTTTACCAGAAGAAATTCCTACCCAAGTCTACATAAAACCACTGCAGGAGTATATGCAACACTGGGGGAGGTATAGATTGTGGTAAAAAATATCCAATTTGTTGAAGCTGGTGTTGCATACAAGGAAAAGGCTGCTCCTGGCAAGTAATAAGCCTGATTGTCTCCCAAGAGTGTTTTGGTTTTCTTTGGTGTTTCAAATGAAGTCTTTTTGAGCTTCAGAGCAACTTTTCATGGTTGTTGGTGTGCTAAGTATTTTACTGTGTCTTACAGTGTTGGAGGAGATGCTTGGACAGCTTTCATTTGGACATCACTTCTGTATTGGCAGTGGTGTGTGTGTCACAGTTTGGGGTGACCTGTTGTAAACGTTCTGGCCTGAGATGGGTAGCAAGTTGCAGCCACTTACAGGAAACTGATGTTGCTTAAATCTAATACTATTCAACTGATCATACTCTAAAACATCCTTCTTCTGTGCTTGATTTTAGATGACAGGCAGAAGAGGAGTTCAGTGTGGAGTTTTTCAGAATAGGTTTCTATTCTCCCTTTCCTTCCCCGCTCTTCCCCCATCTGGAGTAACAAGTAAACATTTACTCTAAGCTGTCCAGTTTGTTCCAGCAGCCTGTTGGGTATTAGGGGATATCTCTGGACACTTACCCAACTCTTCATAACAGAGGCAAACCAAACCCTTTTATGGTAAATGCCTTCAGTTAAAAGAACTATTTGTGAAAATGAGCTTATCTGAAAGAAGTGCACCTTTCACTCAGGAGTCCAGTGACTACTTCTAGGTTTTCAGTTTTCCTAAGCACAGAAATTGGGGAAGGCAAGCTGTCTTCCATTGGTAATTCTGGTCAGACAAGCCTCTTTTATGACCTCTTCTAGTCATTATACTAACTGCAAAAGAACCCAAAGCTGGTGTGCCTCTACACCTGTGTTAATTTATTTTGCATTTCCTCTGTTGTTTTCTCCAAAGTCAGCAAACCTTTTCTGAGAAGTGCTGGTCAGAGTGTGGAGATAAGTACCATTATCCAAAGCCTTTGAGAACAGTTATATTCCTCCCACATGCTTAAGGAGAGTGAAAATCATTAAGGCTAAAACTGATTTCTGTGCAGACCCCAGGCTGAACAGAAAGAAAGAGTTGAATAATCTTTGGGTTCCTTGGTAAGCCACATCCAGCCCTCACCTCCAATTATGCAGCAGAAAATGTTCCCTTCTCCCTCTCTGCCCTGCTCTGTCCCCAAATACTGCCAGAGAGACAGGGCATCATCTTCTAAAATCAAGCAAAAAGCATCCCAGAAAAAGCTTCAAGCTTTCTACCTGCCACCCCCAGAGTTCAAAAGATCTTGCAAGGCTAGAGCCATGGTAAATTGTGCCTCTGCCTCAGATTGAACTAAACACCCCTTTACCTAACCTAGCCCTCTTGCTAGTGTTTGTCCTATGTGATCCCAGGGGCAGGCTCCTTTAGCATGTACTGTGGCAGCTGCCTGCAATCCAGTCCCATAACAGTGGAGTTTTACTGTTGGTTGCAACTAGCACTGCAGCCAAATAAGCAGCCCTGCCATTCCCCAGATCCTACATCTGCTGATCCATCCTCTCCTCTTTTCTCTTTTCCCCTGGTCTTTTTAACCTTCTTTTTATTTCTTCCTTCAGTTCCTTTGCAAACTGGGCTGAAGGATTCACTCAGTTCCCTTGCCTCCCAATTGCTCTTCCAGCCCCTTTTGCTGCACAGGCATTTGTGCTGGGGTGGGGGAAGGAGGGAATGGTGCTGGGCTGCAGCCAGCAGCTCCCTGCCGGTGCCGGGAGGGGCTCAGCCCCTTTTGGCAGCAGTGCCAGCCCCTGTCTTTCAAGTATTCATGGGACTGGCAGCATGGAGTACAGTTTCCCTTATTTTTCACTTCTCAGGGGAAATCATTAAATCAGTCTCTTGGTGTAGAAGAAAATAATAAGCTAATCTGGAGTTGTGGTGCTATTGGGTTGGTTTGGACCTAGCTTGCCTCTTAAGCTCCTAACTTTTCTGCATGCAAATGTTATCCAATTAGTTTGGAGGCAGAAGTAGCGTTTCTAGACTTGATTTTTTCTTTCCAGGCCAAATGCCTGGAAGCTAGGGAGGGAAATGGATGGCACTGCAATAATAACCACCTTCCCCAAACCTGAGCAAAGCAGTTAAGACACATCTTTTTTCTTTCTTTGCCAGTGTTTTCACAGATTATGCCAAGCTGGGGAAAAGGCACAGCTTTTCTTTATTCTTTGGTATGATTCCTTCTATGATTCTATATGCCCAGGTTTTTTTTCTCAACCATTAAACCAAGCAAGCAAGCAGAGAAGATAACACTTTGTTTTGTAGTTTTGTGATTAAAAAGGATCCATTCCTGGACTCATTCACAACAGCCTCTTCTGATTTGTAAGGTTCTTTTTTTTCCTTTTTCCTCCTTCCCTGAACTCTCCACCCAAAATGAAGTCTTAGCTTTATGAGATCAGAAGTCTGCTCTTAATCAGGATTTAGAACAGCATCATCCAGTTGCCATGTTTTAAGGAAGATTTCTTTGTTTATTCCTTAATAGAAATTTTATTTTCTTAGCTACTTTCCATGTAATGATGACCAGTAAAAGTAATTTGACCTAAGAAGCTGTTAGCCCTTCCTTTCCTGCAGATGCCTACAGGAGAGGTGCCAGTGCAAAGATCTGCTGCTCTGCAGCTGAGGCAGGTTTCCATGGTCAATAATGCAGGGCTCCAAGTCAGCTGTTTAGAGATGTTGTGTTACTCATCCAGCAGTAATTTCACAGATGCCTCTCTTGTGGAAAATTCAGCCATGTACTTGAGGGGAAACAGGAGTTTAAAGCAGTTCAAATTCAGTCTGGCTTTGCTGGTGTGGACAGCCGGGCACTGAAACATGTGCCCTTCTCCATTTGCTGTACAGTTACAGCTCCCAAACCTCACCAACCAGCAGAATCAGAGCTCCTCCATCTTCCAGGAGTGTACAAACTAAACATTTTAACATCATGGTTAGCTTGTGCTCTGTGGGTTGTTCTTTCAAAGGTTTTGCCTGGAGGAGAAATAAGGAGTAGCTGTCATTTGAAATTTACTCAGGCTTGGCAAGATGATGGCATTTGTCGCTTCTGCTCCCCATCTCCTTCAGCCCAGCCCTAGTGTGTGTCAGACTGGATATTGTGTTGGCTTCTCACTCTTTGTTCCTCTACAGAATGCAGAGTAATTAATATAGTCTAAAAATGTCATGTGGCACAACCCCTTTTCTTTGAGTAGTTTTCAGACAAGAAGGCTGGTGAGACCCTTATGTGCATCATATTTGAAACCCAGGGTTTTAAGGCAAGCTCACTACCAGATATTGGGTTGACTAATTTTGTCAGAACTGCATCTGAAACAATTGTCACACTTGCTGTATGCTGCTGCCTGTTTTGTGCTGTTGACCTTGTGTCCCTGAATTCTGAGTAGCTGTCAGTGACAGTGAAGTGTCTGAGCAGTCTGAGGCAGTCCTGCAATTATTGTAATATTGCTCATAATACTGGTGGGATTTAATAATTAGTTGTGAAGGTTCAAATCCAATTACCTCCTTCCCTAAAACAGGAAGAATGGTGGAAATCTGGTGATAAATATTAGCAGAGAGAAAGAAGTACAATTTGTGGTGTTCCAGTCTCTGATTTTTATTTTCCCTTTCTGTCTTATTTTACAGGGCATGTTTTTGAGCCATTCTTGAGGAGATGTGGTGAATGTCAACTTGCTCTGTTTGGGGGGGGAAATTCTGGTAAGTGCTGCTGTTTTGATCAATTTTGATTTTCCATGAGAATTTCAGAAAGGACTGGTTTAGCTTTTTTTCAGCTTAATTTTTTTTAGCTGGAGGGGGAATACAGAGAGGTAGTTGATTATCTGTGTTTTTCTTCCTCTGGTATGGGGAGTCAGAGTGTGAGAAGCATTGACAGAAAGCAGTGTGCTAGGCCTCGGGGCAAGGAATGTGGTTTCATTGGCTCCAGTGGCATCTGCTTATTGTGTCTGCAGCTCTTATATTCTACTGAAGAGTGGTTCAGCTATTACCTAGAGCAGAAGAAACACAAAGGCCTAATTTAAAAACAAGGGGAACAAAGAAGCATACTAGTGGTATAAAAAACCAGGAGCAAAAATAATGTAGTGATGGGGGTGGCTGAAATCATAGAATCATTATGGTTGGAAAAACCTCTGAGACCACTGAGGCCAACCATCAGCCCAGTACTGCCATGCTCACCGTGAAACCATGTCCCCAGGCACCACATCTGCATGGTTTTTGAACTCTTCCAGGTGTGGTGACTCCACCATGCCTGATAACCCTCTCAGGGAAGAAATTTTTCCTAATACACAATCTGAACCTCCCCTGGTGCAACATGAAGCCGTTTCTTCTTGTCCTGTCACTTGTTACATGGGAGAAGAGATTGAGCCCCACCACACTACAGACTCCTTTCAGGGAGGTGTAGAGAGTGAGAAGGTCTCCCCTGAGCCTCCTCTTCTCCAGACTAAACAAGCCCAGTTCCTTCAGCAGCTCCTCATAACACCTGTGCTTTAGACCATTCACCAGCTTTGTTGCCCTTCTTTGGACATGCTCCAGCACCTCAAAGTCCTTCCTGTAGCAAGGGGCACAAACCTGAACACAGTATTTAAGGTGTGGCCTCACCAATGCCCAGTACAGAGGGACAATCACCTCCCTAGTCCTGCTGCCCACACTAGTGCTGGTCCAAGCCAGGATGCTGTTGGCCTTCTTGTCCATCTGGGCACACTGCTGCCTCATCTTCAGCTGCTGTCAACTGAAACCCCCAGGTTCTTTCCTGCTGAGCAGCTTTGCAGCCAGTCTGCTCCAAGCCTGTCTTTCCATTCATTCCCACAATGTCTGACTGGTCTACTTGCTACATGGAGCTAGGATGATTTGCCTATGCCTGAGAGATAAGAGGTAGTTAATGCTCCTGTGTGTTGTGCCATTTGTCCTGTTGCTTCTCTCCATCTCATGTGACACACTTTGCTGCTTCTGTGGCTGTTCTGTATGCAGCACTTCCAGAGCCACTAGCTTCCTACAGGCTTCTGGTCCTACAGGCACCATGGTAATAAGGCATGTCATGAGTGTTGTAGCTGTGCTGCTCTGAGGACAAGGAGAAACACAAGATCTGGGAGGTAACTACTGACATGGAGGGAAGTAATCCTGCGTAATTCCTCCAACTTGCAAACAAAGCCATAGATGTTTGTAGGCTTATCTTGGTTTTCCCTTTAGGAGACAGTCAATATAGACAGATCTGGCTAGTACCAATCAATCAACATCACCCTTGGGGAAAAAAAATTCCCTCAGAAGATTCCAGAAAAAAAAATTCCTTCTTTTTCTTGGCCAAGCAGGTTATTGCACCGGTATGTTTTCTTCAGCCAGCATGTGCAGAGTGCAGGTGAAAACTGGCTTATTCTTCATTGGCAGAAGACTTCAGAGTCAGATAGCCTGCAGGGCAGAAAACTGAAAATCAAAGGCTGGCTCTGTGAGAACACTTGTTCTTTTCTGCCATTAGAAAACAACAAACAAAAAACCCAGGTGTTGTTACATCATACAGAAAGATCTGGCTTAGCTAGCAGATGTTTAAATGTAGATAGTTTAGCCTTCTGCTGAATCTGTACTCTTAGAGATAAGACAAGATAGCCCAGATCAGAACTGTACAAAGAAGCTGGCCAAACACACAGAAAGCCCAGTACAATGGTACCTGGGCAAACTCTGCTGCAGTTCATTCTTTTAAACAACTTCCTCTCTGGAGTTTGGCTTTTCTAACAACTGCACATATTGTAAGCTTGCACCTACATCTCTACCCTGGGAAATACAAACAACACCTATTTAACCAGAATTTAGTTGTAGGGCCAAAGATGAGCCACAAACCAACACATGAGCTCAATCAGTCCATGAGATCTTGTGCTGACTTCTGCTACTGCAAAAGCAAAAGAGGATAGGATCTATGTCTAGTTCTGGTTTTGGTGGTAGTGATTATACTTGGATCCTAAGACAAAGCTCTAGTGCTCACAACAGGTCAAGGCATAGAGTCATGATTCAGAAATAGTGATGTCTTGTAACATCAAGGGAAAAAAAAGTTTATCAGCAGACCTGGGAGTCAGAGTTTTGTGGTTTAATTTCCTTTCAAAGATGCATTAGCTGAGACCAGCCTAGGCTCCATGGCTGGCCTTAATAATGAAGAGCATAGCTCAAGAGCAACAAGAGGCAAGAGACAAAAGCATCTTCCTTAGAATCATAAAATAATCTTGGTTGGAAGAAACTGCCAGTTATCATCTTGTCCAAACCACCACTTGAATCAGGTCCTACTGGGTCAGGTTGCTCAGGGCCTTGATTTTCAAACTTCAGCTGGCTGGAAATGAGGCTTTCTGGGCACCTGTTCCCCTGTCTGCCCATCCTCAGAGTGAAAAAGGGCTTCCTTGTTACTTACCATTCTTGTTGGTCACTGTTGCACTGTGCAAACTTTTTATCCTCCCTGCCAGTGAGAGACGAGTCTTGGAGAAGACCTCAAAATTAGGGAAGGTGTTTGTGGCTCCAGGAAAATGTGGTGTCACACAGATGCAGTAAACTTGTTAGTGGAGGGGGGAAGGAAACACAATCTGGTTCCCAGAGGTTCTGCTTAGGCAGTGTTTTTCAACCTGTAGTTTATGTTCAGACTTGGAGAGCAAGGCTGCTTGACTTGGTTGAATCTCAAAACATGGGAGAAGGGTAGCTGAAAACCAGATGTTCCTGAAAACTGCCTGTTTTCCAAACTTAGAGAGAGAAGCCAATGAAAAAAGAAACTTCTCACTGCTGGATTGTAAACGTCCTGGAATTTCTTCAAGCCAGCCTGGAGCTGGGTTTGTACCACTCCATGTTCCACAATTTTGTCCTAGAGTTTAACATTGTTTTCCTTGAGCCATTATAATATAGAAACAGACTCTGTGCCTGTTTCCACAGCTTTCTTCCCCTCTTCCCACTTCAAACTTCCAAAAAATCTTATGTTGAGGTAGAATAATCAGGAACCCTGAGTTTCTCCTCTGTAAGGATCTCTGAAATCTCTTTGACCCCACTGTAGCTTTGCATATGTCATTCCAAATTCCCAAAGAGTTAAAAAATAATTACAAAAACTGTTAAGTCAAGGCAACAGTTGTGTCCAGTTTCTGCCCTTAACCCAAAGAATCCAAAAAGGACTGGACATCAAGAGAATATTTTGAATTTTTCTTGACATAGCAGCTGAGCTCAGAGGCTCAGCAGTTATTTATTCATCTTGTATCAAAGTCCTAGAAAAGGTCATGCAGCCTCCAGATCAAAAATTCATAGTGGTTTTGGGAGCTGATTAGAGAAGTGTACTTGAATACTGGGAGGGAAATCTTGGCTGAATGTAAAACTCCCTGAGCTAAGCTGATGATATCTTTCTGAGCAGTGTGAAAAGAGACCTCTTTTGATGAGATTTCTGTAGAGCAGCCTCGTGGATGTCAGAGCAGATTATTTGTGTGGCACTCCAGGTTTGCCCTGGCTTGCAGTGAGCTCAGTGTTTGCAGGTGGTCGTGGAACAGCCAGCCCTCCACATCAGATACCTACACCACTGCAAGGAGTCCCAAGAAACATGGCTGATGTAGGACAGAAAACCATGGGGTGAGCTGTGGGTTTGAGGTTTTTTTCCCCCCTGGACAAGACTGCTCTTTGCCAGTTCAGACTTCCCTTGAAAGTGTTGCCTTTCAGAAGAGTCTTTTATGTTTCTAAGCATGACTTCTGCTGTACAGTGTGGTGTTCTGGCCATGTCCTTCTAGACTCTGTAGTTGGTTTCAGCCATGGGGATGGGAGGAGAAGCAAACTGTGATGTGAATAGAGAGGCTGCTGTATCATAAACCTGACCTGCATCTTCCTGCACTAGGTGTGCCAGTTTGCACTCATCCTTTCCCTGTAGATCTCCTCTTCCCAGGAAAGCTGTGAATTCTTCAAGCACAGGCCTTGAGGGTGACTGTATAGCCCAGGGCCTGGAAGTCCACTGCTCTTTTCACTGTGAATGTAGGCAGGGAGACCTCCCCAAGCTCAGGGCTTTTTCAAGTGCCAGCTGGAACCTGAGATGCTGTGCCTCCACCTCCACTCTTTGTGGATTAGAAGCAACTGCACATCTTAAACCAGTGGTTTCAGCTATTTCAAGTTGCTCAGATATACTGTGGAAAATTTAGATTTCAACTGCTAAGACACTCAGCTGGGATTTTGTTGTAGGTTTTCCCCATGAAGGACAGTCAGATTTTTCTTCTCTCATCATTGTAAACAAAAAATTAGCAGGTAATGCCTGCTTTGAATAAGGAATTATATAAACCCAACCTTTTTATGTCTTTATTCATATTATACATGAATATTCATAAGAAATATTTATATCTTTATTCATATTAATTTTTTTTGCCTCTGGAAAGATTGTGATGCATTTGTGGGTGTCCAATTTGTATAATACAATTATTTACATCCTTGAAACCAAAAATGCTATTGAATTTCTCTTGGTGATTCTTCACACTTGTCAGGTTTTTGACATAAAGTATTCTAAAGCTCTGCAAAGAGCTTGGAATATGCACCCTCACTGCAAAAATAACCCCCTGCAACTTTTGCTTCCTTACCTGTATTCTGCCATGCCCACAGGAGGCTTTGCCACATTCATTTTCTGTTTGCTGTAATTAGGGCTGACCTGATGCATTTTAGTCCTATTTCTAGTAGCTTTTAGTTTCCAGAGTCATTAATTTAGGCACTGATGTGCCTCATAATGTGCTTCTGTTGCATATCTTCATTATCTCATTATCTCTTCCTATGTGCTGAAGATTATCATGCATCCTTAGGAAGGAAAATGTGTGGAAATGCTTCAGCATTTTAAACTGGTTTGAAGTTTACCAAGATTTGCTGTGCTATGTTTGTAATCCCTTCAGTTTTGCTCTTTCTTTTCTTCCTGTCAAGTCTGTGCAGAAGATGTGCAGGTAGGTGCCACTGGGTGTGGTAAATGTTAAATCTGGTTCATAAGATTTCTAAGCAATGAAGCTTGTCTCCTGCCCAGAACTACATGTCTCCAGTTCCAAGCAGGTTGGATTTAGCCTCCTCTCCTGAGAGATCTGAAGCACTGTGACACCTGTGTTCAGCTTATTGAATCAGATAACCCTGCACAAGGAGGTTATGTTCCAGCCTCCTAAAGAAGAGATCTTTGTGTCTCAGTCTCTGTCTTTTTTCCAAGTGTTTTCCTACATCTCACTGGTAATCTTATTTAGGACAGCTTTTATTTTTTTAGGGTTCTTTATTGGTTTTCCCTGGAGTTGAGGTGATCCAATTGTTGGAATTGCTCAGCAAAAGAGAATTGGTCAGTGAGCCATCCATCTAGATATCCATTTTACTGTAGCCACTGGAGAAGCACTAGGAAGGGACAGTTAGGACAGCAGATGGAGCAGAGCACTGCATGCAGCTGTACCACACAGCTTCCTTTACTGGCTGGGTGGCAGAGATGTTTGCAGTGGATCATGATGCTATGGCAGCTTGAAGATCCATCATAGGGTTTTGCAAGTGATAAATCGGTTGCTTTTTTGTGACTCTAGCTAACAAGCCCTCCAAGTGCTCTGTTGAAAGAAAAGCATTCAGTTTGAAAAGTCAGATGTTGCTTTAGGGAGTGTTACATCAACTCTTGTCTTTGGGCTATTTTTGTCACTGCAGAGTTGATACAGAAACTCCTGTTCCATCACACTGTCATGTTCTCCTACCTTCTGTTCCCCTTCCTCCCCTCTAAAGAACTGAGTCAGAACACGTATGTGATGCACTGCAGGGGCCACTACCATCCAACCTGTTGTAAGTTCAGGTTTAAATAGGGAAGAGGCTTGCAGCTGGTTTCACATACAGCTCTGCTCAGTTGATATTAAGTGTAAGTGCAGCATGGAGCAGGCAGGTCCCACCCAGCTGGTAGGGGGATCCTGAGGCATCGTAGGTGGGATCTCCAGGGAATTAAGTTGCTAGGAAGCATCACCTCCTTAGTGAGCTCTTGCAAATGAGGGTTTATTTTTTCAGAGGTTAGGAATTGATTCCAGTTGGGAGTTTTCTGCAGATATCAAAGTACAAAAGTTTCACCTTCACATCTCACAAGTTCATGATACAACTTCCAAACCCTCTCAAGCTGTTCAAATGGTAACTGGAAGCTTCTAGCATGAACAAATCACTGCAGGTTCCCATGCCTTGCTTCAGAGTTAGCTCAAAAAATTTTGGCTGAAGTCATGCCAGAAATCCAAAACAGCAACAAAACAAGGGGGATAAAAAAAAATCTCCCAGCAAACAGCCAGCATGGAGAATGTTGCCAAACTCAGGACTGTTTCTGCCAAGTTTATAATCAGGCAGCATCAGGGTCTTAGTAGGTAGCAGCTAATGAGCTCCACAGTGCAGGCAGTGAGGAGCACTGCAGAGAGGGGCAGGGCTCTGAGCAGTGCCTGGTTTGCATGATGGGCTCTGTGTAAGACATGAATCATACAGGAGATTAATAAGAAGAGGGAGTATGATAAAGCCTTTCCTGTGGGTTGGACTCTTCCTAAATGAATATCTGCTCTAGTGCTAACTACATCTGTAGGTAGAGTGTAGGGTGTGTGGAGGGATGTGAATTTTCCTGACCTAAGCATGCTATGTTTCATAGGAGAGCCCCAGCACTGCTCTACTTCTGGAGTTTCCTCTGTGAAATAGAGGGAGGGAGGCAGTTAATGTAATTCTCTTGACATTAATTCTGCCTCATCAATACTTTATGGATTTAATAGATTTTTAGAGCTACAATCATTTGGGAAATTATTCTATCAGCCAAGCACAGTGGAAGTTGCTGAAACGAACTGGAGGACAGAATGCTTGTGTGTGTCATTTAGGATGCTGTAGTGTCAGGAAGATCTAAGTACTGTGGGATTTGTTTAGGAGATTTCTCTGTGCCTTTTGTGAAGCTTTATGCTGGGCACTAAATACTTTGCATATAGGCAAGTTCCCTCTTCAGTTAAGAGTTTGGTGTGGCTCTCTAGGCACAAATGCCTGTTTCCACCTGACAGCATAAGCACACTGCTCTAGTTCTTCATCTCTCATTGCATCTCCCCTCGCTTAAATGCTCATCTGGCACGAGCATAATGCAACTGCATGTAAAGAAGCAGGAAGAAGAGAACTCATTGCAGATTACCAGAGCTGAATATTTTGGGATATTCAGTTATTTATATTAATCAGTTTGCTAAGCCCCAAGATAAAAGAAAGCCTGGGAAGCAATCCAGAAAAACCAAGAACAGAAACTAGCGTGAAGATCGTGCAGCAATGTGTGTTTTGAGAATGCCTGCAGTGCTGTATCACTATACCCACTTCAAAATAAAAACTAAGGTGGGAGGATCTTGAAGGCCAGTGCTCAGTGGCAGGTGAAACTCCTGCTTGATGTATCACTCTCCATCAGCTGAGCTGGAAATCTCTGTTGGGGAGTGCTCTGCATCATCCCACAGCAGCCCTGTGAGCAATGGTCAACAGCATTCATGGGCTCCACGGGGTCCTACACAACCTCCAGTGGTCTGGGAGAGTCAGCTCTTCCCAAAACACTTAGCAGGGAAATCACTGGTGGTGTTTCATACAAAATATCCAGTGAGCTTCAATTCAGGAGATGTTTGTGTTCACACTGAAGACATCTCTCTGTAAACCTCAGAGTTAACAGAGCTTTATAGAGCCTTCTAACAAATAGTGTTTTGTCTTTATGACCTTTATACCTGTTCTCCACCCACCTACAAGGAATATAGCTAATATAGCAAGTCAGACTGCTCCCATTGTTTTTAGGGAAGAGAAAATAATATAAGATTGAACAGTATGGAGTCTCCTTCTCTGGAGAGATTCCAAACCTGTCTGGACACACTTCTGTGTGACATGGTCTAGGGAATCCTGCTGTGGCAGGGGGGTTGGACTAGATGATCTTTCAAGGTCCCTTCCAACTCCTAATATTCTATGATTCTGTGATATAAATGTCATTCCTGCCCAGCTCACTTAGTACTGTGAGACAGTGAGAAGTCCACTTTGAAATCTTTTCTCTGGCAAAAGCCTGAAAAGCCTTGAACATTGTATGCATCCTGGATCCTTTCAGGCAACAGCAGCAGCGGGAAATACAAAATCTACTAGCTTGGTTTGCTGGGGTTTGGAATAGTGTGCTGAGTGCTGAGAAGCCTCCCTTTCTAGTCTTACAAGGTGGGATCTAGTCCTGTAACAACCTTTCAGACTGATTTGATTTACTGAAGTAAGTTTGGCTATTTGGGTTTTTTTAATCAAACTACATTGTGTTTTATTTTGTGCAAAAATCATGATAACTGAAGCAGGCAGCTTTACAGGCAGAAGGATAAAAACAGAAATAGCATGAGATTTTTTAGATTATTTGTAAAGTTGCTAGTTAAAAATATGCATGGATCTTAGATGTGATCTGAAATGTTAATTACTTTGGTCCCTGGTTAACAAACCTTCCCATTCATGCAGTTAGTTAGAAAGAAGACTAGTGGAAAGACACATCAGCTGCACACTTGGGAAACAGGATTTCAGGTCATTTCTTGTCCTCCTTTGCTGCTTTTCAAAAGCTAAAAGTTTGTCTTTTTTCAGTAGGAACTCATACCAAATTATAGTACAGTCTCCTTAAAGCTAGTGCACGAGCACCCATTGCTCTGTTGGGTGCTGAGTCTGGTTAGCTGCAGTTGGACTGAATCATTGGGTTAGGAAAGTCCTCATTTTGCTATGGTGTTTGTTGGTTGTACATGACACTTAGGAGTTTGTGTCCATTTCCCCCCTCTGTTCATTCTCCAATAGCAGGGCATTAGTCTCTCTGCATGTGGCTTCCTGTCAAACATAATCCTCTCTTCCCTCCTTCTACCTCCTTTGATAAGAAATATTTAGGCCACTACATGCCTTTATTCTTGTAAGACAGAGGCTGGGGGAAGATCCATGACATGAAATTCTTCTCTGTTTATAGAGTGGCATATCTCCAAATACACCTGTAGACATACAGGAAACACAGGGACTGACAGCTGAAAGATGCTGGAGGCTTCTCCTTGCTTTCTACCAGGGGACTTATGCCAAATGTGTCAGAACACAGAGAAACAAATGTGTATATGAGTGAAGTGACATACATTTTGTCTGGGAGGACTAGGCAACATCCACACTCCTAGTTTAAGTTGTCATTTATGACCATTTTGGTATCTGCTAAATGCTTTTGCAGCAGCCCAGGATCATTCCATTTGCTTTTTCAAATGTTTTGCTCCTGGGTTTTGCCCTCTAACTGACTGTAATTACACAGGGAGGCTTAGTTTGAGCCTGACCACCAGCTTGCCTGTATGTCATTAGATATTATTGGGGGTTTAGCAGGCACAGTTGTAAATGACAGTATATATTTTCATTTTCTATTTTGGAGTAGACTGTTTATAAGCCAAGTGTTTCAGATGAGAGAGAGAGCATTATTCAAAGCTGACAAAGCAGAAGGAAAGCTTGGGTAAATTAAGGGGCTGCTTGCAGTCAGCCTTTTGCTCAGCTCAAGAGTGTGCTGGAGTAAAACAGAATTCCTGCATATTGATACTAATGTATTCATCATTTCTCTAGTGGTGTTGCATGTGTGTCATCCTCTGGATGTGCTGTAGATGTTGTCCAGAAACAGTAACTTGCAGCAACTTGTCTGTTCATGCATGTGGAGTATTGACTGTTATCAATGACAGTGAACCTTGCACACAGCTGGGACTCCTGTCCTGCTTTGAGCAGTTTTACATGGCTTATGCTCAACAAAAGATGTAGCACCCTTCACCTAACATCTCTTACAGCAGTGTGCAAAAGAGCTTTGTGTTGCATGGTGTGCAGAGAGCAGCCCACCTTAAGGACATTTCATTTTACCTGTGCTTCTGTGCTTGTGTGACTTGGGTTTGAATGTTTGTCAGACCCGAGTTTTACATTTTGTGGGAAACACAGACTTGCTCCTCTGGTCTTGCAAGACCCCTTTAACAGCACCTTTAAGTTTCCAGAAATCAAAAGAAAATGATATTTTCCCTTTGAGGCATGGTTTTGAGACACTGTTGGAAGTCACATGTTGCAGGGCACTTCTCATTGCTGGATTGCTTCACATCAAGAGTTTCTGTGCATTAAATTTGCATTAAATATTTCCCTAGCTGTACTTCTGACTAAAGAAATAAAAAATTCTTAAGCTGTGACATTTAATCACCTCTTCCTCTTTAAGAAAACTCTTCCTCAGTGCTATGAGAGACCAGTACCCTTCCAGGCCACCACACTGCTGCCTCACTTCCACTGTAACCAGCACTTCTCATGGTATTTTGGGTTTTTTGCAGAGTATTTCTCCTCTTTCTGAAGCTTTCTACAATCTAGCATGGATTATATTCATAGGTAGTTGGAAGGGGCCCACAAGAATCATCTAGTCCAACACATGTCTCTGCACAGGGCAACCCCAAAGATTACATCATGTGCCTGAGGACATTGGACAGATGCTTCCTGAATTCTATCAGGCTTGGCACTGACTGCTTCTCTAGGGAGCCTGTTCCAGTGCTCCACCCACCTCTGGGTGAAGAACCTTTACTGATAGCCAACCTAAACCTACCCTGCCACAGCTTCATGCCATTCTCTTGGCTCCTATTTGCTGCTCACCAAAGAGATCAGCTCCTTCCCAACCACTTCCCCTCGTGAGGAAGCTACAGACCACGATGAAGTCTCCCCTCAGTCTCCTTTTCCTCAGGCTGAACAAAGCAAGTGACTTCAGTTGCTCCTGACTGTATGGAATATTGACTGTGTTCAGTGACTATATTGCTATCTTCTTTTCCTTTTGGATCTCTTACCTCTGGAATTAATTCCAGGAGCTTTAAGGTGTAGCTCTAGGCTTTTCTGGGTTGGAGATGCTTCTACATGTCATCCAGACAAAAACTTTCCTTATTTAAAACAAGAAAATGGAGGGGGAGGGGGTGTGGAAGAGTGTGTATATATATATATATATATATATATGTATAAATCTTTTCCATGGTGGAGGAGGAAGACACCCTAGGCACAGCTGGCAATTAGCTGTATAGTTTCTCAAGGTTGATAACTACCTCTGGTAGAAATCTGTTCTTTGACAGTTCTCTAATGATATTAGACAAGGAGAGCAGCAAATTTAATATGCTCTGCAAGTCAGAGTTTGTTGAAGCACTGGAGAACTGTTAAAGTCTGAGAGAAATCCCCTTGGAGCTTGCCTTGTCTGCTCCTGACTTGCCCTTTCTTGTATTTAACCAGTCTGAATCCAGGTCATCTGTCCCAGGCTCATCTGTGTCAGTGGAGCAGGAGAGTGTGAAGGGAGCTTGTGGGTTTTTTCCCTATTTTATTTTTATTTTTAAACCCAGAACACATGAGCAAAATAGCAGTTGGGTGGGTAAGCTGAAATCATGGCAGTCCACATGGTGTTGAAGTAGGTGTCAGTAATGGTGCTGGTAGAAATCTGTTCTTGGTCAGTTTGGCAAGACATGAGCTAGGGAGTGACTCACCAAAGGTACTTCTGGGGTTATTCAGTAGGTAAGAGTGCACATTTACTGCCTTAACAAGCTTGACTGCAGCTTAACATGTCCAGCAGTCTCCAATTAAACTTTCTCTAAATTACAGAAGTGGTTCCTTCTGATGTTGTATACTGTTTCCCTGCAGCAGGGTGGAAGCAGCTAAGCCGTCCCAATCCATTCAAATTCCATTTGATAGATGTTGCTCATCTTAAGGTTAAACAAAAGCTTGAAAAATAGGATTCTTCAATGGAGCCCAATTCAGTCTTTTGGCAAAGGCTCTTCAAATGTCAGATATGGCTTGCAAATAACAGAGGCTGATGCTGCAGATAATTTCTGTCTGACATCATCAGTGGATAATTTACAAAGCCCACTTATTATGTAGATATATTCAATAACAAGTAGAAGGCTTATGTATGTGAGAAATCATACTTGTGTGTGCTGTAAGTCATCTCACCTGCATTATGTTTATTCTGGGTGGAAAACAGGGCTTGACTGCAAGTGGGAGCCTCTCCAGGGAGCTCATCCTCAGCTCACCACAGCTCTGATTTACAGGAACAGCCTCCTGAAGCGCCTTGGACCTTCTTGATGTTCCTGCTTCTTCGTTGGCCTTTTCAGGTCTAGGGTAATTTAGCTACTTCTTAGCAATTAGATTAGGCAAAGGCAATTTCCTTGAAGAATTGGCTGAGCAGGTTCTTTGGTGACTGTTGTGGCTCAGGGGGGTCTGGCAGGAGAATTAAAACTGGACTTCAGCCCCACAAATAGGGATGAGGTTAAACTCCACCACCCTGCTCAGGTGCTTGGTTGTGTTTCTGTACACAATAAGCTCTGTCATGGCCATGTGTGTCTTCTGTTTATGGTTTCTGCTGCAGTCTGTGCATCATTCACTCTGGAAAGTGATGATTTTAAGTGCACTGATTGACAAAACATTGTGTCTCTTATTCCACAAGTTAGATGGGTTCTTGTTGGTTTGATTCACAGGCCATGTCTTTCTTAGGTGTTGATTTTAAAAGTTTTTTAACATTAAAGGGGTTTTAAGACAGAGGAAAGAGAAGGCAGCTAAAGATTTCATACAAATTGGGTATCACTTTTGTGAGGATCTTTCCAAATAAGCCTGAGAGCTGTACAAAACCAATGATTGCTTTTCCATGCAGGGACCACGTTGATTTTGTGCTGCACGACACATCCTGCTAGGTCTTTGTGCAAAAGAAATCATGCTAACCTCCTGCCCCTTCCCCTGACAACCTCCTCACTTTCTGGTGCCCCTGAAGCTATTCCCCTAAAAATCAAATGCACCTTTCTACATAATTTCTTGAGCTTTCTCCTCTTCCTTTCAGAGAGCACAGAGAGAGCAGAGTGTCCCTGTCACAGCACGTCACACAGACATACTCTCACATTTCCACCCAGTAGCCTGATTGCTAAAAAGATACCCATGGGTAGTTAGGGCTGTGTATGTAGTTAATCAATGTAAAATTAAGTGCCACTGGCACTGGTGAAAGGTCATACTAGGTTTTGTTATGGCTTTGAGAAAAGATCTGCTGTAGTGACAGCTATGAGCAGAGATACTGGCTCTGCAAGGAAGGAGAAGCCAGGGCTGCAGTTTTCACAAAGGGTGCTGTAAATTTTGTGATCATGCTTTCAGATAGATCATGGGGTTTCTGTGCTGGTTTTAAAACAGTAGTCCTTCAGTGTGAGGAGGCAGGGGCATCTGCTCATACAGAGCCAAAGGAGCTGCTGTGCCAGTGGTCTTGTGAGTCAGATAGGATCAGCTCTGGCTTCCGAGTCCATCATCCTCATCATTAGACAATTCTGCCTCCTAGGCAGGCAGATTACTTCATATTTTCATTCATTAATGGTTTATCAGACAGCTCCTCCCCTGAAGGCTCATCTCTTCTCTTACATTCACAGCCCACACGCAACCAGCAACGTGCAGCTGCCAGCTGGCACTCTGGCATTACGAGTGCAAGCTGCAAGCCCCTTTCACATCTCCTGCTGTCCTCTCCTCCCCTCCCTCCCCAGCTGCTCAGCTCGCCTGCCCACTCCTCAGTGTCTTAGATTGCACCAAAGCCATCAAAGTTCTGTGTGTGATGATGTCCTATCCCATCTCCCCAGTCTCAAAAGAGAGATGAGGTTGACCCTGCTTGTGATGTGGCAGTGCTTGTAGTTTTGTCATGGAAATAGTGGCCTCTCCAAGGACAAGGCTTTTTGGTGTGAGGATGTGCTCAGTGGTGACTTACATTTTAGTTCCAGATAGAATTAGTAGACAAGAAGGAGTGCTGGGTAGAGAATGAGTGAGCTGTGTCTGTGAGCAGGAAGGTGTGGGTTGGCTTCAGTTTCAGATTCTGCTATCAGGTGCTTGGCACACCACCTCTTTTGAAATCCTTCTCCAGTTGTCTGTGTGAGAGAGTGATTTTTATCATGTTGCTAAAGATTAACTCTCTTCTTGTTCTCTGTTCAGCTCCCAGGAGTCAGGCATGCTCTGAGCTCTGGGAAAGGGAGTGCAAGTGAAATCTCATGAGGAAAGGGGGGAAAATCCAGAACCGTTTACAGCTTTTCAACTTCTCCAATGCAGGCAGGTTGCGAAGAAGAGCAACAGAGGAACAAGGGCTGCAGGACAAGAGGAAGATAAATGAAACTCCCTTAAGTCATTCAGACATGAATGTGTAACTCCTGAGTTCTGAGCCTACCTTTGGCAAGTGGTGACTGATAACTGATTTTCTCTCTTCCCTCTCCCGCACCCTCCTATCGGCTTCAGAAAGGAGATGTCACAGGAAAAAGAACTCATTTTTTTAACAGGCTACAGTTGAAACTATGGATTTAAAGTGGTATGGATGCCTCAGTAGAGAGGAACTGGCTGTTCCTAGGGTGCCTAAAATATATTTTAACTCTCATTGTTTTCGAGAGCTTTCTGAATTATTCAGGCCCCTCCACACACCACCTTGGCACTACGCTTTTACCTTAATCAGTGATCTGATGGAACAGCTTTCATTGCTCCTACTGCTTGAGGACAACCAGAGCCCGATACTAAGCAAGGTCAGGGCTTGGGGGAAATCTGGATCTAAATCCAGACTGGATTATCTTTATTTCAGGTCTCTGAGTTGGAGCTTTGCACTGCTGTTTTAAGGAGTGAACTGGGAGAAGGGGAGTTCAGGCTGACACACGTAATGGTGTCACTGTTCTCTTGGATGCTGCAAGTCTAATCAATTTGGATGCCTTTGGCTTTGGAGGGGAGAGAGATATGGGTGAGAACAGTAGATGTTTGTGTGCTTTGGGCAGCCAGGTGTCTGGAAAAACAGTGTCAGCTCTGAGGGAGCTTAGAGCTCTTGGTGCTCCTCTGTGGCCTCCCTGTTGGTGCCTGAGCAGGTTTCAGGGTACCCAGGTGAGTGGGAGGCCATGGCTGGACTGTTCTCACACAGGCTGAGAATAGAGGTCATTGTATGGTGACTCAGGTCAGAATGGGAGGAAACCAAGAGAAAACAAGAAGTGTAACTGATTTCAAGGGGTAGTTTGTGAGCAGAACAGGGACTTCAGACATGGATCTTCTAGGTCCCCAGACTGAGGACGCAGCCCATCTGTTGTTGCAGGACTGGTGCATCTCAAAACCATGAATGAGGATGTAACCAAGCTGGATAAAGCACTTCCATGCATTAGGAGGTGTGTCAAAACTTCTTTCAGGTCTCTCAGTAAAACCTGTCAAACCTGGCACATGACTGTCAGCAGATCTAAGGGCCTGTTTGCCCTGGAGGTTGCCATCAGTAAAGCTGAGTGTAAATTTACAGTTGCCTGTATATGGAGCATGTCAGCTCCCTCACAGGGTGCATCATGTGTACAAGGCATTGCTGTATCCTAAAGAGTTTCACCTACTGCTAACTGCCTGTGGTAAACCACAGTTTAGCAAGCAGTTGTTTGGTTTTTTTTCTTGCATCCCATCTTACAGCTTTACAGCTTGGATTAGAGCACAGGTTCTAGAATAGCAGGGATTTGAGCCATGCCATTTCCCTGCATAGTGCATACCATGCTTTTGTTACATTACTAAATTGTTGCATGTGTCTCTAGTTTCTAAAAGGAGCCAGAG
The DNA here is from genome assembly GCA_013399015.1 of Galbula dea. Lineage (NCBI taxonomy): Eukaryota > Metazoa > Chordata > Aves > Piciformes > Galbulidae > Galbula > Galbula dea. The sequence continues at coordinate 314,528 of VWZX01003392.1, read as the reverse complement.
GAGGATTTTAATAAGCTCAGCAGGTCTACATATGACCTGGCAGAATCACAAATCCCTGGGGCTGGAAAAGGCCTCTGAAGATCATGTACTACAACCCTCTGCTCTGAGCATGCTCAACTTAAAGTTGGTATCTGAGTCATTTCCAGCTGGGGTTTGAGTATCTCCAGCAATGGAGAATCCAGTGCCTCTCTAGGCAACCAGTCCAGTATTCAACACCCAGTAAAAATGTGTTTTTTCTTATCTTTATGTCATTTCCTGAATTTTATTTTGTGCCCATTGTCTGCCACTGGGCACCACTGAAAGGTCTTGCCTCATCTCCTTTGCTGGCTCCCTGGAGGTATTTATTCACATTAACAAGATATTCCTGAGCCTTCTTTTCTCCAGGCTGAAGAGTGTCAACTCCCTCAGCCTTTCCTTATAGGAAGGATGCTCCAAACTCTTCACCATCTTTGTGGCCTTTTGCTTGACCCACTTGAATACATCCTTGTCACTTCTGTACTGGGGAGCCTCAGATTTTCAGGGATAACCAAACTGAATCCAACACTCCAGACATGTCTTCCCAGTGCTGAGTAAAGGGGAAGGATCCCCTTCCTTAGCCTGCTGGAAGTGCTGTTTCTAATGCAGGCCAGGATGCTTGATGGCTGCCTTTACCATAAGGGAATGTTGCTACCTTACTGCTTATGAGCTTATTGCTCACGTTCAAGGTAGTATCCACCAGAACACCCAGATTTTCTTCTGCAGAGCTGCTTTCTAGCTGGTCAGCCCTAAGCATGGACCCTTATGAACTTCTGGGGTGCACCACTGATGCCCCATTCAGCAGCAGGCCCTCTTTTCTACTGATAATACCTGTGGAAACCCTTTTGGCTGCTTTTGACAACCCTCACTGACTTCAGCTCCAGGTGGGCTTTGGCTTTCCTAACTATCTGATCCTGCTTCCATCTCTTGTGCATTTCAATTTCATGTTTGAGTTTAGTCAGGAGCCCCTTGTGTATCAGTGTGGGCCTCCTGCTGCCTCTGTTTGACTCCTTGTGTGTTGAGATGGACCATTCTGGAGCTTGCAGAAGGTGATCCTTGAAAATCAGCCAGCTATCCTGGACCCTGGGCTGTACCCTACAGGATTCTTCTAAGCAGATCCCTGAAGAGGCCAAAGTCTGCACAAAGTCTTTGTGGGAGTTGTGATCTGGCTTTTGGGAAAAAAAGACCATCTTCTATCTCATGGCCAGTGCAGCCCATGCTGCCCCTGGTCTGTATAGCTTCTGATCCGTGTTTGCAAGTGGAAGGTCTGGCAGAGCATTTCCCATTGTAGGCTCAGTCACCTGTGTTAGAAATCTCCTGGACTGCTTGAGCCCTCCTGATTCAGATTGGCATTTTCAGCCTTTTCTCATGCTTAATGTGTCTGTGGCTGCTATTTCTTTGTGCAAACCCTCTGGTCGTTTTACACGGTTCAACTTTTGAACCCCATCCTGAAATGATGTCCTGTGGAAAGCAGTTAACAGAAGAAGGCTGAATGGGGCTGGTACCAAAGTGAAACATGTAACTCACCTAAAGTGTTGGGGTTTAGTTCCTCTCCTTTTCTCACGCCTAAATGTAAAATAAGCATTATACTGTAGGAACCAGGCAAAGGCTAATTTGCCTCATTTGAATGTGAAAAGGAGCCCACATCCTTCCTGTGCCCTGCAAAGAATGCAAAAAGACTTTACAGAGAAAACAGATGTACTAATATGTAGCACTGGTTGGGGGCAGGGGGAATCCAGGGTGCTGCCATTTCAGCAACGCTGAGCTTGCAAGAAACCAAAAGCACCAGCGTAGAAAATGCAGTCCTGGGAAGCTGATAAAGTGGAGACTGTTTTCTTTTGCTTATGTTTGTGCTCCTGGCATCCGAGAAACTGCTCTGAAAAAAAATATATATACAAAAGCAAACATGTAGCCTCATTTTTCACACTCCACCAAATCTTCACTGAAGATGGTTAAATGCCCAAATGCAAACAAAAAGCAGAAGCTGCAGCCCAGCCATAGGGAAATCTGCATTTCAGAGTCGCTATTGCCTTGCTAGAAAAGTACACTATTGACATCAGGAACAAAACAAATATAACTTTTGTTTTTAGCTCTCCTACATCTCTAACACATAAACGTGAAAAAGTCCTGTCATCTCTCCAAAACTGCAGGGTACAGCAGTGTCAAGGAACACCTTGCCCATTAACCAGGACAACTGGGGAGAGTTTTAATGGTTTAATAGTTTTTAATGGTTCATAGGATCAGCTCAGATTATTGTCCATTCCTGACCATCTGTTTGTCCTTTCCCAAGAACTTCAGCAATGAGCAGGCAGCACTGAACAGTCAGTTTGCAGATCCACTGGTGCTCAAAGTCTCTCCAAATTCACCAGCCTTCCTGATGCAGGTTTGGCCCTGGAGCAGTGTAGAGTCTCTTGTCAGCTTTCAGCTGCGTGTGGGCAGTTATGATTTATTACATACATGTTTTCTCAATCACAGTGATAAATGGGGTGAGTATAAAAGAATGCTTGAAAGTTTCCTCTTAAAAGGCTGCCTCAGACTTCCTAAATTAAAAGCTAGTTTTGCAAAAGCAGAGAAGTGTAGCAGTCAGTCAGGTTCCTTTGTTCAGCAGTGGTAACATCCATGGATGCGTGCAGGGCTTTGTGTGGGTCTTGTGCCATCTCCCCAGATATAACACAATGGCCATTTTCTTACAGCAGTCTGTGGTCCTGAGGTTCAGGACCACAACAAAGACCCTTCAAAACTGACAGTTCCTACCTGATGTGCTCTTTGCATCTTTGGGAAGTGTTCTTAATTATGGTTTAGTGGGCTTGGTGGTGATAGGCTGATGGTTGCACTTAACTGTCTTAGAGATCGTTTCCAACCTTAATGATTCTGTGATTCTGTGTGTGTAACTCCCAAGAGTTTTGAAGCTATGGCATTGTCACATAAATATCCAGCTGTGGACAAGACAGGCTTAATAACCTTGAAAAGAGAAACTCTAAGCCCACTTACCTAAATCGCTTACATGAATGGGAATGCAGTACAACGGCTTTTGCTGCAGGTTTGTTTTGCAGGATGAGGGTAAATAAAATCTTGGCCTTGAACTAATATCTGTGCATTGGAAAAAACATCTCAATGCAGCACACTGCAGGAGGAAGGAAGCAGAATAGAAATTAGATCCCTCTCCTTTCCTGCATTATTTCAAGTGTAGGCTTCTTACGTATGGAATACACATTTCCTGTCATAATAATGTTGGAACAGCCTGCAGCAGCCAAACAACTGATAACCTGCTGTTGCTGAAAACTGGAGTCATATTAGACAAGGATGTTTAGTGGGAAGTGCTTGAAGCCTGCAGATGATCAGATCTCTCTTGCTCTGAAAAGATAGTGAGCATGAACTGTATGATATCTGCTGTGATTGTCGTAACAACTGGGGCTCTGCAGTATGGAAGGAAGAATAAGTTGGCTCTTTATACAAATGGGAGTGTGAAAAATATGGGTGCCCTGGGATCTTGTTTTTTGTTTTGTAACATCTATGCCTTTAGACAAAATCATGTGGGTATCATTCTTTCTCAAGATACTCATCATGACTTCCTTGAGGTAGTTTCCTACCATAATTCATCCTTCCCATCCATTCCCAGCATCTATCCTGTCCTTGTGCAGAAAAATCAGTGCTGCCTCAATGTTCTCTGACATCAAACTATGCAGCCTCAAAGCTGATAGAGCCTAGATACTTAGGTGAGTGGCAAGGCAGGAAGGCTTCATGCTGACAATCATTTTGAAAGCAGGTCTGGACTGTCCTCTAAATTTTAGGAGAATAGGAGAAAGGGAAGAAGAGCAGTTTGCTTTGAGGTGAGATATTAGAAGCTCTTTTGAACACTCTGAGGCCATAAAGGACTGAATTATGCTGTTCCAGGGGTTTTAGATTAATATCCCCTATAGAACAGATGTTTCATGCATGTTATGTGCAAAGACCCAATTACATATACAATGCATGTAAATTGAAGCTATAAAAGAAATGCTGTGTTTCCATCCAAATGGCACTTCAGAAATGTTGGTCTTGGCTCTCCCTTTCTTAGAGAGCATCTGTTAGTTTTGGTGCTGAGAGGTGGGCATCTGCTTGGCTAGATTTTGGGTTGTGCTTTGTTTTCTCTTATTGTTTTCTTCAGTGAGGAAAGGAGACTGGGTCAAAGTCTTTTCTGGTCTCTGTTGACATCAGCACATTCGATCTGCCTGTGTCCAAAAGAATTATGTCAACACAGTTGCCTGGGTTTGCTCCTTAGCCTGCTCTCCAGCAGCACTGTCGCCCCAGGGTCAGGCAGGAATACATTCAGCTGGAATTGGGGCAGAAACTGCAGCCAGCCTCAGGTCAATGATGCCTCTTGAGATTTGTGAAAGTGACACTTCTGGGGTTCATTGCATTAAATCCCATACCATTTCTGTGTCTGGTCTGGGTCAGTTAACAGACCCAGCTGGGGTGATTGGTCTCACATTCTCCCATTTAATTCTTTCTCTCTGTGTCTGGAGTAAAAGGACAAGCCTCACATCTGACTTATCTTAGTATTGCAAAAAGGGGGGAAGAGGTTTAACCCATGTATTAAAGCTGTCTGCTTCTCTGTAGTTCCATCCTTTACTCTTAGGAAGATTACCACAGTTGCTTCATCTGTAGAAGTAAATATGCAGAGTCTTTCCCGTGTGCTCTTTGTACTGGGACGTGTTTGGACAAGCAAGCCTTTACAAGGCTTAAAGACAGTTGCACATGTGCTTAGCAGAACCTCCTAATGCTCTAGGATGCAGCTGGGGTTGTGCCAGAGGCAGAGGCAGAAAATGCATCCTGGAGGACAGAAAGTGTTAACATGCAAAAATGCCCAATTCCAACTGTACTGTATCAGACTCGGGTTCATCTCTTATTAGTAGTTCTGTAACATCTAAAAAACAACTTTTGATCAGGTTTCCCATAACTTTTGCTTTTTTAGTAACTAAAGAGTTGCCAATCATGGGGTTTGGGTCTTGAGATCTGTTGGCAGGAACACCAGGTATGGCTGAGGCCAGGTGGTGAGGTGTTTGAATGCATGTGCACATATACACCACACTTGGACAAGCCTTTTCCATCCCTAAAGTTTTCACAAGCTTTCTTGCTTTACTCTGCAGAACTTTCATACTACAGTAGTTCACTTCAGGTGGGATTTTTCTTTTATGTTTGTAACATAGCACTGAGATTTTCCTATGCTTTATATGCTGTGGTTTAGGGGGCATCATTTACTGAAAGTGACCCAAAGTTTGAAAGATCTGATTTTCACCACTTGTTGAACTGAAAAATACGTAGAATGATAACTAAATATGATTAAATGTTTGTATGAAATAATGCCTTCTAAATCTCTGGAGTGGCATATGCAAACCAATGCTGAGCTTAGGTAATTGAGTTTATTTTATCTGTTTTATTTGCAGAATTTACACTGCAGCATTCAGTCATAAGTGGGTTCATTCCAGAAGCTTAAAATGAGCTGATTCTAAAAACTGGCACAAATCAAACACTCCCCAACCTTCCCCACTCCTGCACATTAACAGGATTAATACTTTCTGGCAAAGGTCCAGGTTAAGATAGACAGCATGAGCTGTGTCAGAGATGGTGTGGCCAGCAGGACCAGAGAAGTGATTGTCCTCCTGTACTTGGCACTGGGGAGGCCACACCTTGAATATTGGGTTCAGTTTTAGGCTCCTCACTACAAGACAGATATCTGAGGCATTGGAGTGTGTCCAGAGAAGGGCAAGGAGGCTGGGGAGGGTTCTGGAGAATTAGTCTTATTAGGAGTGGCTGAGGGAACTGGGGTTGGTTAGACTGAGGAATAGGAGGCTCAGGGCAGACCTCATCTCTCTCTACAACTATCTGAAAGGAGGTTGTATTGAGTTGGGACTTGGTCGCTTCTCTTAAGTTACAAATGAGAGGACAAGAGGAAATGATCTCAAATTGCACCAGGGGAGGTTTACATTGGATATCAGGAAAATTTTCTCCCCAGCAAGAGTTGTTAGGCATTGGCCCAGGCTGCCCAGGGCAGTGGTGGAGTCACCATCCCTGGAGGGGTTTAAAAAGCATCTAGATGTGGTCCTTAGGGACATGGTTTAGTGGCATGGTGGTTGACAGTTGGACTTGATGATCTTTGGGGTCTTTTCTAACCTTAATGAGTCTGTGGTTCTGTGACAAAACCTTATACTGCATCCTTAAAAACCACCAAACTTAAATATTGACAGGCTGTAGGATGATGCAAATTCAGCAGCCAGGGTCCCCTGCTGAGCATGTGGTCCTTAGGAGCCCTCCTGTCATACCCCATCCTTGGTGCACAGAGCCAAAAGCTTCTTTGTCAGCAGGGTGAGGAGACAGGAGAAGATGTGGATATCCTGAGTGAGCTGGGAGGTGCTTGCAGGAGCAGTCCTCATGTCCACTCACTCCACTTAAAGGCACTACCCTGTTTTCCTGAAGAAGGTAGCTAGTCCATCAGTTCATCCCAAAAGGATGAAGTTGGGAGAGGAAATATCTGTGAGGTATTGGAGGAGCCCAATGCTCTGAGGTCACATTCTGTAGCTGGGGGATCCTTGGATGGGGATCCCAGGCAGATCCCTGGGGTGAGATTCTAGCAGCAGGAAGCAGATGAGGGGAGTTGCTGTAGCAAGGAGTTGCAGGTACTCTCTCAGTGGCAGAGCTGTAACAACACTCATTGGTTTCCTAAAAGTTGTTTCCTTAGCATCTCAGTGTGAGGAGCTTTGCACAGTGTGCTTTTCTGTGGAGCCAGGAGATGGAAATTCAGAGACAGCTGCCTGCAGGTCCTGCAGAAGATGGGCAGATGGGTGTCATCTGTACTTAAATGGCATCTTAGCCCCAAAGGTTTGGGGTTTCCCTGGAGATATTTTGTAGGTCATGAGCAGGAAGGCAGCCAGAATTACTACCCTGAGAGGGGAGGAAGTGTTTCTTAGGGGAAACACAAAGCACTGCCTGATGCAGTGGCCACTCAGCTGACCTCCAGCTGGCTGCAGGCAGTAGATCTCACCTGCAGGAGCTCCTGCTTCATGCTCAATACTCCAAGCTGCATGGCTGTGTGTCCTTTTCAAACCAGGCAGGGAGTTTTTCACACCTTCACAGAGATGGACAGTGCATCACAACCTGTGGTGCAAAGGGTTAATTATTGGTCAATTGCCCATAACAGATCATTGCTGAAAAAGCAAAACAAAATTGCTTGTTCACAGTCTGGATTGGATTAGTTTCTGGTTCCAGTACATTTTCCACCTTTGCCTGATTAGAGCCTGCTCTTATCAAATGTATTCCCTATATGAATGCTCCTATAGTGGGAACAAAGTAGCAGAATTCCCTTTAAGCTTTTTGTTTATAACAAAGCCTTCTCCTGCCCAGTGTTTTCAGTTCTTTAATCTCTCTCCTCTGAACACTCTTCCAATTTTTCCAACACTTTATTTGAAAACTGGAGCAGCAGAACCTGATACATTATTCAGAGAGCAGAGGAGCAAGAGCCAAACACAGAGTCACTGTAACCTACCTACTCATCTTTTGATTCTCATTTGTTTGTACAGCTGAGGCTCACATTAGCCCTTTTGGCCACAGCCTTGTGTGGAGAATTCATGTCGAGCTGACTGCCTCCCAGGACCCCTGGTCTCATATTCAGTCTCTGCTTTGGAGGATAGAGTCCTCTCTCTCCCTCTCATCCTGTAAGTACAGCCTCTATTCTTTATTCTGATATGGTGATTCTGCCCTTGGCTATATTAACACCTACACTGGTTTCTCCCATCTTTTTTTCTGCAGAACAGAGTTCCTCTGTGTCAGCTTTATCCTTTAATTGTTTGGGGTTTGTTAGCACCAGTCTTCTGTCTAACCACAGTGACTTAACTTTAATCCAGGTCACTGATAAGGCTATAAAACAGTAAAGGGATGATCAACAATACCAGTGGGAACCCAATAGGAAACCATCTGTTCACTACTGAATAGTTTCCCATTTACAGTTACACTTTGGCTTCCTTCATTTATCAACTTTCTAACACATTTAATTTCTAATGCATTGTGGCCTCAGAAGTGACTTCAATATAAAGCACATTTGAGATTTTTGCCTGCCCTTATTTGGTGCTCTCCACCTGTGGAGTCCTGCTCTGCATCTACAGATGGAGAGGCTCCACACCAGCCTCAAACCATTCAATTTCTTCATCAAGATGTTCTACAGAACAGGCTTGTAATACTGTCAGCAATGCTGAACTTGTAGTTTTTGCAAGATATGACATCAGGTTTGTTTGACAGGATCTGTTTTCATCAAAGCCAAGTTGGCTAATTTTAATTATAGTGCACTTTTGGGGTAAGATTTTATTAAATGAATCCTGTGTTTGTTCTGTCCTATGCAAAACACTGGAAACTCAAACAACTGCCCTGTAATTATTTTGTCCAAACAGTGGCCTAACATGAGCATTCCTCCTCCCCATGGTCCTTTTCCAGGGGCCCAGAGCTGCTTTAAGATGCAGCAGTAGCAGCTCTAGGGATTTAGCTCTCTAAATCCATCTCAGCCGAGTTTATTTCTAGCAACTTATCTGAAACACCCATAATCATCTATCTGCTGCTTAATGTCCCCTCTCCATGGGCTGCTGTGCTGGGAAGTTATTTCATCATTATCATCATAAATAGATCAGCCAGCCCTTTACCTGTGTGCTAGACAGAAATATTTACTGAATAACTTCTGCCACTGTTGTATTGTTACAAATCACTCCACTGCTTTTATTGTTCAGGGTTTGTCTTTCACAATCTGATAAGAAGAAAATATATATATGTATGATTCTACCTGCCTTAAGCTTTCCTAGTATCTTCTTGATTCCTCTGTATAATCTTTATGTTATCTTTTTGACTTGTTATTATCTTTTCCTCTTTCCCCCTTTGTGTTGGTTTTGTGTACAACATTTGATATGTTTTTTCATTTCCCTGGTAAACCCAGCTGTTGGGGTTTTTGTTGTGTGCTACTTTTATCTAGCCCAGTCTTCTTATAATGGTTGTAGCTTTGCATACATTTAAGAAATGCCTTAAACTGTTCACAGTTTTCAGCAACTTTCTGTATGTTCTGTCTTCAGCTTGATTTGCCTTCTATTTGCTACAGCTTTTAGTTCATGTGTATATGAAGAGGGCATGTTTATATATTGCATAATTTTTAGTCTGGCCTTGATCACAGACAGTGTCACCTATTTGCACAGGAAATGTCCAGCCCTTTCAGTCCAAACAATCATAACTTTCAGGTTTCTGATCATTTCTCCCTACTGACACAAAGTCTAGAGCAAGGGTTGTTTGACTTCTCTGCTAAAGCATGCATGCCTCACAGGCAGTTCAGGTGTAGCCACATCATACAACCAGTGGTAAGTTGAGCTTGTGCTGGCACTGCAGCTTCTGCTAGGGCAGGGGGCAAGTCAACAGGTCCTGCCTGCCTGCTAGGGTGGCCACTATGGGCTTTAGCTGTGTGCACTGGAATTTAGGTGCATCCCACAAGCACTTCACATTGTGGTCATTGTGTTGTGAGCTGCTCCTGACATCAGGTTACCTCTTCAACTTGCCCTCAGACATGGACATAAAGCTTAAAAATAGATCTGCCATGTGTTTAGTGACACTTAGGTATTTAGATCAGTGTGGAAGGACCCTCCATCTGTTTGCTGTCTTCCTTTGGAAAATGCTCACTAACCCAGCAGAATCTGGTTTTTATGGCCCTTAGCTGACATCTGCCTTTTAAGCCTCATCTTCTCTGGCTATCAGAAGAGACCTTCTCTTATGATCACCCCTTTTCTAAAGTCCAAGTCCCAACTCTTGAAGCACCTGTGATGTACTCCCATGTTTCTTGTTGGCTCATTATCCTCCAGACTGTGATGTTCCAATTCAAGCAGTCAAGACAGGCTGTTGGATTAATCACCAAAAGTGAAAACTCATCAGTCCTATAACCATGTACACTGATGCAAAGATGAAGAGGATAACAGAGTGAGGAGAGAAGGCACCTGTCCAGCATTGCTCTTTTGTGTTCCTGTCTTGCTGATACTAATACCTTGAATGCTGGTATCTTTTCAAGAGACACAGGGAGAGAGTGACAGAAAGCAAGAGAGAGAGAGAGAGAGCAGGCCTATTGGGGCATAGCTCCATGTCTATCAGTTTTGGTGCTACCTCATAGAGTCCCCTGAGGTAGTAGTGGGTTGTAGGCAACCTCTTTGGCCTTTGTGGTACTGCAGGGTCTATTCTGAGCTGAGCAGCATTGATAAACCTTTGGAGACAGAGGAACTTTGCTGTTGGTTACTGGTCTTCACCAGAAGCCAAGGAAGGGGACAGCAGCTTCTCTTTTTCCTCCCATCCTTGTGGATTCTGCCTTGATTCCCTCTCCATTACTTATCTCTTGCTCTGCCAATTGCCCTGTCCAGGTTTGTGTAGGTTATCTCTGTTTCTAGAGGCTTTTTGGTATTGTGGACTGTGTGTGATTAAAAGGAGGTGAAGACTGGCCATAGACTTCCTAGAAGACATCCCTGGAGGCACAGATGCAGCCTGCAGTAGTGCAGGATTGTAGAATATGGGAAGTTGCAGTTTGTAGGGTAGGTAGCAAAACAGAGTTGAGAATGCTTGGTCTCAGAGGCCTCCTTGGACTCCATGCATCAACACTGCCACTCTTCTGTAAGAGGCAATGCAGGTTAGGACCTACCTCCTTCCACATCCACCACTCCAATGTGTTTTTCACTACCATCTCAGCAACTCACTCTCTTGTTTTCCAGGTTTCAAAATCTCTGCTAAGAATGGGCTAGAGGGTGATGTGTCATCTTTGTAACCCTGACAAATTCATCTCCAGGCAGTATCTCAATTCTTGCCTCTCCAGTTAACGTAGTTTAACCTGTGTGCCTCTGAAGTTACTTTCCAGGCCAAGAACATCACTTACATATTACTCACAGTGGTGGGTTGACCCAGAGCAACAGCTAAACCCCCACCCAATTACTTGTTCACTCTGCCCTGGCAGGATGGGAGAGAGAATTGGAAGGGCAAAAGCAAGAGAACTTGTGGATTGAAATAAAATAGTTTAATAAATGAAGGAAATAAAAAGAAAACAAGTGATGCAAAAGCATCACTCACCACCTCCCACCAGTTCAACACTCAGCCAGTCTCTGAGCAATGGCTACTTTCAAAACACTCAGCATTTATTGCTGAGCATGACATCATACCATGTGGACTATGCCTTTGGTGGGTTGGGGTGAGCTGTCTCTGCTGTGTCCCCTCCAAAGCTCTTGCCCACTCCCAGCCTACTCGCTGCAGGGGCAGAGTAAGAAACAAAGAATGTCTTGACTGTGCAAGCTCTGCTCAGCAATAGCTGAACCATGGGAGGTGTTGGACACTGATTTGGTCACAGAGCTAAAGCACAGCAGGGCTCAGGCTTCTCTGAAGAAACTTAACCCCATCCAGACCCAGTACACTTTCCTAAGTTGTCATACACTGAAACCATAGTGGCAACAGCTGGGTTTGAGAACACAGGTCTCACTAGTAGCACTTGTTTGTATGTGTTAAGTGTAGGCAGAGTTTTCCTGTTTGCCCATTACTGATACAGTTAGTACCTTCAGCACTCTGGCTGCTTGCTGGCCTTTGTCACCGTGTGGTTGCCACCTGTAAGTGTCTTTGCTGTTGTAGCTGAAGGCAGCTGCAGTGATGATGAGAGACTGGGGTTTGTTTGTAAGCTGGCTGCAGGCAAATTTATGCTTCTGTTTAGGAAGGAGAGCATTTTTTTGCCAATGTAGCAGGACAAATAGGGAATTTAAATAACACTTCTAAAGTATTAGCAATAGCAGCCCAGGTGAAGTGAGAGCCCCTTCAGGAGGGAAGGGTGACTGGAATGGTCTCCAAGTAAATCATCTCCTCATCTGAGACTCAGCTTTCACCCATTTCCTTGCTGTCATAGCCTCTGAGTTCTTCTGTCAGAAAACAGAGGCAGAGAAGAGGTTAGTTTTGTTTGTGCATAGGCAAAGGGGGTGAGGAAAGAGCAATGGGCTTTTTGAGAGAAAATCTTTCTCTGTGCTCTTACATATTGCAAAGAATCAAACAGGCAGAACTTCTCCACTCCTCCCTTTTCCCCCCTTCCTTCCCTGCCCATCCTGATTCACATTTTGCATGCTGCTCCCATGCTGCAGATGAGATGAACAGCCATTAATCCTGGGCAGATTCTAAAAATAAGAATTGAAAGCAAAAAAAAATCAGAACAGTCTGAATCAACCTGCAATCATCTTTCTGTTCTCTTCAAGGGGAAAAAGAAAGAGGAAATCAGTGGAGACCCTGTTTCATGTCTCTTTCCAAGTTAAAACGATTCTGGCATTTGCAGCCCTTGTTCTTTTGATACAGGTTTTCTTATTTATATACCTAAAAGCACTTTAAAATTTAGGCACTTTAGGTCAAAATGCTTATGCAGACCATCCACCCACTTCTCTCTGCTCATGAATAGAGCCACCACAAGCATCCTGATGAAGGAGGAATGGAGCTTGAAGTCACCCCATGGAATTTACATGGTGTTCTTGTGTTACTCAGACCCAAGGAGAGACCCATCCTTTGGAAGGTTTAACTGTAAAAGAAGCAGTGTGTTTACTGTGGATAGCTGCTGCCTTTAGCTGCTAATTTCACAGCTTCCTTTAACTCATTTCAAGCACACACACACAAAAGAAATGCCACGTGTGGTTTTGAGTCTGACTTGCTCTTCGGTTTGTGAGTGTAAAACCTGCAGAGCTTCCTTCTGAGCTAGCTACATGGAAAATGCTTTATTTTAGATTACAAGTGAAGTTGGATGTTGGTGTGAAAAGAAAAACACACAGAAGAACCTCTCCTCAGAACTGATCTTCCTGTGCTGCTTTTTTCTCTTTTTTTTTAAGGTTATAAAAGCCCTGAGCCAGTAGGAGACACAACTCAGTTACTGTTGCTTTAAGAGATTTCAGGGTGAAACTGCTTTAATCACTGCTGCTTTGGTTCTGCTGAAAGAGATGTAGCACAGAGAGTGGGAAAGAATTCACTGGTTTCTGAAAAAGATGAGGCCATGGCATTCACAGACTCAGCTGGAGGAGAAGCTGCAGAGAACCAAAAGGGTGACACTGTTCTTTTTTGGGCAGTTGGGAGTGTTTGTCTCCTCCTGCATGGGCTGCATTGGGGAGCTTTGGATTATAGCTGCTTCAACAGTCACATTGTGCTAATGCATCTTCCTGTGGTCTTGCCAGGTGACCTCCCCAGCAGCTAGCTACTGGCCAGTCCCACCACCACAACTGTCCCTCAAACAAGTACCACACGTGGATGCAGTTATTGTCCCTCCTGCCTGGCTGGAACACTGACTTCCTTTTTCCCCTCTAGCTTGTAATCAATAGATTGGATAAATATCTAGATAATAAATAGATTGGCTAGGTTGTAATAAATCTCTTGCTGGAGAGGAACCATACCCCACCAGAAGGACGATGGATCTGTTTCTCAGGACATTGATCACTTTTTCTTCCTGGCATTCAGTGGCCACACACCCTGCCCCATGGGCAGTGAAGTCAAGGCTGTGGTTGTAGTTCAGTGAAATCCTTCAGCATGCACCTTCACATCACTGGTTGTGGCCTCCAAGAGTGGCTGAAATAAAACAGGCAAGAAGAAGCCCAAATCTTCATCTTTCGTAAGTGACTTTTAATTCAGGTCCCAAAGGGGGAAGAGAGGGAAGGCAAGCAGAGTGCTATGCTTTGCAAACATGTTACAACTTCAGCATCATCTGTAGTGGCAAGAAGCTGTCATTCCAGGCTGCATCCCCAGGCACTCAGTCCATGGGGAGGAACAGCAAGGCAGAATATGGCACTTCAAAGCTCCTTGCAGATTCTACTCTTCTCACGGTAGCAGGAGCCACTCCTTGTCCTGAATCCCTTCTGCCACCACTGTAGGACTTCCAAAGCAATTTCATGCTGGCAAGAAACAACAGTAAGAGCACTCCAGTACTGTCAAAGGCATTTGCTTTGAGCCTGTGCAGTATGGCAGAAGGAGCTCATCTAAGAGAGCTATTCTTGCTCCTCCAGCCATGGCTGTCCATTGACACTGGGCAGTGGCCTGACTTTTGACTGCTGCAGACAAACAAGCACTTAAGCTGCTGAGATTTTTCTGCTCAGCCCACTCCAGCAGAATCTGGTAGGGGCATTTTAAAGGAGTCTTTTCAAAAATCAAATGAATGCAGCCCAGGCATCAGCTTTCCTCATGAAAACACCATTTCAATGAAGTCATTGATCCTGCTACATACTTGACTTGAAGTTTTGCCCTGGTGTTTCTGGCCTTTTGTTCACAAATACCACATTATGGATGTGAGATTTTCTTCTTATCTTGAACAGCCACAGGACATCCAGTGCTAGCACTGCATCTTCTCTGGTTCATGTTTTTAATGCAGTGTGAGAGGTGTGGTGCTGGAAGAGAGGAGACTGCTGCCAAAGAGGCACAGGCTGGAGGGTGAAGCCATCACAGCACTGCTGGTATCCAAGGGATGGAGACAGCCTGGGTTTCACACAGGCACTGCAGGGGCCCTAGTAGCCATGTGGCACAGGAGACAGTCCTGGCAGCAGGTCCACATACCTCCCCAACCATCCACTTCTTGTGATTCACCACTTGCTTTCCACCAACTGAGCAGCTTTTGGAAAGGCAAGTGCATCCAAGGAGGATATTATTTTTAAAACACAAAAAACCCTCCAACTTTTTCTTTTCCCTCCAATTAATTGCAAGGAAGAGAGAGTCAGTAATGACATGACAGGCTTCCCCAGTATCTGCCAGCAGCACCTGCCTCCTCCAGCAGCTGTGGAGGATCCCTGAGGCCTATTTCACACTGTGCACATCAGCACAGCAGTGAAGGAGACACAGGAGGGATCGAGTACAACAGCTACAGAACTACATCTTTAAGAGGGCAACATGCACCCCTTGCTGCCATGTCTGAAACCCCACATGTTCAGAGGGGCAGTTGTTCTTCTGATTCCCTTTTAGCAGAACTGTTTCTGAACTCAGATTTCCTGCTGATGCTTTCCAGACCAGATTTGCAGGAGTTCCACACAAATCCCCAGTCTCCAGCCTCTTTCAAGGCTGAACCAGATCAATCACAGTGCAGTAAAATTCTGTTCTTTCCAGATCAGACCAGTAGTATTAAAATATCTGTCTAGATATAGTAACCCACAAGCCTGAGAAATAATAAATAACACCCAGAAGTATGAATTATTTTTAAGTCTTTGTTGTTTCATATTGACCTGCTTTATGATTCTTAAGAGCTGTGGAATCGCTGGTCAAGCTGAAATGAAGGCAGTCCTCTAAAAGGGCCCAGAGTTGATAGATGAACCCAAAAATAATGCAACAAACATTGCTATTTTATTCCATCTGTTTAATTTGTGTTGGCTTGAAACTGACACAGAATTAATTCTGGAAATCCAAAATGCTCCCATCAGCATAGATGTAAGTCAAAGAGAGGTCAGCAAGCAGACAGCTTGAGAATTACTGACCTGCATAGGACTAGTTTTAAGTGCCTGTTTGTTGCCCAACTGGAAATTCCTTCCTAATGACTTCTGATGGTCAAAGTGGGTGAACAAGAGTTTAATGAAAATGGGGAGGTTTAATGTGTATCAGGCTTGTGTTTCAAAATAGGTGCTCCATCATTGTCTGTCTGTGGAGCTACTAACAGTGGCATGGAAAGTTAGACATTTCAGCTTCAGGGTAAATGTCTCTGATGATTATTCCCCCTACCCAGCCTACAGGAGGCATTCCACAGTAAAAATGAAGCCTCTTTTAAAAATTCTTGTAGTTCCTATTCCTTTTCTGTCCTTCGTGCATCCTCACAGTAACTCTGAATGTCACATTTGGAATACTAAATCCTACTGTAGCTCATGAAATTTGGCTTATTTGATGTCACAGACTGATACTTCTGTGGTGCTTTCAGCAAAACATGAAACACCAAGAAGATATCCCTTAGAGAATATATTCTTCACAGCCATGCTGGATTCAACCCTTGATTTGATTAACAAGCATGTACCCCACAGAGAATAAAATAAGCCAAGGATTTTGTTCTTCTGATTCCCTTTTAACATAACTGTTTCTTAACTTGGATTTCCTGCTGGTGCTTTCCAGACAAGATTTGTAAGATTTGGTCAGACAAAGGCAGTTGACAGCTACCATTCATCCAGCCTTTCTCTTTCATGTCTTTTCACTGAAGGAAGCTCTCTAAAAAATACACCATCAAATTTCATTCCAGAGAAAACCAAGAGGAATGAGAACACTCCCTGCTGGGTCTGAACCTGCTCCACGTCTCTTCAGCAGGTTGGAGCCATCTCCCATGGTGGTCTCCTTTCCTATGCAAGGCCATGGCATGGATAGGAAGGTGCAGGATAGACTGCTTCTTCTTGTAACCCCTCTCTCAAACGTTTGAAGGATGCACTTTCTCCTACAGCACTCCAAAAAGCAAGTTCTGAAGAGGAACTGTAACTCAGAGTTTCAGCTGTGAGTTGCAAAACCTTATGGCAAGACTTCCAGTGTTCTGAAGGAGTGAACTCACACCAGCCTTCCTCCCAGCCCTCTTTTCCTCATGGCTTACAGTTGCAGAAGCTAGACTAAGCAAAGGCTTATCAATACTTCTTCCTGTTCAAATATCACATGTTGGAGCTTTTACTTTTAAAACAGAGGTATGAAAAATTGGCTTTTTCTGGTACTCCTGGGTTTTCCTGGGCTTTGATTGGATAACAGAGGACTACTTTTGTTTCTGCTGATGGAGTGGATGTCTGGCTTTGGCAAGTGTTTCAGTCTTGGCTTCCATTTTGTATCCAGAATGAAGAGAAAAACAGAAGGAGGCTGATTTATGATAGTAATAACAGTGTTAGTGAGATCTCTTTAGACTTCTTCTGTTTCCTAACTGAAAATAATTAAGGTGCTATGACTATATAAATAATTAATAATGATACAATTAATTTTATATCTTTGTTGAATAATGTTTCCACCATGTGGGAGGAAATGACTATTCTGGCTAGGCCAGTGCTGGATTGCTTGCAGTCTAAATGTTGGAGTCCAAGAAATATAACAAGGATAAGAAAGGAAACAAATAACATAATGATTATTTTCATTTGTCTCTAAGGAAGCCTCAAAAACCATATAAATGTTTTGTGTTTTCATGAAAACACCTGTTTTCTATTGCCCATAAACCCAGAACTCTAGAATAAAGCAATTCAGCTTGGTTGCACTCCTTTGAATGAGGCTGGTTACATCCCTCTGACAATGGCAGTGGCAACTGAGGATAATGCTGCCTGACCAATAACTCCCACCTCTGAGGAACACTGCCTTTCCTGATGGAAATTAATCAGATCTTCTTCCTTTACTGTGAGTTGCAGAGTATGTTGGGTGAACAAGGTTGTGTGCTTGTCTCTAGGGAGTTCAGGGTTTTAGTTGGTGATCTCAGAGCTGCCTGAATAACTCCAGCCTTCCACAGCTCCAAATGCTGACGTGCAGGGAGATGAGACTTTCAGATATTAAAAGCCTGCTCTGTGATACTGAAGGAGATTAGTTTCTGGAATCCATTCATTGCCACAAAGGCCAATGCTGAATGAAGGTTATACTTATTGTCTGTGAAACCCCTGAGCTAGCTGAAATCACTTGAAGCATGTACATGCATAGATGGATTCTCTCACATTTAGCCAACTCCCGTGATGCTGCTTTCTTTGAGCTAGGAACAGACAACTTCCAGGGACTTGGCTTGAGAAGATGTGTAACACCCTCTGTCACATTTTACAAGAGGCTATAATCAAGCAGTCTTTATGCTCAGATTGTCTAGACACTGTGACAGAGTGGGAGAGGGCAAGTGAAAGAACAAGCCCTTTTTGTCAGTCATTCACTTTGCATCGAGTTCTCCTTCCCTGTGTGCATTGCCAGCAAAAAGATAAAGGGAGCCAACACCAAACCAAAATCAAGACAGAGATAATTCACTAGTTTTCTATTCCTACTATTCCTAGTAAAAAGTAAACCCCAAACCTGTATTTTTCTGAAACTACCACTCCATATGTATACCATCTTGTGGTTTAGTCACTTTTGGTTTTCAGAATTAATGCCTTGAACAACTTTATTTTTGCAACTGATTCGTCTTTTGTAACCTTTTCCTCATCAATGTATAAGTGAAGCATGCAGGACTGTTTTTTCACCACTTGTAAACTGGTCCATGAAATCTTTCCATGTTTCAGTGAATATTTCTTGCCCTGCTCACCTGAAGATATGTGAATAAGCAACAAGAAAATCAGTTTCTGTTCTCCCAGGTTTCATGTTTCTTGCCTCTTTTTTTTCTTCTGTTCTTTCATTTTAGATGTGGTAATTAGGGTCGTGGTTTAGTGGCATGGTGGTGATAGGCTGACAGTTGGACTTGCTGATCTTAGAGGTCTCTTGCAACCTTAATGGTTCTGTGATTCTCTGATTTTCTCTTCTACTTTGTCCTATGAAAACACATGGGGAAAAATAAGAGGAAAACCAGGGCAGGGAGGGGTAAGGGAGAAGGTAATAGAGTTTCACAGGGAAGCAAGTTTGCCAGCTAACAAAAGGGCTGCTGAGATTCTTTACATTGTGAAACATGCATATCACATAACTGTTTTGAGGTGAATAAGCATATATTCCAGCATTTGCAGCTCTTAACCAGTCTGCTTTGATGGCACAGCTTTCCTGGCTCACTCTTCCCCGTTTGGACAGTCACAGCCTCTCTCTGCCCTTCCTCTCGAGCTGCAATTTCTCTCCTGGCATCTTCCATGCACTGTTTGCTTGCTGCCCATGGTTTGCTCTCTTCATACCAGAGGCAGGGAGTCCCAGGCTCATCCTTCCCACTCAAAGCCTCCCTGGGCTCTGCCGTTGCTGGGAGAGGTGAGATGAGCCATTGCCCCACAGGACCCACCCTCCCTATGGTCCTGCTTCACTCCCTGGCATTGCTCATGGGGGTCCTGAGCTATGGGGAATAAAAGCCCTCACCTCTGAGTGACATATCCACAGAGAGGGTTTCCAGGGCCACAACCATCCTGCTGTTGAAACAGGTAAGAGCAGCACAAGCAGTTTTTCACAGCTGATCTGAGGCTGGCCAAGGCAGTCTGCACCCATCATGGTCACTGTGGGCTCACCTGGAGGCGTTGCTGGTCCTGGGGATGGACAACCTTGAGCCCCAGCACGGTAGCCCTCACCTCCAGCACCAACCAAGCCAAGGCTGGAGGCCAGCAGGGCTGCCACAGCAGTAGCAGCAGCAGTCTGTGTCACAGCCTCCAGGCTGCAAAACCCTTTCCCTTGACCTGTTGTCACTTCATTTGCTTGAGGGATCCTAGCTCATGCCACCCCTTGCAGCAACTGGAGAGTTAGGATTCCTTCTTTCTGGTCATGGGAAGTGACTTAAACATTTTGGTGAGGGAAGTGCTGAGTGGATGTGGTGCCTCGAAGGAGCTAAATAAATGCAATAAGGGCACCTTTAGTTGTGCTAACTGCAGGCAATCAAGCTCAGGGAAATACCTTTAAATGGTGTTTCTTTTTCTGAACAGGCTTGCAGAGTATCTGGAAGTATCTTCAAATTGTAGAAGATATTCTTCAACAGAAGGGTGGGGGGTTTGGTTTTGTTTTGTTTTTAATTAGACAGGTTAGATTTAGGAAGCAGGTATCCAGACTCTGGACTGTCACAGAGAAGCAGGGAGCTGCTGCCTGATTTTTCAAGCATTAGCAGCAGAGGAATATAGTTTTTCTGAATCTCATGGTTTTGTCAAAACCAATTTGCAGTGTTGATGTTGGGGTAAGGAAGGCATACAAAATAGTCAGTCTGGCAGCTACAGAATAATGAAGATATTTGAAGAAGGATAGGCTTTTTATTTACCCTAAGTGATGGATATTTTCTGAAATGTGACAAGAAATGGGGAGGAGGGGGAAATGTGGGGAAATGTGCTTTGCTACACTTTTCTTTTCTTCTGTTCTCTGCATTTTGCCTCCCTGTCTATTTATGTATTCTGAACAAAGTATGTCTAGTAAGTCTAATCTTTTAAAGATTTTTCTGTGGTCACTGGTCTTCCTGCAGCCTCAGTGTTTAGAGTATGTTGTTTGTCTGCCAGGGTACATCTAGGAGTCACCATACCAGCTCAGATTCAGTGTGCATCCAGAAGAGTATCTGATTCCCTAGGTTCATCACACCCAGTTTTGTCTCCAGATTCACAAGAATTAAAAAACATAGAGCAACCTTTTCCAGGCTGTACCCTCTTCATCTCCAGGACCTGAACTTTGAGAAGTTCTGCATTTAACACATTAATTGTTCTGGAACTTTCTCTGGTTTCTTAACTCATGTATACCTTTGGCCCTACCTTCTGCTACCAGCAGGTTTCACCCTTCAGTTGGGTACTGCATAAAAGGACACTTCCTTTTGGTTTAGTTGTGCCATCTGATAGCTCCCTCCTCCTTTCCTTTGCTGTAATCCCTACCAGCTCATTGTGTCTGCTCTTCTGCCTGTCACACAGAGCTCCAGCAAAGGGAGAAGGTTGTATTGCCTTAAGGTGAAGTCAGCTCTTGTGTCATTGGCGTGGTTGAACATGAACCATGAGCCAGGTGCCTCACGCCGTGTTTTGGTGGCGGAGCTGAACACCTCCAGTTGCTCTCGTTGACTGAGTCCTTTGCCTGCCAGTCGTGTGCTCTTCTGGTGGAGGGTGAGCAAGAGAGGTTTCATCCTCTCACTCCTTCCCTGCAAGCCATTGCCTGGTGTGGCTGGGCAGATGGATTTGCACTACCCTAGGGGCAGACAGGACCTCCTCCCCTAGGCTCAACAGGAGACTGCTGTGAGGAAGCATTTGTGTGAGTGTTTCCCAGCGCATTGCTGTTTATATTCAAACCACTGCAAGTTTTCTCCAAAATACTCAACTTTTGAGCAGTGAACTTAATTTGATCCTCATCAGATGTGGGTCTGGGGAGATCTGGTATGCCTCAGTGCAGAACACCTGTCCTTTCCTTCCTCTCTTAGGATTTTAGATAATGGGCTGTGTGCAATGTAAGGATAAAGAAGCAACAAAACTGACTGACGAGAGGGATGGCAGCTTAACACAGAGCTCAGGCTACCGCTATGGGACAGATCCCACTCCCCAGCACTATCCTAGCTTTGGTGTGACTTCAATCCCAAACTACAACAACTTCCATGCCACAGGAGGCCAAGGACTGACTGTGTTTGGTGGAGTCAATTCTTCCTCTCATACAGGGACACTGCGTACAAGAGGAGGAACAGGTGAGTTTCAGTCCTCTTTGTGACAAGCACATAATTACAGCAGAGGCACAGCTGCCTCACCATGGTGCTTTTGGGAAGAGTGGCATCATGAAATAGTGCAAAGAACTGAAATAGGTTGGAGCTGGGTCTTCAGCCCTGCCTTTGCTAGCTTGCTGGTTCACTTTGGAGATGAGAAATTATGTATGCGTGCCCAGTTTGGCTGACTGCCTTATCCCTCCACCTGGGAATGGAAAGTGTGGTCCAAGCCACCTCAGCTAGTTCACAGGAAATATTTGGCATGGCTATGTCTAAAGTCTCTTTTCAAATCCCCTTTGCTTGCTTGAGATCCTACACTATGTGTGGGTACCAAAGCAAGAGAACTGATGACAGCACAGAGTGAAGAAGGTAGCATGCCCACTGGCTCTGGAAAAACAGAGGGATTAGAATGGATGTCCAAGAAGTAGGAGAACTCAGTGTATTTTGCTCCTCAGCAACTGAGGTGCTTTACATCTGGCTTAGCCACCTTATCTCTTGAGGTTCCTTTCCCTCCTGTTGTTTGTGATGGAGTCTAACTCACTCACCTTCTCTCCTAGGTGTAACTCTTTTTGTGGCGCTTTACGACTACGAAGCCAGAACAGAAGATGACTTGAGTTTTCACAAAGGAGAAAAATTCCAGATACTTAACAGCTCGTAAGTTTTAGGCTTCAGAATATCCTCTTTAATATTAGTAAAGTTATAATGGTGACAGTTACATTTGTCTGCTTATGTTATCAGGAAAACCTAATGTTAGATATTCAAGCTGTGTAGGAGTTTTCCTCTGTGCTTTCTTGTCTTTGCCTTTAGTGCACTTCAGCAAAGTGCTTTATTATTGGAAAAAACCTTCAACCACATGCAGCTTGACTTCAAAACTGTTAGGTCTTATGATTCACTGCTTACATTTTACTGTAACCTCACATTCAGAACTGAGAGTAGCAGCTCTCTACTTTACCAGTAGTCACAGAAATTCTGCAGGGCAGGTGCTAACACTCTTTGCAATCTGCTGCAAGGATCTCTACACAGAAATGAGCTCAAAACTGATTCACAAAAGCAACATTACCTAGGCTTGATGCCTAAAAGCATCTCTTTATTCCTTTTAATGGTAGATGATGCAGTCAAAACATGCTAGGAAGTTGTGTTAACTGGGAATGCACCATTGTACAGTTGCATTTGGGATGAAAATCACACTTCCATCCCGGAAATCATCACCTTAAAATTAATTTTATTAGCTGCCTGGAGGAAAAAAATCCCTTAGCAATTTAAAAATAACATCTAAAACTTACTGTGCTACTGACCTATATCTGAACATCTTGTAATTCTTGGCAAAGAACATGAAGTTGAAGGCTCTGGGTTATGTTTAGTATTCCTATCAGGTAGAGGTAAAAATGGGTTAACAAGCAAGTATGTCACTTTCTAGAGGCTTGGTGATATTGCTCTCATCTTTTTTCCTTATACTATGTGACAGTGAGGGAAATTCAGCCCTGGTGCTACTCCTGTAAGAGAACAACTCCAGGGTTAGAGTTGGCTCAATGTGCATTAAAGTTTAAAGAAAAAAAATACAAATCAGGTAATTCTGTAGAATATTTCATGAAGCCATGAAGCTGAAAAGCTTTGATGTAGATGAAAGCATGGAAACTTCAGTTACGACTTGCAGAGGGAGCAGCAGTTTAAAAACCTCTCTGCTTCTAAATTAGCACTTGGATTAAAAAAAAACCTTTTTTACCTAGCATCCATTTGTGTTCCTGTTGCCTGCTGCTTTCCTAGCCTTGCACAAACTATGCCATGACTTGAAACAAGAAGAAATTCCACACATGATGAATTCCTGACAGATGCCAGTTGATGAAATCATGGGGTTGCTCACCAGGACTTGCAGAGCAATCATCCTTGGAGTTGGTGGAGAGATTCCCCCACCTGTGGGTGGATGCAGTACATGCATTTTGATGCAGATAATTACTGCCTGGAGGAAGGATTTCTAAGTGGAAAAAAATCCAAGCATCCACTCATTTTCCTGTAGGATTATAGAAGCTCAGTTCCCATTGTAGTCAGCTCTGGCTGTGTATAAACACAGCCCTAACCACACTCCTGGAGTACTGACAGCAAGGCTAGGAATCTCCAGAAAGCAGCTTTTCTGTGGGAATGCTTCCTGTCTTCACTTACAACAGAAATTACATGAAAGAAGCCTGTTTGTTTTAAGAGTCTGCCAGTGCTGCTTGCAACCAGAAAGCATATACATGCACAGAACTAATTTGTCTGGAGTTTGTCTGAAATTTTGGAGGGGTTAGCTCTCAACACATGAAATTTGATTTGTCCTTTGGCTTAAAAGTTTGGGTCAGCAATACCTGACATGGCATATCCCTGTGACCTGAAGTCAAAAATGATACCAAGGGCAGTCTGAGGGAAAGAAGTACCCACAGGGGTGATTCAGAGCTCAGAAACACTCAGCCATCTCTTGCATCCCCCCCACCACTCCTGCACTGGGTGGATAACTCCACTGGCTGTTCTCCTCCTACCCCAGCTGGGTGTCTACAATTAAGAGCTGTGAAAGCAGTCTGCATTCCTCCTCTTTTCTGGCAGTGCTTTGAGAAATTGAAGCTTCTCTGTCAAAGCAGAGAGGGTTGTTCCTGATGATGATCTCCAGGACTGCTTTTATTTCTCCCTAGATATGATAAAATGCCTCCATCTAGTGGACTCTCAGTACAGTAAGGAGGAGAAATGTAATGATGCTGTTTATCAGCCACAGCATGGCATAATCTCTCAGAAATATTCTACAGCAACAGATGGGGGAAGGGTTAGTGTTTCAGCTGGTAAAATGAGGGATGTATCAGATTGGGCCATTTGCCCTATCTAGTGCTAATTTGGACAAGGTCTATTAAAATAGCATCAGCTACCAGCCTCTAGAAAAGCTTCTTGTCCTTGACTTTTGTGAACTGTAGAATTGGAGATGGCTCATTTTTGACTAATCACAGCTGGTTTCCAGTTGTGTCCCATGGAGTTCATACTCCCTCAAACTGTTAAAGAAAGAGGACTTGAAAACTTAGTGCAAGAGCTCACCTTGACACAACCTTTCCTGACAGTAATAGCTTAGACAATGTGGGTTTGTGTAGCTGCTTGCTTACAAAAGAGGCTGAATTCTCTGGCCGTGTGTGGTAAGTGTGTTTTATTTAGTGAACAAATCTTTGTTTTACAGAGAGGAGAACTGAGAAAGAGTTTCAAAGCAGCCCAGAAAAGAGAATGCTTATTAGTAGCAGTGGGAGTTAAATGTCAGTGAATCTGGTGCTGAGAATGAAATACAAATTGCTAAATCCCCAAGTCTTGCATCCTGCAAAAAGCTGGGAAAGAAACTTGTAAAGCTGAGCATTCCACAGCAACACACACTGTCTGAAGGGCAGGCAGTACCATGTCCCCCTGTGTGCACCAGTGTGTGACCAAAACTGGTGCTACCCCTGTGGAATGCTGCCATGAGAGGACCCTGCATGGACCTCTTCATATTTAAATGTGGTAGAAGAATGGGTTTTTCTCAGTATTCGAAAGTGCAGCTATGTCCTTTGCTACTTCAGATACCTCCTCTAGGTGGCCAGGAGAGGAAATCTAGAGAATAAAGTGTGGTCCTTCAGGGCCATCTAAACTCCATGTTGATAGATGGCTTTTGGATGCCTCTGGCTTTCAGATTAATTATCCCCAGAGAAGTTTAAACCGAGCAGTGGATGTGACAGTGTGTTCAGTCTGGCAGGTTCTCTATAAGCTCTCTCAAGAGTCTGTGCTAGAATAATTGCAATGGAGATAGTTTTCAATATTCTAGTCCAAACCTGATGTCACTGGGTTGTTATGCCCATTTATACCATTATGCTACATTTGGAAGGCTACATTACTAATCACAGCTGAAATAATAGCAGGTGTAAAGAAATAGGACTGTTATTTGGGTCTAGGTGTGAACAACCTCTCTCAGAAGCAGCTGGTGGTGAAGAAGTGAGTTGCTGTGGCTTCTCACACTGTACAGCTGCAGGTGCTGTTAGCAAAGCCAGATCATTGTCTTTACAGGCTGTGTCTTGCTCTCACTTCTCCTTCTTCCCTCTCTTTCTGCAGGGAAGGAGACTGGTGGGAGGCTCGGTCCCTGACAACAGGCGAAACTGGTTACATTCCCAGTAATTATGTGGCTCCAGTCGATTCCATCCAAGCAGAGGAGTATGTTTTCTTTTCCTTGTAAACCCCCATTAGTGCTGTGTTTGAAGGAGGCTTGAGGAGTTGGTGTTGATTGATTGCAGTGGTTTTTCAAATGTTGTACATTATTTTTATTTCAGCTCTTAGCCGCACTGGTAAATAATTAGGTAATTAGTAACAAAAGAAGCACGAGCTCAGTTGCTTTTTCAATGTCAAAACAAAGGAAGAAAACTTAAAGGAACATAGGTCTGCTTCCTTAATATTTGAGTGTCAGCTAATTTCCAGCTTTAAGCAAAAGGTGCCCTTACTCTGCTTGAACCAGCTTGTAAAAATATTTGGAGTCAGTGAGTGCGCAGACTGTCTATTAAAGAGGGCACATTGCATCAACAAATTCCTACCACTAGGTAGGATGTCTACAACACACCATAATGAGAAATGGCCTCAGGATGCACCAGGGGAGGTTTAGTTTGGATATTTGGGAAAATTTCTTCCCAGCAAGAGTTGTTAGGCATTGGCCCAGGCTGCCCAGGGCAGTGGTGGAGTCACCATCCCTGGAGAGGTTTAATAAACACATTGATGTGGTACTTAGGGACATGGTTCAGTGGCATGGGGGTGATAGGTTGATGGTTGGACTTGATGATCTTAGAGGTCTCTTCCAGCCTTAATATTCTGTGTGTTTTTGTGATGTTTCTCTGTGTGTATCCAGATTACTTCCAGCATACACCAAAAGAGTTCATATAGCTGAGCTAGTACTGCTGTAGTCTGTACTTCAGGTTGTACTTGAGCAAGTACTGCTGTAGTCTGTGCTTCAGGTTGTACTTGGTTTATTGTGAAACCAAAAAAAACCCACAAAAACCAAAATTTCCTGCAGGAAGGATAAAAGTACTGAAACTCTGAAAGCCTTATACAACCACAGTAAAATGGTTGCCTCTGGTGCTTCTGTGGAAATGTCATAGCTGTGCTGCAACAAAAATATTGAACACTAATACATCACATTGACTGCTAATCCATCACTGTCTCAGACTATTAGGTAGTTTATAGCAACTTCTGTAATAATACTGCTCTTCAGCAATGACTTATTTTTCTGCCCTTTTCCTTGACTATTCCTTCCCCCCACCATGTCTTTGTTTGTCACCAAACAAGCATTCTCAGCATCTGCTGATTGCAGCCTTAATGCAAACTTCTCCTGCACAACATACACAGCATCTGCTCCAGTTTGTCACATTAGCTTCCCATCACAATCAGACAGACACAGTATGACCAAGATGGTTGAATGCACTCCAGTACCCACGGTTTCCACAACCAATCCTCCACATCTGAGCTCTGTGACACCACCTAGTAATCCTATGTAGCATTTGTCTTACTGTTTCTGGTGTTTCCCTAAGGTGGTACTTTGGCAAACTTGGCCGAAAAGATGCCGAGAGGCAGCTGTTGTCGTTTGGAAACCCCAGAGGTACCTTCCTGATCCGGGAAAGTGAAACTACCAAAGGTAGGCTGTCCAGAGCCATTCTGACTACAAAGGAGAGGTTGGGTTAGCTCTGTGAAATAGTCTTTTCAGTGGTGTGAAGGTAGAGACAAGTGTCACCTTGTATGTATTGTGTGCTAGGGAGTTAGATGTCTGGACATCCCAGGTCTCAGAGTGAGCGTTCAAGACAGAGAGCAACCCCACTGCAACCCATGCCCTAGTCAGCTCATATTATCTCATGGTATCTGCAGTGCAAGCCATGCATAGGCAGGATGCTGCCTGAACATCACACTGTGTCTCTCAGTGCATGTGTTGAGGATACTACTATTGCCATGGAGTTGGGTGGAGAGTGGCCCTTTGGACCAGCAGCTATGGGGTGCAGGAAGCAAAGCTCCTGGTGTCCATATTCAAATCCAGGCATCGCCAGCTAGCTTACTGTGAACACATGCTGGGAATCTCTGGTCCAGTTTGGTGAAAATTGCTGCTCACTTCTGAACAAGAAGAACACTTTAACTTTCTTGCCTGGAAGATGTAAGATTTTGGGGGGAAGGAATACTGTTTATTATTTTGTGAAGATTAGGGGACTTTTTTTGGCCTTTCCTCTTTGAAATGCTGGATCTCTGGGGGGGAAAAAAGAAAAAAATATTGTTGTTTTAAATTCATAGATTAACAGTGAAAAGACTTGAAAATATTTCTAATGAATATATTCAGAAAGTATTCAAGTGTATCCATTCTGCTGAAGTCAAGTGCAAGGATGTATTCTCATCCTTCACTCTAAAATTACTGGAGAAGTTCCAGGTTTCTTGGGGAGTGCTATCTTTGCTTTTACATTTTGTTCACAAGACCTGTCAACATCTCCTTCAAAGCTTCACATGTTTGAAAAGCTCTCTCTAACTCCTACAGTTATTGAGGAGAAAACCTGCAAGGAAGTGAAAACAAACCTAGCCATTTCTCAATTAACCATCAATCCAAAACAATATCTGTAGGAAGCATAAGGCACTAGAATCAATTCCATGTAAGTTCTGAAGTCTGGAGAAGGTTTATGTAATTAAAGCACTGACTTGTCAGTGCTTTTTGATCAGAGCACACCCTGTCAGCTAGTTAGCATGCAAAGTGGTTAGTCATGGCTAGTGAAGGGGTTTAAAGAAGAGAAACACCACTTTCCACTCCTGTCTACCTAACCTGTCTGCAGGTGCTGAGTTCTGCCATCTGAAGTTGTGAGTTTTCTGTTTGAGTCCTGCAGTCACTGGATTCTTCCTTTGCTGCCTGTAAATCCAAAGACTGTTTTCTGATGCAAAACCTGAATAGCCATGCTGTAGTTTCAGACAGCTAATTTCCCAGCTTGTCACCTCACAGCTTCACCATGCCTTGTGTAGCAGTGAGGCATTCTCAGCAGGAGCAAGACAGGCTCTAGCTTACTCTTTTTCTGCAAGTAGCCTTCACCTGTTCTTTGCACCAAGAACTGTGATGGGTGCAAGGATCAGGGTGTCACCCACTTTGTGCTGACCTTAAAACCTCACTCCTGTTTGCACCCATGGATGCTAAAAACCAACACCACACTGTTTCCCTAAACCACATTGTCAGTTTAGTCTGTTTTGACCATTTTTATACAGCAATAGTGGATAAGTTTTGCAGGGCTGTTTACTTAACTAAAGGATTTTTTTCTAGAGCTTCTTGTGAGACTTAAAAGCATTGGGGAAAAGGAGTAATCCATCATGGATGGACTTACAGCAGCCAGCTTCATTTCTCTGCATTTGAACTTCAGGTTTTCTACATCTTGAGGCTAAGCTTGCATCAAAGCCCTTAGAAAAAAGCCAAATATGCTTCTTTTTTGTCAAAAATGCCTATTGCCCTTCTCATCCTTGTGGTGTTTCAGTATGTTCAGAAGAAAACAGAGGGAGCTTGCTGTTCATGAGAGAGAAAAAAGTCATCTGGGAGGGCTCGAGTGGTGCATTCTCCCATCAGTCTTCTCACAATGCCTTACTCCAGCTAGTCATCTTGGGCTTGAGGCAGGAATTGTTTTGTGACCTAGAATTGTCCCTTCTGCTTTAAATAATAACACTCATAAAATTAATCAGGATCATGTTAAAAGTATCATCATGGATGACTTCAGCATGAATTTAACCTCCCTTGATCATGGTTGCCTTCTCTTCTTGCTTCCACAATAAATCATGTGGAGCTGGCTTTTCATTTTTTCAGTGCCTGACTAGCCAGGTACTTCATCAGCTCTTGTCTGCATAATCCTTCACCTGGTTTCAATCTCCACCCTCCAAGGCTGTCTGGCTTTGGGTTTATTTTGGGAGAGGTTTTTATTTTAATTCATTAGTATGATATATTTGATGTTATGTTGCCATCCAAATTTCTATTATGTTTATCTCTCCTATTTGAATAATATCATATCAGATAGTAATGAATAGTATAAATAACCAACAGCCTAAATGAATGAATAATGAAATCCATCTTGGTTTTTGTTTTTGTCCAGATTTGAACTAAAGCTCCAGTCCTGCAACTTGATCTGAGGTCAGTGGGGGTCCACAGAGGGCCACCCACACAGCCCTGATTGCAGACCTGGAGGCACAGATTGTTTACATTTTCCTAAAGAATCCAAAATAGTGACCAAGATAGGCAGGGAGCATGACTAAAGCAAATACAGCTGCTGCCCCTGGATCAGAACTCACAAATGCAGAGGTGGAGAACACTGCCTGGAAAGTTTGGAAAGCAGGCTGACAGTGTGCAAACCAAAGCATGCACAAGATGTGCTTGCAAATCCCCCAAAAGCTTTGAACTCCTAACTGAGAGAGATGTTCTTACTCAGTGGGAGAGCCTCCTCAGAGAAATATCCTAAATAAACAGTATTTTTTTACACTTAGAAATAAAACCCCTGTCACTTCTCTCAGAGTGTCTTCCATTCACATAAACCAGAATCATCTGTGTAAGTGCTGGCTCTTTTCCTCCTATTTAGTGAATAGACAACAGGGAATTTGAGAAGTCCTTGGAGTCAGGGTGGAGATGTTTTCTCATGGCAGCTCCCTCAGTAGTGAGCTGCCCACTAGAGTGACCTGTTGCAGGTTAATGCAGTCAGGGAAACTTCTTCCTGGAGAGACATCCAGGAGAGAGGTCTTGCACCAGGAATCAAAACAGCATAACTGTGGGGGTTCTTTAAACCATTTCACTTAGCTGGAGGTGATTCTAGAGGATGTGAAGCTTCCTTGGACTTGGGATAAGCAGCAGTTGGTGCTGTTTGCTCTCAGATCTGTAGGAGATGGCTCTACCTCTTATGTTGTTGGCTGGTGGTTTTCCTTTTCTGCCCTTAGCTGGCGTGGTTAGTAGTGAAAGCAGCTTGGGCTGCAGTGGAGAACCTTCCTGAGATCTCTGCAGCTGCCAGTTACCTCCAGTTTGTTTTCCTTTTAGTGCCTGAATTACCTTTATGTAAACACAATATTCATCTGAGCCAGGGCTGAACACTTGTGCTCTCCACTGCCTTTCAAATGGCCATGCTTTAGCTCAGAAAGTGCATTATGCTGTAAAATGTCTTTGCTTTTGACACTGTAGAGAACCAACATGTCCCTGTCTCTCTAGGTAGAATAGGACTATGCCTACTAAGACAAATTCAGTTAAGACACCTCAACATGTAGGTGGCCAAGCTCCCTTTACAGTCAGCAAGAAGTTTGGGGTTCAGTTCAACTAACTGCCCATGACTGCAGACACCTAGTGCTCAAACTTGCATTATGCCACCAATATCTGGAGTGCCACAGCACTCATGGAAACCAGGCTGGGATTCAGCTGCCCTAATAGCACCAGAAGCCCATGTGTGGACATCTACATCAAACCCATAGCCCACCTGTAGACAGCCACCACTACACTTGAAACTAAATCCAGCCCCTCAACTGAGGCTCCAGAGCCATTTGAAATGCCTGCAGTGCATCCACCTGGATTGGGCATATGTGACAGCCTGTGGGAAAACCAAGCAGGATGTCCTGGGGCATCTCACATGGCACTTAACCCCTGTATGGGGGCATCTGAATCCCACCAGTGATCTCTCAAGCTCCAGCATGGGTTTGGAAAATGAAACATGCCATTCTTGCAGATCTCTTGGGGCACCTTCCAGAGACTGTGACCTACAAAGCATGCTAATTTGGATGGTTAATGTTTATAAAGAAGCTTGAGATCTGTCTGGGTAACAACACTACACATATACTCACTATCTCCTGTGAAAAACTTGATATTTACTGCCCACTGGCATTTACCTAAACTATAGGATTTGCAGTGTAACCAGACACTTAGAATAGGAAAAGTCAGTTTAACAACCTGAAGCAGTAAATGTTAAAATGTGAGGATTCATTTCAGCCCTGATTTCTCTCTCCAAAGTGTGCAAGGGGTGTGGTGTGAACATCCTAAGACTTTTGTGATGCTTCCTCCATTGTATCAGATTCACTTGTTCTTTCTCAAGGCACACTAAGCATTTTTGGGAAGCAATTTCTCTTTCAGAAGTGACCAGCAAACTAAAATCTTTGTGTCTAAACAGCACTTAACAATTTCTTCTTTCTCCTTTGCTGGAACAGGTGCCTATTCCCTGTCCATTCGAGACTGGGATGATATGAAAGGAGATCATGTCAAACATTATAAGATTCGGAAGCTTGACAATGGTGGCTATTATATCACAACTCGGGCACAGTTTGAGACTCTCCAGCAGCTGGTTCAGCATTATTCAGGTAATTTTTCAGCTAGTAAACAGCACTCTGAAGTATTTTAAAACAGAAGTGTTTTGCTGCTAAGCTGATGTATGTGTAAGATGCCCTAAAGAGTCATTTGAGCTATGTCTCTTGCTTGTTGTAATGCATCTTCTATTATCCCTTTCCCATTACAGTTACAAATGGCTTTGAATCCTGTGCATAGTGTACAGCAGCTGAGTTTTTAAAAGCTTGCACTCTGCTGAGGTAAAGGTTTTACCTGCTCTTCCCTCTTCTGAGCAAACAGAATTACTAGGTTTGATTTGCACATCTTAAAGCATGAATTCCCTGTGCATAAAGGAGTGCTGATATGTGCCATTTTGCAGCACACTATTGCTAATAAAGCAAACAGGGAATTGCACTGTGGAATTCAGTCACCTAAAGCAATGACCAAAGCATTGGCATTTACTGCCTGGCTCAATTTTTCCCCCTGGATTTGTGTTCAATGTGGAAAGTATTAACATTTAAATTACCATGGGTCTAATTTTCAGTATAAATATGGTAAGGTGGGTGGTTTTTTATGCACACCCTTTGTGTCCACCCACCAAGCTCATCATCTTATTTTATTTGATTTCTAAACTCCCTTGATTAAAAAGTGGCATGCACTATTCAACCCAAAAGTGCTCCCTGCTGCCCCTGGCAGTTGGTGTACAACAGACACAACTTTTAAGCCTCCCAAACCTCTGCATGGGACAACCAGTTCTTACGTAGAAGGCTGCCACACTTCTCAACATGGTCATTTTTTAAGCAGAGCTTTGTATTTTGAATTATTTTGCTTTTTTGTTTTTCCCTCACTTTAGCTTTTCATAATATTAACAGATGACCCCAAATGCTGGCTGCTCAAAAACCTCTCATAATTTTGACTTGGTAAATCAGCTTCTCTGTGGGGTGTTTTTTTCTGTATTCTTTGTGTTCTCTCTGCTGCATTCTTATGCTATTCATACTAGACATCTGGCTGTCTCCTCCACCCAGTTCCTGATGGTTATATGCTGCCTGGGAGAATTTCTAGTTGTTTCTGGTGACTCTGTGTTAAACTAAGCTAAATAATGCATCAAAACTCACATCCAAGGAAGACCCCACTCCCCCAGTTGAGATATGCCAACTTGTAGTTTTCTGTGGTCACATTATTTGGGTGGTCTTTTTTCCATGCACAGATGCAAAATACAAATAGATCTGGAAAGAGCCATTTCTGTGCAACACAGAGGCACCATCAGTAGCATCCAAGTAGGGTAGTTCAGGAGGACATGGCTCAGAGCCATGCTCCAGAGGTTTCACCTGCAACCTCACAGATCCAGGTGAACACAGGAGCCCTCAGTCCATGCAGGACCAGCTGACTCAAAACATAAAAGCTGCCTCTAAGCACTGGCTCTGCACTCTGGGTTGTGGAAGGTAGATTAGCACAATGGCTTGTGAGAGCCTAGGTTTATTTCTGGGGAGAGATCAAAGCTGCCCAAATGACTCTGTAAAGACAGAATGATTCCTCCTCCTGTTTTAAGATAAGTCACTGTGTGAGCTTTATTTTGTAGTCTGCTTTGTGCAGCATAGTATATGACACAACAGCATGTCTGTATATGTATACTTTTATATATCTATAAAGTTGGTTTTGCTCTTGCTAAAATATCTTGTGACTTTTGTCACAGTTCAGTCTTCTGTGAAGCTTTGCAAAAGAGAAGTGTAAAGAATCTGCCCCAAGCATTGCAGGACTGGCTGTATATGCTGATAAAGGTTTGCTCTAGAAAGAATGGCAGAACAAGTCTTTTCCAGGACACCTACAGAAACACCTTTTCACAGGGAATATAGAAAATACTTTTTTCCCAGGATACCTGGGAGAAAATTAACAGAAAGGTCTGCCAGATTTTTATTGCTGTGCTTTTCAGAAGAAGCGAATCTTCTCTGTGTTCCATTTACTGGCTGCAGAAACAATCAGGTGATGACTTAGAGATGATTTTTTTTAAGCTGCACTGTACTGTAGTGTACCAGTCACTTATGAAGTTATCTTCATGCAGCACTATGGGAGAAAGGAAATCCTGAGTCCATTGGCAGTCACCTTCCATTTCAGGCTGTGGAAGCAGAGGCTAAAACATTTCCTGCTCTGTCTCAAACAGATAGGTTTCAGTGTTCAATTTCTAATCTTCCAGGATGCTTTGTGGTATGCAACTAACAACTGTTGTGAGTAGCATTGGTTTGATGCTTACTGTATTTGTTTCATGTCACACTTTTTTTTCTTTCCTCTCCTTTGCTGTTGGCTTCACTTCTGGCTCCATCAGAGAGAGCTGCAGGTCTTTGCTGCCGCTTAGTAGTCCCCTGTCATAAAGGAATGCCAAGGCTTACTGATCTGTCTGTCAAAACCAAAGATGTCTGGGAAATTCCACGAGAATCCCTACAGTTGATCAAGAGACTGGGAAATGGGCAGTTTGGGGAAGTATGGATGGGTATGGAGCAAAATAATTATTCTAAAATAGCTCTTTGTCTGGGGATTACAAGATGGAAGGTGAAAATGAAGGACCCTGTGACCCAGAGGAAAAAAAAATAAACAGAACAAAGCTCAGAGCATCAGGAAAAATGTCTCTGGAATCATGTCTTTGAAATTCTTGAACCTTCAACTTTCACTGTAATTGGTGGCAAAAGAAAACTGAAATTCTGTGTTTCCTTGGAAGGTCTTGATTTTGACAAATGACCACTGTCTCAATAAGAAATGAAGGCTCACATAGTAATCTGTTAATTATACCAAGGAGCCTTTTTCTGCCAGCTAGCAAAGAAGTCCTTACCTTCAGTATCCAAAACTCAGTGTTTGCAACTGAACTGTGCAGCGCTGAGAGACAAGTCACCTTCCATCTTTCTCAATGCATGCCTCATTTTGGATTATAAGTGTGTTTTTTTTATTAATTTCCTCTCCTATAGAGAAAGCTGATGGTTTGTGTTTTAACTTAACTGTGATTGCTACGAATAATACCCCCCAAACTGTTGGATTGGCTAAAGATGCATGGGAAGTTGCACGTGATTCATTGTTTCTGGAGCAGAAGCTGGGTCAGGGCTGTTTCGCTGAAGTTTGGCGTGGTAAGGCAGAGAATATATTTTGCTTGGGATGGATCTTTTAAGGCCCTCTTGGCAGAAATACACATTGCCAGTAGAGATCTTCAAGCTGAAAGATCAGAATAGTAGGAAATGCTAGTCTACGGTGGCCTAAACCAGTCAGACCTAAATACAGGGATCCAGAGGGAAACTTCCCTTCAGTTGCACACGCAGGTTAGGGCATTGCCCTTCATTAATTGCATTTGCTTTGTTTCAATAGCTAATAACACAGTTGTTAGGTATTAAAATAAGAATGCTGCTAAAGTTGTAAGGCAAAACAGCTAACCAGAATCTAATCTGGTAAGTAGACATTTTGCTTTCCTTGTGTGTTTTAGCACTGATGGGATCAGACCCTGAAAATGCTTTCATTTACCCTCCCATTTTAAAAATAATACCAAGTATCAGCAAGCTGGCATTGCCAGGCTAGTTTTCCCATGCATCCACTTCTTTAAGTCTGTTTTGAAGTTTGTATCTGCAGCAGAAGCCCATAACTCAATAGCAAGACCAGGAACAACAGAGGCAAGACTTGCCCAGCCCAACTGAACACCCATTTTGAAGTCCAGAAATATGGACATTTTCCAAATGCCCTGGTATTGTTTTCTGCACACTTGCCAGCTCCATTTACTGTCCCCTCTCTGTAGGCCTCATTTTTTGAATGACTATAAAACAATAGCAATTTAAAATATACATAAATCTTAGAATGGCCATAGCATTGAAGTGGCCATTTAAAATTGAGAAGTGGGCTCAATTTTTCTGCTGGATTCCATTCCATGTAGCCTCTTGACCAATTCCAGTATGTTGTTTCTTCAGAAAAATTTGGTGGAGCAGTTTGGCTTCTCTGTTTGTTGCAGTGACACAGAAGTTTGTACAACCAAAATAACCAGTGGGCTCTCATGGGTTCTTGCAGCTGTTTTCCATTGCAAGACTAAGGCAAGGAGCATGGCAGCAAGCCTGTGAAATTTTTTAGACATTATAGACTTGAAATGTATAGAATTTCACATAATTATAGTTAACCTGTTGCAAAGAAAGCTACCTATGTTTTCTTTCAACATCCCAGATCACTGCAGTTTCACCTTTTTGTTCTCCATCTGGAGCACAGGAGTTTCAAGCTGATGTTAATGCTTAGTGGTCAGCTTTGCATGCCATAGATCTTAACCTGATACAAGAAGCTATAGGAGCAAGTGCAATTTAAAATATATGTATATCAGCTATGAGAAATAAAGTGTCAAGTGCCAGTACCAAATAGCTATCAGAAATGCAAAAACTATTACTGCACTTATGCAAACACACCAGCTAAAATCCTACTTTCCTAATGCCAGTGACAGAAACCCTGGTGCCTGGGAAATTAAGGTTTCATTCCTGATTCACATAATTTGTGGTACTTCTGCTAAGTGGCTTTGACTGACAGCACTCTGTGGTCTGGAACCTCAGTGGCTTCAGATAAAACAAGCTTTTTTCACCCATCAGAGAATATTTTGGTCACCCTGCTTGGAATTAGGAGGCAAATCCTTGGTTGCTTACAGAGTAGTGCCACTAACTCCTGCTTCAGCTCTGATTTGAAGAACTGAGTGAAACTAAGACCTCAGGAGTCCTCCTCAAGCATGCTGGGGTAGCAGTGTTAGTAATTCAAGACATTATTCCACCACTGGTAGAGGTGACAGCACCTGACACAGAGCTGGCAGAAGCAAATCAAAGCATAATGAAAACCAAACTTGCACTGCACACCTTTGGCTAACATGTGCCTCAAGCCCCTCTCAGACAGCATCATGTGTGGCTATGGGGATTGTCCCCTGAGAGAGGGACAACCCAGGCAGTGGCTCCCCCACTGCTCCTCCCCTGTCCTAGGCTACAGGAGGTGGCAGATGGGATCTAACCACTTGCACAAAAAAACAACCCAGCTCATGTTATGCTCTGGCAGGTTGCAGAAGCTCATGATGAAGTTTTTTTGGCTTAACCAGTCTCCCTGCAGCAGCTGAGCCCTGGTAACTGCCAACATGCTCTGACAAAGACAAACCAGGCTTAGTTTACACATCACCTTTTTTGCTGACATCTTAATTTACAGAAACTAGATCTAAGTCTGAATCTTCATGTACTTTGTAGCCTTTCTGCTAGCCTCATGCTTAAGTGCAGAGGAGTACCTTTTACCCAATGTGATTAATTAGTCCATTCCTGAAGTCATTCAGCATTGTTCTGCCTTATCACCCAGCAGCTCCCTATCAACAGATCACAAGTCCCTTTCAAAGCCATGTCAGCCCTGACTCTGGAGCAGGGTTCTGGCAAGCCTAGGCAAGGGATGACCAGAAGGCACTAGGAAATTAATATTTCTGCCCATTTTAATTGTCCTTCTTTTACCTTCTCCAGCTCCCCCCCCCCAAAAAAAAATAAAATGTCAACATAGATAGGTGTTTTCATTATTTTTGTTCTTTCCAGTCCTCCTCCCCCTTGCCAATACCTTGAGTGAAGCCCCACCTCTTGTGGGATGCCCTGAGTCAGCTTTCTCCAGCTCTCTCCAGGTCCTTGTGCAGGCTTTCAGGTGTAACAGAAGGCTTGGTAGAGAGAGGATGGCTGCAAAGTGATGCAACTTGTCCATTGCAGTGCTGACCACAAGTAAAGAGCAAAGTGAAGTGGACAGGAACCACCTCATTTTCAGTCAACAGCTGTTGAGCTTCTGGGGGTGAGGAGGGAAAGGAAAAAGGGTGCATTTTGGTTTGGAAACACATCCCTGCTTCTAAACCAAAATCGATTCAGAATTTGTTTCTTGGGAGTTTTTCCTAGAATATTTATTTTCCTCTGACTCTGAACAACAGCAAAATGTTAAAATGTCTTGCAAATGGGGATTTCTGGGTTTAACCACTTTTGTTATCTAAATCTGTGGCTGGAGCTGTGTTGTCTGTAACAATTACTTGTTAGCAAGGGAACACATAAAGATGGGTGTCAGCAGCCCCATGTTTCTTACTCAGAGAAGGTTTCTGTGGACACCAGTGGAAGCATTGTCTGAGTAGGACAATGATGATTGTGCTCCAGTGCCAATGGGAATATTATTTTTCAGTATAATAGAAAAAGATTAAAATATGAGGGAGGTGTGGGAGGAATAGAATGATAAGGCAACACAGGAAACCACACTTAAAAGAATAATTTTATTAAGTGTCCTTGCTAGTTCATTCCTTGGTCATACTGGGCATCAGGCACAAAAAGGAGCAGCAGATGTTTAATCTAACTAAGTGTCTGTGCTTGTAGGTACTTGGAATGGAAATACTAAAGTGGCTATCAAGACCCTGAAGCCTGGCACTATGTCTCCAGAGTCCTTCTTAGAGGAAGCCCAAATCATGAAGAAGCTGAAACATGACAAATTGGTCCAACTTTATGCTGTGGTATCTGAAGAACCTATCTATATTGTCACAGAGTACATGAGCAAAGGTGAAGGCAGAGCTGCTGCCCTTGATAACAATATTTTTTCTTTGCTGATGCTCCTTGGGGATACAGAGTGAGGTGCAAGGTGATGCATGAACAGTGTGTGAGGAAGGAGAGGAAACAGGAAGCTAAATTACCTCTGGCTTCAGAAGAGTTAGTAATTCATCTCTGAATTGAGCCCCAAACCTTCTTTCCCTCCTCTTTCTCCTTCCCTTTCCCCTTCTCCCTTCTCTTTTTCTTTAAGCTACTTAACTGGTGGTGATGTAGTAAAATGAGAAAAGGAAAACGTTTTGCTCTGTCAGATCTCCAGCAGGGGTGCTGAAAGCAGAGCAAAAAATCTGCTTGTTTTGGAAAAGCAAAGGAAGCAAATAGGAAACATAAGTTCTCACAGGGAAGTTTCACTGTACATTGGAGGATACACTCTGAAATTTTAAGTGCATTTTTTCAGTCTATTTGGAGTTGATTTTTATTTTCCTGGCAGGTGCCTGCCCACGTCCCTCCTCAGAGGCATCCAAGCCCTGACTAACTCACACTTTAATCATATCCCTCAGTGACAAGCTTGTGCTTTTTCCCCTCAAAAAAAAAAAAAAAAGACTTCTCAAAATCCTTCTGAAGTCTGTGGTTTGTTTTGGCTTACTTTAGGAGTTTTTACTGTAATATTTTACATCTTTGGATCTGAGCTTGAGGCTGACGATTTATCAAGGGAGAAACGCCTAATCATCTGTCTTTTCCACTTATTTATTAAACCAATTCACTGACCTTATTTAAAGGAGACTGCCACACTTCTCTGTTTGAGTACCAGCTTGGGAAGGGAGCTAGAGCATCCTAGGCTTTTTATTTTAAAAACTACAGGGAATCTCCTTGCTTTCCTTTGCACAGAGGAGCTATGTCCTTATTGCTTTAGCTAAAATTACTTTCATTTGCTCTCTGCTTTGTCTTCTCAAGTTTTGCATAGGGATCTTCTAAAATTAATAGTTCATGCTACATTTATGGGTTACTTAGAGAAGGAACTAACTTCTAAGGAAAATTAGCCCTTTGAGCTTACCAGGCTCCAGGCTGACCTTTCTTTTGGAAGAGGTTGAGCTGGGATCTGACTCTTCCTGTAGCTTGTGTGGCTTGGAAACAAGCTGATGCTTTGCAGCTAGCTGAGGCCTTTGAGAGCAGCAGA
The DNA here is from genome assembly GCA_013399015.1 of Galbula dea. Classification (NCBI taxonomy): domain Eukaryota; kingdom Metazoa; phylum Chordata; class Aves; order Piciformes; family Galbulidae; genus Galbula; species Galbula dea. Next base: position 275,253 of record VWZX01003392.1, on the reverse strand, counting down.
TATGTAGTTTCAAGGAGCACTGGAAAAGTTAAGAAAGATCAACTTTCTCAGTAATGATCAGGAAAATGAAAACCAATGCTGTTTCTTTTCCCTGCGACTCTCTTTGGACTAGTGACACAGTCTTTTGCAAGCCAGCCTTTAAGAAGATTGAAACAAGTGTACTAGGAGAATTCTAAGGCATTGCAGGGTTTTTTGAAACCACCCACTTGAACTTGAAACTTTGCCGTCTTTACTATTGCACATGTTGCTGCAGCTGCACCCTGGTGAATAGCCATTGCTGCCCTAACCTCTCCCTGTTATGTCAACTTTGCACTTGCAGGGAGCTTGCTAGATTTCTTGAAAGATGGAGAAGGAAGAGCTTTGAAGTTACCGAATTTGGTGGACATGGCTGCCCAGGTCTGTCTTCAGAGTACTGAGCACTCAGTTGTCTTTATTTTTTAGCCCATGGGTGTCTTGAGTTCGTTGTAAAACACAGCCCTGGTGTTTCCCTCTGACAGGTGGCTGCCGGCATGGCGTACATTGAGCGGATGAATTACATCCACAGAGACCTGAGGTCTGCCAACATCCTGGTGGGGAACGGCCTCATATGCAAGATCGCTGACTTTGGGTTGGCAAGACTGATTGAAGACAATGAATACACTGCCAGACAAGGTAGGTGTAGCACTGAGTGTCATTGTGATGGGGAAGAGTTGCTCATGGCTTTAAAAAACCTTCTCTCATATACTTTGGGCTTGCTTTCAGTAAATCCTGAACTCATATTAACTCCCAGCCCAGAACTTCACTGCTGAAAGCTTGTCCTTAAAAGAACATCTTATTTAGTGTCTTTCCTTTAAAGACCTATCTCAATGAAAGAAAAGTGATGAGTGAGAGCACAGATGGGTGAAGGGACAGTAAAGATGAGATCCTCATGGTACCATAACAAAGAGGATGCTTTACTTACCAGCCTTGAAAGCCTGAATGGTGTAATCCAGAAAAGCCTATGTAAGCTACTTCTTTCACAGGGTGCCTTCTAGTATTTATTAACCACTATCAACGTTGCTGTGCCATGCTTACTTTATTTCAAACAGATCGAAGAATTGTGTCTCTGTGCAATGGAGCTACCAATCTGAGCACTGTTTTCTTTGGGAACTTAAAAAGTTATTTAATAGGAAAGCCATTTTCCAGTGCCACACAGAGTGCTGGGCACAGCAAACCACTGATATGCTATAAAAATGCATCAAAGAGTATTGTAGCTCTTTTTAAAAAGCATGTGTGTGTTCAGACTGAGCCATGACACAGGCTTTTGTAGTTAGTCATTCTTTACAAGTCATGCTTAGTTGTCAGATGTTGGTCCAAGTTTGCAGAGCTACAGTTTTGTTCTCTTTCTGTTGGCAGTGCATGGGCAGTGCTTGCTTAATGTGTGTCGGTAAATAGCGCTCTGCCCAGTTCAGTGCCAAAGCCCAGGGCTGTCCTGTTAAACTCTGCTCTGTGGCATCAGAAAGGTCGGTTCAGTTCTTCATAACCTGCATTTGCCCCTTCCTCTTGTGAGGTTTTTTTTCTCTTGACCAGAAGTCCCTGTTTCAGCATGGATTTTGCCATTAATTCTTAGCAAAGAGCTAACCTCTTTCTGTAATGTTCAAGTGTTGACAGAAGGAGCCAGAAAGTTTCCAGCATACTTTGTTTCAGCCTGGGAGCAGCAGCTCTGATGCCACTGACACCCCTCTGAACTGCTGTCAGCAGTTCCTAGTCACAGGGATATGAACCACAGGCTGTGGCCACCCTAAAATGTACCTGCTTCACAGTCATGGGGAGGCCTGATTATTTTGGGGAGGCCTTTGAAGAACCAGTGGTAGGTACTAATGCAGAAAGTTAACCACTGTTGATTTCAGCCTGAGGGTGGGAATTGCTCCTTGCTAGAAGAAATGGCCTCATGTCATCCTCTCCAAAGAAACAGGAGTGTCTGCAGTCTCTGGAAGACAGAAAGCTGCTTCCTTGCCCTTCCCCTTTCTAAAACATAAAGAGTTTTCCTTCAACAAGGCATCCAGATCCAGTCTGCAAAATGGCTTTGAAACAGTGTCCTGTATTATCTCTGTTTCTGTCTGGTTTACTGCCATGTCTTTTGTTCCCTTTGGAAACCACCCAATGTACATTTGAAATGACTAATTATTTGTTTTAATAGACAAGTATGTGACCTACTTCTGGTCAGATCTCCTCAGGCTCCTGATCCCTAGGAAATCCTCTGATGACTTCTTTGCTTTCTAATTTAAATCTCTCGTCCTCTTCACACATTAGAAAGCCATGAGAACCTACCTGACTGATGTTGAGGAGAAGCTTAGATATTTTAAGACAATAAAAATTATTGGACTTTGAGAGGGAAAACTTTAAGCTGAGACAAGTAGAACACCAGGACTGGGAGGGAGTGGGAGCATAGTTATGGGTGTCTCCTGCCCTTCTTGCATGACAGAAGTCACTTGTGCTGTGGAAAAAAGTGGCTGGGAAGATTGAAGTAGTTTGGCTTTTAATCTGCATTGCTGATGATCTGGAGATCTGAGTCATGTTTGCCTGGCTTCATCTTATGATGCAAGTATAGAGAAGTCACCCATCCTTCCCACACTTGAGGGCAATGGGCAATACTTCCTTCCCCGACCTCCGTGTCAGGCTTAAGTTCTTCAGAACTACAGAATTCCTTAAAAGGAAGACCCAAAGAGCTGTGATCACAGACATCTTGTAGAAAGGTTTTGCTACTTTCATTCATGCTTCTTAGACCCTCTAAGTGGTAGCCTGTTGTAGGGAGGGGTGCATTACTGACCAAGCAGGACACTCTCAGTTTACATTTCATTGCAGTTAACCTGGTTTCCAAGCCAGCTGGGCAGCCAGGGTGAGGAAGAGACATGGTTTCTAATGTGCCACTGGAATTTTCCTTCAAGTGGGATTCAGTCCTGGTTTGTTTAGTTAAACTTCATTTTGAACATTGCTTGGTGGAGACCACAGTATCAGAAGGAAATGGTTGCCTCTGGTTGTTTCCCATGACCTATTCCTAGAGCCTCCAAGGGGATGCATCTGGGGACTGCTCTGTTTATCTAGCTGACTACTGCTTCAGTGGGAATTTTGACACGAGAGGATAGCCTGGCCAGGGAAGGGGAGGGGGAAAAGGAGTGGTCCAGACTGGCAGCTCCTGTGGGAGAAAGGAAATTTTTAGCCTTACAAAATCTGAAGCTGAAAGCCCCTGGTCACTCTCTCCTCAGCATTCATCCTTCTCTTGGCTCTGTGTGTTAGTACAGAGCTCATTGTTGGCATGGGGAAGAGAAGGTTTTCTCCAGCCTTGCTTGATCTCTAACTCCCTTCTCCCACTGTCATTTTTGTCTCTGATTAAATCTTTTGAAAGGAAACAGATGGAGATGCTGGGAGCCCCAGCAAGCTAGAGTGCAGGATTCCTGAACCTGTGTGGGTATTACTCAGCCCGGTGGTAACATTTTACTGAGTGGTTTATTTTCTTTTGGGTTTGAACAAAGAAGGTCTAACTGCTCCTGATTTATGAGAGGTAAATAAAAAGCTGTGTCTTGTCTGCACTGCCATTTCTCAGCGATCCTCAGGAAGGAAAGAGATGGTCATGCCACTAATGATTTAAAATGTGTGACTAGCAGCTATACACTGCCATTAAGTAATACAAAAAAAAGCTTTTGGCTTGTAATGAGCATTTGGCTCCTCTTGCTTTTAGAGGAAGTGAGTAATCAAAGGGGAAAAACATGCCTGTTAAAGTGACACCCATTTTAAAGGCTATGCTGGTGGACTGTGCTGCAGCCTGCACCATTGGGGCTTGCTTCTTTTGGCTGTTGCTGTTGCAACATCTTCCCACCCTGCCACAGCGTCACACACTGAGTCTTGTTTCCTTCTATTCGTGATGGTGCTTGGGTCTCAAGACTTAAAACTCCTAGTATCCTACAGGACAGAGAGGAACTTCCATCCAACATGGGATTTCCCATGCAGTTCTGCTACCCTTACACTGCTCTGGTTTGCAGCTATGTGGAGTTTTGGCCAAGCACATGTCATTTTTGTGGAGAGTGCTGAGTGCTCCACAGAGTTTCTGGGGAAGAGTTGTTGCTATTCTAAGTTGTAGCAGCTGAGACAAATTTAAAATTGCCTTAATTAAAAAAAAAAATAGCAGAATTATTTCCCAGACCATGTTTCTACTGCATACACTGGCAGCACTTGCAGCACTGCTGCTCCAAGCAGACATGAAACAATAAAGATCTTTCTGATGCCTCCCAGACAAGTCAGAGCTATTTTGGGAGCTCTACTACATGTTTGCAAACTCTCTGATCATTTTTGCTTCACTAACACTTAGAAATATCTCCTTCCTGCTTAAAAACATGTGATGCTTCTTATTTTGATTTCCTAGAATGAGCAGGGATTTCTTCCCCCTCCCAGGCTTTCCCCAATCCTGTTGTAGAGACTTAGCTCCCAGCTCACCAGGTAACCAAAACTCTTGTTCTCCACTGACTGTACTGCAGGCTATAGCATCCAGAGCTTTGGTTCTCTCTTTACCTGCCATTCCTCTGGTCAGCCATGGAGTGGACAGGAGGAAGGACTCTTGCTTCTCAACCTCCAGCCCCTGGGGTCCCAGAGGGGGATCACTGATACACTCCTGCAGACGTGCCAACTGCTCTGCGAGAAGGAGCATGGCCAGGTCAAGGGGAAGGGTGAGGGGCAGCAGGTGAGAGGGGTGTTTAGACCTGCAATTCCACCCCTTGTTCCCAGGGAAAGTCACCCTGTGGAGCCTGCTTGTGATGGCTGATTTTTTGCCAGCCTTGTAATTTGGTGTTTGCTCTCACAAGATGTAACTGTTCAGTGCCTCCCTCAGGGCCAGCCCATACTGAAGCGTTTCCTGCTACATGCTTGCTTCACTGCTTCTCTTTTACCTTCTGTGGCCTTGCCTTTCCAGCCTCAGGAGCAGTTCAGTGCTGCACTACATTCTCTGGTTGGTAACCCAAGAGTTCTCCTTTTTTTGTGTGTCTTAGACCTTGAGGTACTGCCTTGGATTTGATTTTAAGGTACAAGAGGTAGTAGATGTGTAATGCTTCCAGAAACAGGATCATGATCAGGCTGGTAGTGGCTCTGGGGCATGAGTTTCACAGCTTTGTGCATCGTTGAAGTAGATCTGAAAAAACAAAGCTCTGAAGGATTTTCACTCCCCTCAGAAGAAACCATGCTGAGTTGTATGTCAGGGTCACTCAATTATCCCAGCCCCCTCCACTCCTGCTCATCACATGACCTGCTTATGCCTGATGAAGAATTAAAACAGAGCCACAGATTGGTTTTTCCCCAAGGAAATCCTCCTGGGTGATAACTTGTGTGAATGCCTAGACAGAGGTCCCAAGAGCAGGTCACAAAAATCCTAAGGTAGGAGGCAGGGCTGGCTGCCCTGACTGTAAATTGTAGCAGCAGCTTTGGCTTACGTGGTTGTGAACAGAAACCCCAAAAAAGGCTTTCCCCAGGCTGAAATGTTGCATTAAAGGAACAGAGATAACAGCTGCAGATTAGTACCTCCTCCTGGGGCAAAGGCAGGCTATCCTGACCTGATCAGTGTGGTGTGTAGCTGGGTCATACACATAGAGTTACTGACCTGCTAGCTGGTAATAAAATGGTTTCCAAGGGAAAAAAATAAGAAATCCTCCCCAGCTGATGTAAAATCTGCCTTCAGAGTGGGAGATAGGCTGCCTTGTCAGCTGAGGTGATTTGGCTTATCAGGTTGATTAACATGCTTGTCAGTAATATGTATTTTATCTGATGCTGTGGTTTGTTTGCAGCACAAAGTCAGGTTGTCTAATGAGCTGGGGGGGGGGCAGGGGGTTAATCATTGTGTTGGGAGAAGACTAAGTGTGGAGATGGTGTGTCAGGAGCCATGCACAGCTCTGCCCTGTGCCGACACTCCACATAGCAGCAGCAATCGGGAGGCTTCAGAGCAGCACTCAGCACATTTGGGGGTTTTCTGTGGTTTTATAACTGCATGTGTCTTCAGTGCCAGACATTAGATGGGAGGCAGCACCTTGGGGGGGATCCCTGTTAGATCCCTGCTAGCCACACACACGTTCACACAAGTTGCGTGTGATCTCTCTGTGTTATGGCAGTGCCTGCATTATTCCTGCAGCTGTACAGGTGTGGTACCAGCCTGGTATCTCCTTGCTGGATTCTGCTTTCCACTTACTGATGGCTCTGCCATATTGGGTCTTTTGGATCATCTAGCCTCCAGCATGCATTGCAGGGCCAGAAAATCATGAGGCAGGGCTCTGCTAGCAACCTTTTCACCAACCTTGCCTTTCCCTCCTCCCCATCTATCTCTTCAAACCAAAGTTCAGGAAATCCTGCACAAAATAGAGACTATGTGATTTTCATATTAGTTGTTTTAGCCAGGGAATCACCCACAGCAGGGGTCACAAATAAATGTCTTGAGTAGCTATCCTGCCATCAGAAAATCCACAGCACAGACCATATGTCTTCTCCAGCAGTGCTCATCCCTGTCCAATGGGGTTTGTGCTGCTCTGGCTCTCAGGAAAAAGGATGTGCTGGAACTGTTCTCCCTTCTCACCTATTTACCTTGCTTCTCATCTTCCCGTGGTCCCTGGGCACACCACACATACTCACCCCCCAGGGCCACACCAGATGAGGAAGGCAAAAATACCAGGGGAGTTGGTCACAAAGGAGTCTGAAGAGATTTCTTTCCTCCAAAGATGAGTTGTAGGTGATTGCTACCTCAGGACCTGAGCATGAGGCACACAGGAGTTAGAGAAGGTTTGGCTCAGCTCAGAACACCACAGCTGATTAAAGAAATTAAAATAATTTATTGAATAAAATGTGTGCACCAGGTGAATGAGCAAACCCTCATGCTTAGCTGTCTCACACACCACCAGCCAACATCCAAGCCTTCAGGGTAAATTAGGAAGATTGAGACCAAAGCCAAGTAGCCAAATTTTAGCTTCTGCCTGAATATTAACTAATGAAAACACAGAAGAGGAAAACTCTTTTGAAAGTGTATAGACATCCAAAATCCTCTGACACCTTTGCAAATCTAACCACTGATGTGGATGTGGTACTTAGGGACATGGTTTAGTGGCATGGTGGTAATAGGTTGATGGTCGGACTTGATGATCTCAGAGGTCTCTTCCAACCTTAGTGATTCTGTGATGCTTAACTAGACTTAAATTCTTGACTTGAGGCATTAGGGATTTGAAACTTTGTCCTGCATCTTTTAATTTAGCAAGACTTTCTTGAGCAACTGCAATTCTCCCTAGAAAAATGTGTTTGTTTCTGAGTCATACTCTCTCTTAGGATGACTTAACATGTAGAGCAGGAAAAATTTTAGCACACCTGAAGTTTTACTAAGCAAGCAGATGATAATTACCATGTTTGCTTTGTGCTCTGAGTCAAGTCAGACTGCGGTGTAGAGCAGAAGATACAGGACATGGAGCACTGAACATGAGGGCAGAACAGTGCCAGCAGGGAACTGTAGACAGTGCCAGAACTGTGCTCTCTGGAAGTGATTTGTCCATGTTGTTCCCCTTTCCACATTCCTCCTGAAAGCTAGGGGAATTTTTATGAGAGGGTGGTGAGAAGTCAAAGTCAGTCTGTTTCCAAATTCAGGAGTGTTTTGTCACTAGGGATCAGCAACAAGCAGTGCAACTCCTTTGCCTCCATGTTAATACAAGGCACCAGGGAAATGTCTGCATATTTTTTTTCATACAAGCTATGAGTTAATTATTACCACTAGACTTTTTTTTTTTCCCTAAGAAAACAGTAAATGATTGGGAAAGCAAATAAATCAGTGTTTAAAGGCTTGTTATCTGATCATCCCTACCACAACTGGCTCCTGCAAGCTCTGGAGATGGATGAGCACATTAGACCTGGAAGTATTTAAGGCACTGCAGTGCCAGGAGCTTAAAGTACACTGTCAAGGTATAAATCATGGGCCAAAGTTGTGCCTTGACATCACTGCACTCCAAGCAACTAGGATGGCAGTATTATTAAGTCCTTCCATGTTTCTAATGAAAGGTTAGGTTTTAATTTATTAGGTTTGGTTTTAGTTTATGATTTTACCATGTTTGTTTGTTTTTCATTTTTCTCAGCTTGAGCAGGGGAGCTGAGAGGTGCATTTCCAATAAATCTCACTTCTATTCATCTGGGCTAACTGTGTTTGACTTGCAAATATCACAGGGAAATGTTAATTGAAAACATTTAGCTGTAAAGAATTTCTATTATAATGAGCTTATTGGTTTTTAAAACATTTTTTTTCTTTTCTAAAACTTCAAACCTGAATAAAAATGTCTTAACTTTCTCTTGGGATGTGGGATAAACCTATCCCTTCCCTGATGAGTCTTTCCTTCTGCCCTACATGTTCCACCTGCCTGTCCTCTGACCGTGGAGCTTGTCTGCAGCTCTGTACACCTGCAGGTGTTGCAGGACATAACAGTCACCTGTGAACTTGTCCTTTGAGCCTACCTATATTCTGATGAGGACTCATTTCTTCTTTCATTAGGTGCAAAGTTTCCCATCAAATGGACTGCACCAGAAGCAGCATTGTATGGAAGGTTCACAATCAAGTCAGATGTGTGGTCTTTTGGGATCCTGCTGACAGAGCTGGTAACAAAAGGGAGAGTGCCATACCCAGGTAAGAAACCAGCCTGAGCCCTGCTTCACCTGGGGAAAGGAGTGGGAAGAACAATATGCTTTAATTGGAATGTTTGGGGTTTTTTACTGGGCTCAAAGGAGAGGGGTTATCATATGTAAGTTTTGTGTGTGCTTGAAAACAGTCCTGACTGAAAGGTGCTGTGAGATGGTCCTGATAGCAATGACAGAAAATCCAACATTGTGATTGCTGATTTTTGTAGCTGTTCTCAATTCAGTTAATACCCTTTCTAGCCAAATAATGAAAACAAAGTAAAATTAGTATACTGTGAAGCAAATAGCTTTCACAGTATTGCATTCACTGTGAGACATCAACAGTTAAACTCCCAGAGTGGCATTACTCTGTTTATTCTGTCAGTCTGGTTCTCTGCAAGGTTTGATGACTGTCTGAATGTCTGCTAGTGCCAAGTCTCTTTTATATAAACTCTTCAATCTCAGTCCTTGCTTTTGAGATGGATGGAAAGGAAAGAAAATAATTCCATAATGTGGAGGCCAGAGCTGATGGCAGGGTCAGAGCCAGGCCAGATGCTCTGTGTGGGGGAGCTGGAGGCCCCGTGAGTCTTTGTTGAAACCCTGCCAAGTATCCGATGGATTAGGATTTGCAGGAGGGGTGATTGGATCTGCCTATGCTGAAAGAGCTTTTCATTCTGGTGACCCCCTGAGGATTGTAGGCATTCAGGTGAAGAGCAAAAGGGTGAGGTGAAAGCTAGTGCATTATACAAGAAAGAATTTAATCCTTTCATGTTCTTATCAGCACAGATAGTAACAACAGGGCATGTAGCTGCATCTTTATTCTTTTCATTAAAAATAACTAAATCTCTGCAGCTGATTTCATGGAAAGTGCCCTAAAGCAGTTTCAGTTTTCCAATCTGTGCCATAACCAAGCAGTCAGATCCATACACCAGATTGTGTGGGAGAAGCCCCAGGGTGGAGTTCAGTTTATCCTCTGGTATCTGTCTCAGAAGGCAGAACTCAGCAAAACTAAACTCCCAGTGTTTTACAAGGAATTTCAACTTTACTAGCATGGAGCAGCCAGCAGCTGGTATTTGGGAAGCTGATAAGGGGAGTGTAAAGCTTCTTGTGATCAGCAGGTGAATTTTGTCACGATTAACAGGGAGCAGCTTAGCAAAGCTGTGACTGTACAACAGGATGATATGTTTCTGTGGGGTGGATGATTCCCTCTGCCCAGCACTTCCCCATGTGGTTATAAAGAAAAGCTGACCCAGTATTGCTCCCAGAAAGTGGGCAACGCTCCTGACAGGGCTGCAGGAAGAGGAAGTTCCTAGTCACCCCCAGCAGAGTGGGTGCACAAGGGCTCTCAGCAGCCAGGGCAGAGTTAAGGTGATTTTTTCTCCCTGAGCTCCACATTGGTGGAGCAGAGATGCTTAGTGACCAGCCTTCTCCCTTAGCACCTGCATGAGCACAGACACACACAAAAGAAAAATACTACTGCAGTCAAAAGTTTTCATCAGTCTGTGGAGTCCTAACCATAGAGCACTTTAGGTGCCCTCCAGAGGGTTTGCTTCTACTCATAAACATCTAACACCAAAAATCCAGTGACGCAAACACAAGAAGCCAGTGCTGCTCTGCAGGTTAGGAAACAGTGTAAATCAGTAACCTGACCTTTCTTTTTGCAGTTACCACTGCTAAAGGGAACAGCAAGGAGAGGTCTGTAGGAGAATGAGGCAGTTTTCTGGAGAGGTTCCTCCATGTGCAAAAGGCAACATAAGAAATAGCAGATGGGTGCTTGTTTGAAAACCAAAGGTGCTGCAGAACTGCAGCTTACCAGAACTGTGAATCGACCAGAACATGGCCAAAATGTAGAAATTTTTTCACAGTGAGGGTGCCAGAGCACTGGAACAGACTGCCCAGGGAGGTTGTGGGGTCTCCTTCTATGGAGAGATTCCAAACCCGTCTGGATGCACTTCTGTGTGACCTGGTCTAGGGAATCCTGCTGTGGCAGGAGGGTTGGACTAGATGATCTCCAGAGGTCCCTTCCAACTCCTAATATTCTGTGATTCTGTGAAATGAGAGCCTAAATGCTAATGGAGCAGCCTGTGAGAGGCTTTGAAAGGGAAGACAAGCAGCTGGTATTTGACATAGTAGAGCAGCAAGGAGCAGGTGGCAAGACTATGCTAGGGGTGGTTAAAGGAACAGGCTAGGAAAGTGATCCTTGCAGAGACACTGCAAACAGATACCAGCAGGAGGAAATTACCCTGTCAGGATAAGAGGAAAAGGTGTTTTGTAATCCTAACATGAGATGAGAACCTAGATGTGGATGGTCAGGTATGCTGCAGATTCTTCTTTCAATACGTCTGTAAGATTTAAACACAGCCAGGGTGTGAGGACACAGAGTAAAGAACAATTCCAAGGGTGCAGCTAAGTTACCAACCCAAGTGCTATACAGTGTGAGGATATTATTATTAGTCAGGGTGTAGACAAATGAATCTTCATTGAAGAAGGTGGTTGAATTATTTCTCAGAAATAAGTTTAGCAAAAATATGAGGCAGAGACAAACCCCTGAGTCCTGAACGTGGGACAAGAAAGTTTTTCATGGAGGACACCCTGAAAGAAGAGAGTGGAGGAGACCCAGGGAAGGATGGTGTCATGGAAGCCAGAGGGAGGATAAGCTGTCAAAAAGAGCAACATTAAGGTGCTGGTTTCTAGATTTGGTCATTGAGTAACTTAAGTGTCCTTACTAGTTCTCCTGCAAAGCTGCTTGTCAGGATCCACTAAGTCAGGGGGCTGAAGCCTGCAGATATTTTTCAGTAGAGGACTGGGGCAGGACTCGCCCACTGGCCAACCCCGAAGATCACAGTCAGTTTGCACACTTTCTCTGAAACACTTCTCTGTGTCTATGGTGCCTTTGGTACTATTAAAAAGCCAAAGGAATTACTGGAAGAGGTATTTAAACTCAAGTTGAGGTTGATTGCAATTAGTGTATGGTGAAAAGCACTTCAGTGGAGGAATCAGGGGTTGAAGGCATTGCATGGAAAAGACAAGGTAGCAAATAGCCTGGTTTGCCTCTTAGAGACCAAGCATGATGATAATACAACTTTTTACACTCTTTGAGAGAAAGCTCTGGTTCTAGCAGTGGACCTGCTTTGCTTGGCATTTGACTTGTCTTCTGAGCACTTCGTTCTCTACTGGGTTGGGATGGAACAGTGGAATGTGGTAGAAACAATACTAACCAGCACAAATCAAGGGAGTGCAGATTAGCAGCTGCAGTAAGCTCCTGAACTGGTGTTGAAGGTAATCATAGAATTGTAGAGTCACTGTGGTTGGAAAAGACCTCTGAGATCATAATTTAATGGCATGGTGGTGACAGGCTGAGAGTTGAATTTGATGATCTTAGAGGTGTCTCCCAACCTTAATGATTCTGTGATCGAGTCCAACTAACACTACCATGCCCATCCCTAAACCACTAAACCATGTCTCCAAGCCCTATCTACATGGTTTTTGAATTCTTCTAGGGATGGTGAGTCTAACACCTCCCTACTGGACATGCCTGGTAGCCCAAAGGCGCAGATTTTGTCTTGTAGTTTCTGCAGAGCACCTCCCAGGGCACTTCAGGAAAGGCTCATCCTCCCTGTGAGCCTTTCAATAACTCATCTTAATTTCCAGAATCTTGAATACTATTTGTTGCCATGTGTTTGTTTTCCTTAACCATTTCATCTATTTCATAACTGTTGTTGGAGAGGGAAAGCACCAACATTGCCCATTGTGAGTAAGCTAAGAGGGTAACCCCGGGAGCAGTGTTTTACTCATCGCTGGATCCTAAATCCCTGTACTGAGGAAGAATATCATCCAGGTTCCCTTGCAGGATGGAGAGCTAAAGCAGGACATCAGGGTCATTTTGTTTCACCTGCCTGAAGTAAAAGAAATCAGTATAATCAAGAAAACCATATTTACTGCAGATCTAGTTCTACTTGGGTTTGTTTTCCTGTAATTTGACAGTGTGGCTCTGTCTGCCCTTCACAGGCATGAATAACCGTGAGGTCTTGGAGCAAGTAGAGCGAGGTTACCGGATGCCATGTCCTCAGGACTGCCCCATCTCCTTGCACGAGCTTATGATCCACTGCTGGAAAAAAGACCCAGAGGAGCGTCCAACTTTTGAATATTTGCAGGGTTTCCTTGAAGACTACTTCACTGCAACAGAACCCCAGTACCAGCCTGGGGACAACCTGTAAATCCCTGGTCTCCAGACACTGTCATGACTTACCAGGTGTTTCTCAGCCCTGCCCCACCTGGCCCTCAGCTTCCGACTCTGTGATCGGCTTCTTCAGAGTGCAACATCTCCTAGCACTGCCGTGCACAGGAGGGGCTGAAGCTGGAACCTTCTGCAGCCCTTGCCTATGACCACTTGTCCCAGTAATCTGAATGTCCTGGATGAAAAGGAGAAAAACTCTTGTTTTTTTTTCTTAATCAAAGACTCCAAAACTGCATTGTATTGATGTTACGTAAACTGCAAAACCTCTGTTCATTGTAAATAGTAACTCAGTGCCAATAACTGATCCTAGTGCTTTCCTTTTTTTAAGATGCAAAACCTATGTGATTTTAACTAGTCTTCTCCTGATCCAACTAAAAGTATTATTTTCCAGAAGTGGCCTCTTTGTCTAAAACATTTTTTTCATGTTTTAACAAATAAAAAAAATAATTAAAAAAAAAAATCAGGACAGGTGTTTGGTTTTTTGCTTTTTTTATATATAATATATATATATAATATATATACATACCTGTACATACAGTATATGGGTGCTATTGCAGAGGAATCTCATTTGGAATGGAATGAATCCTGCAGCAGCAGTGCCCAGAAAGCGATAATTTTACTGCAGACATGAAAACACTGGTGGGATTCTGAAAGCCAGTGATCTAATTTTTGGCTTTTGCCAAGCATGATTTTTTTAAATTGGATTGCACTTTTTGTTTATGAATTATGTACCTGTAGATGGTTGTAACTTTGCTCTTTCAGGAATCATGTGCTGTATTTACAGTAATGTTTCCAATGTTTGACAAGTGTGTGATGATTTGTTCTGGAAATGAAAACAAACATATTTAAAGCAAGAAAACGACACTGTCACCATTTGAACTGGAAAATTGAAACTCCAAGGACTTCTATTAAAACATGTATACTGAGATGTTTCAAAAAGATTTATTAAACAGTGTAACCACCTTCAGATGGTCTTAAAATCATAGCATTTTAGCCATGTCCACCTGCTAAACTGTTGGTCATGCAACTAGGATTTTTGTTTTGTGTGTAACATTTTTCCATTGTAAAATAAGTGTGTTAAATGTCCTGTACTGCTAATGAAATTACTTTCTCTGTGTCTGCAAGTTCTCCAGTGGAATTACTATGCACTTCTTTACATTTCATGGGGGATGCACAGAACAAAGTATTACCTTTTCAGTTGTCTGTACCAGCCTTGAATTACTTACATTTAACAAAAAAAAGGAAAAGAAAAAAAAATTCCTTTCTATTTCTATTGAGTTTTTAATACTGAGTTGCAAATTTTAAAGTCTTAATTACATTTTGTTATGGTTTATTTGCAAGTTTACATTTTAAAACTGTTTAACTTTCTTAATTTAGTAATTAAAAAAAAAAGAGCATTTTACATTTGGATAGTTGTTTTTTCGTTTAAACTGTGGAGATAAAGGTGGAGAGGAGATAACTTTCCAGGAAGGGGTGTCATCCATTGGGGCATCATATTTCATAGGAGTATGCAGACCAGTTGCCTATGGGACATCATTTTCCAAATGATGAAGTCAATATGTTTTTAAACAGCTGAAGTTCAACTGTAAGGAGGATGGCTGAGTGCATAGCTAGTCTCTCATTTCTCTGTTCTACAGACAGTTCATTCTTTAATGGTTCTGTTGCATTTAATGTGAATACTTCTACAAGTGTTGCAGGTAAAGATTTTTCTATGCCTTGTATTGCTCTTACTGCTTTAAAATATTGCGGCCAAGACTTCCTGACAGCTGAAACTTTTCCTTTTCTAATTATTGAATACTTAGATGTTGAATCCATATTCTGAATATTCACACGTTTTTGAAAGAGAACCTTTTCCCATTCCTGAACACTAACCCAATCATGAATTGAGATTCAGAGAACAAATTGTCATCATTTTAATATTTTCTATACAAAACATTGACTGAAAACCCTCTTGCAAAGGAGGCTTCCACGCTTAGCCTTTCTTGAAGTGTGAATTTATATGGTAATGTTGCTTGTTACCAGAGTTCCATGATAAACTGGTTGAAGTTTTACACGTAGAGTCTTTAAGTAATGTTCTGTACATGATATATTCAATGTTGCTGTACCTGTAGCTGTGGAGTACTGAAGAGACCATCATTCTTGTTGGACTTCTAGCTTCCTCACAGCTCTTACAAAGCAAGTCATGGTCCTCTTTTTTCCCACAGCTACCCCCCTGCCTTAAAATGTCATCCACTGAACTGAGGACTCCACAGTAGCTCAGCAGGCTGAAGAAGCCTAAAGGTCACATAGTCAGCCCAGCGCTGGGTGGCAGAGCATGGCCATTGTGCCACGGTCCTTAGCAGCCTTTGCTGTGCCACCAACGTAAGTGCAGTTTTCTGTAGCACGGGATGAGCTGAAAACATTCATTTTGTCTGTGTTTCTCATTGGAAGTAAGACTCAGATGGGGCATTGCTGGGGTTTTATGGCCTTTATTCTGATTCCTGGGTTTGCTGTTTCTTGTATTGCATTTGATCTCTGAGCATCATGTCGGTCTCTGCCACATCTCTGCCTGCAGCTGGCTTGTGTGCAGACTGGTGCCGCTGTTGAGTGGCAAATCCAGACCATTTCTCGTTGGTAGTTCTGCTTCTTTTTCTTAATGTTGGGACTTTTGTTGTTTGGGTTTTTTAATCTCACAAATAAAAACATTAGCAAAAATTTACACAAGGTTGTTAGCATTTTTGCTATAAATTAATAAAACCCCTTTTCTTAAGCACTGTGTATATATCACTAATAGCTGTGTGGTGACTGTAAAAGTAGAATTAGGAGATTAAGAATCACCTGCTCACTCCAATATGTTTTTTTTTAATGTCTGGCTAAATAATTCACATCCAGATAAAAACAATTGGCCAAATGCTCCCCCCACAAGCCCTCCTGACTCTTAGGAGGTGCTTGTGTGGCAGCAAAGTTCCAGAAAAGGTGACCTGCCAGCAACTGAAAGGAGTCTGTGGGGTGACCCACGCATCTTTAGGCCAAAATTAATGCACTACCAGTCCCAGGAAAAATGGTGGGCAGAAGTGGAACACTGCCACAAAAGGAACAGTTGGTATGATTAGTGCCTGATCATGTGCTTCTGTGCAAATGAAATGATGTGAGACTTGGTGGGTCTTCAAAAAGGTCCAAACTTTGTCAAAGCCACTAACATGATATTCTTTGACTTCTGTAAACAGTGCACAACTTGGCTCTATGTGACACTCTGGTTTTGGTTTAATTACCACTACAGAAAAGCAAAGTAAATACAAAATAGAAAAGTGATAAACTGCTAAAATGACAAGAATAATCATTTTCTCCAGCGCAAGTGTTTCTCCTGAAGCTTCTAGTCTAGAGTGGACTACCTGCAGACCAAGAAGAGAGATTGCTAAATGTATTTGACCTTGCCACATAACTTCAAGGTGAGTGGGAAGTTGCTCAAGTTTATTTTTAATATGCACTGTCCTTTTCTCAAATGCTGCAATAAAAAACTGCAGTACACTAATGAATGTTACCACATTGTACCCAAGGGGGTTAAGGGCCTCACAGGGGGCTGAGCCCAAGCATGCAAGAGCTATTAGGAGATATACAGTAGCTCCTCTTCTAATGTGTAGACAATATTCATTCATCAAAGAAGTCTTTCCCTGTCTAATGGGAAATTACCACCAGCAGTGCAGACAAAAGGATATTTATTTTCCCCAATTGTGTCAGTTTGAGAGCCTGTCTGTCTTTCAAGAGTAACTGGAGTCTGTTTGTAGCTGAGAAATCGCTTTGTGTTCTGCAGTCTCAGTAAGCAGGGACTATAATTTCCTGTGACTCATACACAGAGAAATTCTAGTGCTGAAGGGGGTCCTCTCAACCTGGGCAGCACTCTGCTATCTCAGCTGAAGAAGGGCACTTCAATTTTGGATTTCCTGCACAGACCAAACCAGAATCCAAGTCCTTTTAGTGGAAAAGGGAAAGAGGTCCCTTGCCAGGATGCCACTGGTGTAGGGTGTTAGTCTCTCCCTCTCAGTGCTGCTGAATTTCTCAGGACCACTTCTGACAGCTAAAACCAGGTTAGTGAGGTTCATTTTGAATGTTAGAGGGCAAATGCTAGCTTCACTTAAGTCTGTGAGATATTTTCTGTTGGCTTTTAATGCAGCCAGTGTTCTTATGTGCGTGTGTATACGTATCTACATCTCAAAATGCCATCTGCACCTAAAAAACATCTATTGACTGTTGATGGATTGACTACACAAGCATCAATCCATCTCCTTGTATTCCCCCTCTGCACTGAATGCTTAACAAAAATGAAAGACCAGGAGGACATGAGTAGATTAGAGGACAGCATGGTGTTAACAACAAAAGACCTTCTATTTCTTCTCTTCTTTTTTTTTCTTTCCCCTGGCTCCCACTACATGATCAGTTATAATCCCTAGTCCCAGGCCAGGAGAGAGGTGGTGACAGCAAGTGCTTGCTTGAGATCTCTGGCTACTGCAAGGAGCAACCTGCAGCTGATTTCTCCCAAGGGCATGGCTGCAGTTTGGGGACTGCGGTGTGAGTATGCAGAAGGGCTGAAAGGGGAGAAGAGTGCCCACTCAGGAAAAGCAGGTCATTAGCTGGTGGGCTGTGCACTGTATCACATTGGGGGAGGTCCAAAGATTGCAGCACCAGCTGTGCTCCCCGCACCTGTGTTTGGCTGTTCCCAGGGATTTAGGTGATCAGATTAAAACAGGCTGGTGAGCATGAACTGTGGTTTCTATTACCAGGTGGAAATGTCTTCTCTGTTACAGGGTAGGATAAATAGTATATCTTCCAGATGGGGGGAAAAAAATCCCAGGACTGTGCCTGCGACTAGAGTGCAAGTGTTGCATCTGCCTGACCGGACCAAATGGAAGTTTGATTGCTTGGCTCGTTGTTGGGAATAGCTCAGCATTAAGCAATGTGAATAGCTAAAAGGGCAAAGAGCAAAGAAATGAGATTATCCTCCTTTCTCTATAGCCAGTCTAGAGCTTGCTGAGTGCTCTAGTTTGATTTTTTTAGTGCATCGGCATTTGTTGCCAAGCCCCAGCACCCAGAGTCTTCTGAAGAGTGCTGAGCTGCTTATTGTCACAGCTTTACACAACATCCCTGAGCCCTGTCATGGGTGGATTTTCATCTGGAAAAAGAAATAAGAAAAAAAAATTCAGGGAAGCTTTCTAACCATGTTGTAGCCTTAGTCACTGGCCCTGGGGCTGCCCCTGGTGCCAGAGGCCCACCCAAAAGCCCTGATATGCTTTGTTCACTACTGCAGTTCAGGCCCTGCTCTGCTTTCCAGCTCCATCTGCTCCTGCATTTCCTCAGTCTGAAGATGCTGCTTCTCCAGGAAAGTTTCCTGGTGCTAGGAAAGGGGTGTGGTGGTCCCAGCACCTCCCTCCTGACACTGGCCAGGGCCAGGGCCACCCCTGCTGCTGGGCCAGGCTCCCGCAGGAGAGGAGGATGCAGAAGGAGAGCAATGCAGAAGAGGCCTGTGGCTTCCCTGGAGGCCAGTCTGGCTCCCAGAGCTGTCATGTTCCTGGCCAGCAGCAGCAGCTTTGGCATGACTGCATGCAGCTGCAGCTAGGCCTTTGGGGTGACCTGGTGTGGGCTGTGTTGATACAGCCCTCAGTCCTGGTGACAATGGAGCAGCAGATGCTAATTTCTGCTCTCCTCAAGAAGCAGAGGCAAAGAGCCAAAGTAGTAACTGCTTTGCCAACCTAAAGACAGAGCACTAGGTACATTTGATCATACAAGAGCTCAAATGTTCCCTCAAATTCCCAAAAGCAGCTTTGCCACCAGCTGAGCTTTGTATATGACCTCATATACATCCAGTGTATCAAACACACACCACATTCTGAACATTTGCATATGTTACACATCTTTTGTTCTGCTTGGGTGGCCTTCTCCTCCCCTTCCCCCTACCTCTCCGCCCCATTACTCACCCACTCAGCTCCCCTCAAGTTATGCTAGATGTCTCGTTTCTGAAGGACTACACATCCCAGTCCTGCCAAGAATAGGGGCTCTGGTAATTGTCAAATGTTGAGTGGGTAATGATCAATGGATGACTAATTGGAAGCAAGAGGGAATAAAAAAGGTATTACTTTGCTTCTGCTCTTAATTAAGAGGGTGCATAACTCTCTGGGGGAAATCTTAACAAATAGCAGGAGGGATTTTGTCATTATGCAAGTTTTGATTAGGAGCATTGCAAAAGCTAACATCCAGGTACTCTTTTCTTTCCTTTCAGGTGTCTCTCCAGGGTGTGACTGAAAAATGCCAAAGCCAAGGCCTTAAGACAAAAGTAAAAAAAGTAAGTGGAAAATATATTTGTAGACATGTGCCTAGCAATCCAGACAGCAAGACATAGAAGGAGGCCTCAGTTCCCCTCACAGCACAAAAGCAGCAAGGGGAGAGCTGAGTGCTGAGAACAAGAGCAAGAGTGTCGTGTGTTTTATGTTGAGATGGATGGGATTAAATACTCATTGCAATGTCTGTCTCCAGGTTAACTCACAGCACCAGTGGTAAAAGCAGAGCAGCCTGACAGTGCTTTTGATCATTTGGAAGCAAAACCACTTGCAGTTTAGTTGTCTGAAAATATCAGTGCAGTAGGTAATACAAGCAGCAACACTCAACATTGACATTATCTTCCTAATCAAAAAAGAAACTCCTGAAGGACTAGAAACCACTTTTTATAAGAAAACTTTATGTTAGTTGCCTTGTCTGTGAAAACACTCATTCTGCACTTGCATATTTTCTGTATTTCCTATGACAGGCCCAACGTGACACGTCACATTCTGCTTGTAAATAACATACAGCTGAGATACTAACTCTAGAGAGTACAGAGTTTGATCTGGCTTTCAGTGAAGTCAGCAGGAAGACTTCAGAAATATAAACCAGGCCTTCAGAAAGCAATTAGGATGGCCTTAGTTTTGGGGCTGGAGAAGGCTTTTGAAATGCTGAAATAAACTTGGATATTCCCTAAGTTTCCTAATCCAAAAATGAGTTAATTAATGCAATTTTTATGAGTTTGTGGGAGGGTACTTAGGTTTGGGCTGGACTTCATCTTTGCTTTGAAACCCACTCAGCAGGCAGTGCTTGTAACACAGTTAGCAGAGAGTCTCTTTCAAGCTTTTGCTTTTCTTTTTTTTTTCCCTCCTCTTTCTGAGGCTGCTAAGAAAGTATGTAAAGCTCAAGTGAGAGGAACTGCTTCAAGTACCTTGTGGTTTCTGGAGTTTAGAAAGTTAAAGAGATGTCAGAGACTGGTCCTGTGGCCGTAGCTACATAAACCTTTAGGTCTGTAGGTGCTCACACAAGATTTCACAGAATGTTCTCCAGGTATCATGTCCTTAAGAGCCAGACTGCTCTGTGTTCCTTTCTTTGGGCCACAAATATCACTTCAAATGAAGATACCTACAAGTGGCTGGGATGTAAATAACCCCAGGAGGCTGAATGCCAGCTGTGGAGGTGTTCATGGGACAAAACAGCTGTGCAGCACAATCAACACACTTGAGTCCAGAAGGATTAAACCTTGAGCTGACTCAAATAGCCACGGTTGTAATTCAGCCTCTCCAGCCACAAGCATCAACCATCTGTTGCATCCGGGTCTGGCTGGGACCTGTTGGTCCACCAGAGACTGCCCAGCCAGACTGAGGGTACTGAAGGACAACTTTGGGATGCCCCAAAAGGGAGGCTTGGTGTTCTGCTGGCCTGTGCCTCAGCACAGAAGGGAGGAGGGAGTCAGGACTGCCATACAGAGGACCAGGCTGACATGAGGTTTCTCTGGAATAAGGTCAGGCTCAGGCTGCAGGACGTCACTGCACTGCCACTGATACGATCATATTTACTGCTCTGCTTGAGGGCACACACCACTCCCAGCCACTCAAGTTTTCCCTCTAAAAGTGTGAGCAGTCATTCTCTGACAAGATGAAACAAGTGCCTGGGTCACAGCTTCACCTTACAACCATAAAGAGGGGCTGGCAGAGCAGCAGATACCCTGAAAGTGCCCATCCCAAGGAAGCAATGCTGGACAGGCCGTCTCCCTCCTCCATCCCCAGTGCCAGGGGAAGGGCACAGAAAGGAGAAGCAGTGGCACTGCACAAGCAAGGAGCTCAGGGATGGTTTGGGTGTCCCTGTGAGTGCAGGCTGGTCCATCAGGCCTTGAGGCAGTGTGAAGTGGAAGCCCATGAACGCCTGCAGGATGAAGAGCCATGCACAAGGCACAGCTAAGTCAGACTCCTCCTAGGGTTAAACTAAGAAATGTAGGCTAAAGATCAGGGAGAGCTTCTCAGCAGAGAGATATGCTGAGTGGGGAGTCAGGAAAGCAGCGTAGGCTGAGACATGCAGCTGTGTCCAGCAGACACACCAGGGATCTGCCATGGAGCCTGGAACTCTGCCATCCGGCCTGGGTCTATGGAACCCACCACACTGTGCCGTCAGCAGTGGCGTCACTTGGCTCCCAGGAGCTGTGCCAACGTGTAAGGAAGTTGGCCTGTAGCAAAAGAGAGTTTCTGCACCTTGGGAGCATAAACAGAAACCTGGAAGTGTCCAGAACTCTAAGCTGAAATCAAAGAAAACTCAGAACAGATGGGAAATCCTTTTTGTGTTCTTTATCTAGTTCTTACGACCGTCATGTGATTGTCTTCAGGAGTCTGAATCACAGCTGGTGGAACATTTGGCACTGACAGTAAGTGACGGACGACTAAGAGCACAGGATGACATTCCCGGTGAGGCACGGGGCTCTGGAATCACTCTGGGCTTCCCCCACAGTTGTTCATTCGCAGAGATCTGGCAGTGGCAGCCCGGCTTCCGTGGGACAGGGATACAGCCGCACACAGGCACCTGAGGAGAGTTTCTAAGCTTCGAAGTATCACTTCCCCGCAGAGGCTCTCCCACCGCCGTGCCCTGCCCTACCGTGCTCTCCCCACCGCCGTGCCCCACCGTGCTCTGCCCTGCCCTGCCCTTCCAGCGTCGTGCCCTGCCGTGCCGTGCTCTCCCACCGCCCTGCCCTGCCCTACCCTGCCGTGCCTGCGTCTTCCACTTCCTGCTGCAGAGCCAGTTCTGCCGCTTACCTGGGAGAGTCAAGGGCGGGTGTCGTAAAAAGGAGAAAAAAGACCCAACTCCCCCCGTCCCGTCTGGCCGAGGAAGGAGACCCGGGCACGGCAGGAGAGCGCCGGGGATCTGGGAGCTCCCTCGCCTGCAAGGTAAGAACTGCCAGAGATATTGCCTGTCTCCCTCCCTGTTTGTAATTAGCTTTTGACCCACTTAAGGCTCTCGGTGTTTTGTTGTTTGTTTTTTTTTCCCTCAAGTCGCTGCCTCGCTCCCTTTCTCCCCCTCTCTTGGGTAAGGATAGCCTGAGTATCACAGATGGTTACAACATGTTTCAGCCATTTCGCTGCAGTTTTGTTGGTTTATTTTATTCCTTAAATCAGGCGGGTTTTGGGGTAAACACAGGGAACAGACACGCCTGGTGTCGAAATGTTGTCCTGCCTATTTACGTAGCTGCCTGGCAATGCCAGGGAGCCAGGCCTGAGCCCGCTTCTGCCCAGCATGCTCTGTGGGATCAAAGTGGTTTGTTGGCCGATGGCTCTCCCTCCCTTTTCCCTCTCCTCTCTCCTTTCTCCTTTCTTTTCCCTTCTCCCTTTCTTCTCCTCTCTCTCTTCCTCTCCTCTTGCCCCTGGGCTGCCCAGGACAGGCCCAGGGTCTAGGACAGGCCCACAGACCCGAAGAGGGAGCAGTGGTTCAAAGGCATGAAGAAAACAGGATCCTTTTGCACCATCCTCCATGGCACTGGTATGAAAAGAATGGGAGCAAGCGTGTAGTATTTATTTATTTATTAGTTAATTAGGATAAAATCAGCCATATGGAGCCCACTCCCATTTCCCTGATTGTCTCAGGACATGGGTGTTGTAGGATTAGCATTGGCTGGGCAATGAGGAGAGCGGATCTGGACTTACTGGTCTTGTGAGGAGCAGCTGAGGGAACTGGGGTTGGTTAGTCTGGAGAAAAGGAGGCTCAGAGGAGACCTTCTCACTCTCTACAACTCCCTGCAAGGAGGTTGAAGCCAGGTGGGGGTTGGTCTCTTCTCCCAGGGAACAAGCAATAGGATGAGAGGAAACAGCTTCAGAGTGGCACCAGGGGAGTTTTAGGTTGGATGGAAGGAAAAGTTTATTCACAAATAGGGTTGTCGAGGCCTGGCCCAGGCTGCCCAGGGCAGTGGTGGAGTCACCAGCCCTGGAGGGGTTTAAAAGCTGGGGAGATGTGGTGCTGAGGGACATGGTTTAGTGGTGACCTGACAGATCAATGGTTGGACTTGATGATTTTAAAGGTCTTTTCCAACGAAAATGATTCATGATTCTGTGACTGGCACCAGTGCCACCAGACCAGAAATTCCCATTTCATGCAAGCCTCAGGCAGGTCCAAGGCCTGGCCTGGCTGAGTCCCTGCCATCTTGGGCAGGCAGCAGATGTCTTGCCACCACCAGACAGGGCTGTGAGCCCTGCCAAGGATGACACCAAAGACAGGGATGTGAGGAGCACAGGTGGCAGGGCTGGTGTCCCCCAACCAGCACTTGACCAGTGCTACCAGCTGCTGGTGGCTGCCAGTGGTGCTGCTGCTGCAGTGCCATCAGCATCTGAAGCTGGGCCTGCTCTTGCTGAGCACTGGCAATGTCTGGAAGCATGCTGTATGGTTTTTTATGGGGTTGGGTTCTCTTTTTGTCTTTCTAAGGCAGGAAACAAGGCATATGCAATGATAGTGTTGGTGTCTGCCAATGCCCTCCAGCCCCAGCAGTGGCTTTTGAAGCAGAGGGTATCCCTCTGTATCTGAAAGACAGAGACATTTCTGCATGTCTCACAGAACCAAGTGGGAGAGGCTGTTCTCACCCCAGCTGAGGGAGGCACATCAGGTCCCCCAGGCTTCCCTGTGCCCTCCCACCACCCACACACTCTAGCATGGAGAGCAGTTAGGGATGAGGATATGTCAGCCCAGTGAAATGCCACTGTTCTCCCTTAGTATGAGTTGCAGGCTCCAATGTAAAGCATATAGCTATAGGAAAGCAGGATGGGGATATTTACACCTCACAGGATTGCCTCCCTATCCAGTCCCACTCAGCTAGCCCTAATTTTATGCCAGGATTTTTAGATGTCTTGGTGCTGTTGCATGTCCCAGTTTTGAGGTTATTCAGTGCCTGTGGGAGTTTTAGCAGGATTAGAAATGGGTAGGAAGTAATCTCTAGAAAACAAACACATTTTTAAGGATACCTAAGATAATTTCAGACATTTTCATGTTTCACAAATGTTAGGAAACTGACAGGGAGTGCTGCCTCTATGTGAGATGCTTGTTTGAATCCTGTTTGTGGGTGTTGTACTTCTGGTTGCTTACTACTCATTGCCTGGCATTCCACTTAGATGCATAGTGAAGACTCCACTAAAGAGGCAAAAAACATCAAGTCTACACTAGCCTTTGCAGCATGAAGTGAAGCCCAGTGAAGCAACTTTAGTGCTACAAAAGGAAACATGGTGTTTGTTGTGCAGGGAGGGTTGGAAATATGTTCTGATGTATGTAGAGCTTCATGCAGACCTTTGGCTGCAGAAAACATGAGGGAGCAAACATGTAGTCAGTGTGGAAGAGTAACACTGGTTTCATCTTCTTATTTATCTAGGAGTCATAAAAACAACCATTACCTGCCCTAGGGGCTTTAAAATCCAGGCTAGGAACATGACACATTGCCTTAGTCTTCACTGTGGAGGGTAGCCAAGGGAGAGTGTAATCATCAGTAATGAGAGCAGCCAAAATTCTTCATGGTGAAGTGTGAAAGTCTGGAGCTTAGATTTCCTTGGCTATGTTTATTTAGGTTATAGACCCAAAAGAGCCCCCACATTTGCACTTGCTCTTTCTAAAAGGATTTCTCTCTGGATTTTTTTTGAGGAAAGTTGTGTCTAGTGTTTCTGTAGAGAAAGCTCCACTGAAGGCAAGTGTGTTTACACCCTTGACTCTTACCTGACAGCATGGCAACAGCTTTTGTTGCAGTCTCAGCATGTGCATCACATCCATCTCCATGTAGTCAGGTGCTGGTATCACCCAATGACCTTCTGAGAAGGGGAGCTGGGAAAAGGAAAGGTGTCCTGTGGGTTGAAATGGAAACAGGTTTAATAAACTGATATTAACCTACCCCCTAATATTAATACTAATATAAAGTACACAAAGTTACACCCAGCCCAAGTCATGGTCACAAGCTGTGGATTCCCACATGTCAAGCACTGTGAGCACCAGAGCTCCAGTGGAAAACACAACAGTCACAGCAAACAGGAGAGCTGGCCTTTGGAGCAGAATGATGGGTGAGACTCTCCAGGGATGGCAACCACTGAGGAGAAGAGACCATCCCCAATAAACACTCCAGTTTATGGTGAGCATGATGTTTGTGGAATGTATGATATGGAATACTTGTCTTGGCCAGCTTGGGTCAGCTGCCCTGGCTTTCCCTCCTCCTAGCTTTAGCAACCTGGCTAACTCAAAACTGCTGAAGACCTTGCTCACTGTGGAGACCTGCCTACCATGGCTGGCCACCAACAAAACCAAAGTGTCTTATCAACTTGGTTCTCAGCATATTGGGTGCTGCAGTCTTCTCAAAAATGCATCTTTCCTGAATAGAAAATTGATTCTGTGACTCTATCCCAGCAAAACCAGGACATCATCCTTATGGCAGCTTGCAAATTCTGCATCCCCTTACTCCCATCCTGCAGATAGATGTCAGCAGCAGCAGGGAGCTTAAAGGATTCAGCCAAAGTACACAGGAATTATTTGGAAATCAAGAAATTCCTGTCTATCCTCACCCCTTATGATCTCAGCTTTGCCTTAATCTATGCTTGCACCATTTCAGAAATGCCATGACTGGTGGAGAAGAAACCTTTACCCTTGTGGGTTGTGCATCAAGGAAGGTGAGGTTGCTTCCTCATGCTAGTGTTTTCTTTTTTAACAATGCAGACAAATATAACTTTGAGTCAAAGAGCAAAGATATTTCCCCCCTCTCTGGAAGTGACAAGCTGTGCTTGTGTTGCAGTGTCTCTTCTGTTTCTTCACAACAGAAGTTTTCTAATCAGAAGCAGATAGATGGATAGTATGTGTCTTGGGACAGCACATCCTGACAAGTCTTTGTGCTGGGAAACAGATGGAATACCTGATGGATTTCACAATCAACCACAAGAAAACTGCACAGATGAGCCTTAGCCCAACACCCTTCCTTGTCCCTGGCCAGCCCCTTGCCTCTGTCAGATGGTTTTTAGGAGAGTTTGGCCCTTGCTTCAAACTTGGATGCTGAGGCATATCTCTACCAACCTGCAGAAGAACTTGATCTCCTTCATTTGTGCTCTCCCTGCAGCTTCCCAGGAGTGGCCATCCCCAGCATCAGCCAGTTATGAGCAGGAGAGCTGGCAGCCTCCTTCCCAACTCCCAGACAGGAGCAGTGGAAGAACTTCTCCAAGTCTGGGAAGCCTCCCAAGGGAGCTGGGATGAGGTTTTTTCCCAGGAGCCTTTGTCAGTGAGCACCCATCTGGGAAGGTTATTTGCTGAATGAATGTGTGTGCAGAACTGGATGTATGAGCAGAGGAAGGAAGTGGAGGAGAAGGGGTGGTTTAAGGAGTTCCCTCAACATTTTTGAGAGCAGTCCAGGCCTGGCTACCCTGTCCCTTTAGGAGGGGCCTCTTCACTTTATTACAAGCAGGAATACATGCAACAGCTCCAGCTGGTTATCAGTAATCTCCTGCATAGTCATAGGTGCAGGGGGGATATTAAATTCACAAAGCTTTCTGGCAATATCATGATCTGACCTGAAGCTTCATTATCTTGGAAAATTAAGTTGGGCACCATCTCTGCTCTCCAGCAGTCTCTGTGCCAGAAAAGGGATCAGGCTACAGGTTTCTGAGGGTATTTCAATAGGCTGAAGCATTCCTTTACCCTAATTCTTCAGCATGGGAGACCTCTGTGAGTGATTTTTCTGTCCTGTGCATAACACTCCTTGCAGGATAAGCTAACTGGAAAAGTCAAAGGAAACCTAATGAAACTTTCCAGTGTGAGACAGCATGAAATACCAGGATAATGGGCTCAGTGTTGGATCTTTTTCCAAAAACCAAGGACCTTCAGCAGAGCAGAAACAATGTCCTGAAGCACTGCTGTTGGAGGAGGCTGTTTCTGAATCATCTGTATGATTTCCAGCAGTGTGGGGATTTCTCTTGGGAATTCCCATCCACATACCACTGCTAGCAGCACTCACAAAGTGTTCAGCATGGCCTGAGGTTAATTTATGCTCAGAGCTATCTCTACAGACAGAGCTCTGCTGTAGTAACAGCTTCTCTCTTCAACCACAGCTACTGAGGGAGGAGGAGGAGGGTGAAGTCACTTTTCCTCCTTTTTAATGTCTTTTTTAACACTAAAGCCCTCACCTCTCCATGCCTCCTACCTCAGCCCACAGGAGCAGGGGCTGTGCATGGGTATCAAAGCTCAGCTTTCACTGCTCAGCTGTCCTGCATCAGAGTCTGAGCAAAATCATCTTTAAAAAATCTAGAAGCTTTTGCAGGTAAAAACACAAATGATGGAATCAGGTCTCTCTTCTCTCTGACCAAATTATTTTTATTGAGGTATTTGGAATAGTTTTCATAATGCTTAGCTCATATCACTCAGGAAGGAAATAAGGCTGTCATTTAAGTATTAAGTTGATTTGAAAGATAAAGAGACATTTATCCTTTCAGAGAGTTAAACTAATAGGAAGGACATTTTTAAACTTTTCTGTAGTTTGATAGCTGATAGATAGAGTTTGATAGCTGATCATTTGCAGTGCAGTTTAATAAAGCCTTTATATCCCTCCTACAAAAGGCAGAACACATACCCAAAATACAAACTTGAAGAAAACAAGTCTGACTTTTTTCTGCCCATGTTGTGCCTGTCATTAAGTTCACACAGTCTATGCATGATCTGTTTCACAGAAAGACAGATGTTAGCTATGGAACTAGAAAAAAAACCCAATCAAAGACTGAAAACTTTGAAGGTTGTACCCTCCAAAGGAGTTTAGTGACTTTTAAGTCCCATCTGACACCCAATCCAAAACCTACTCAAGTCAGTAGAGAGATTTCTATCTCCTTCACTGAGCTCTGAACTGAGGTCTTGGCTTCTCTGCAGAAATCTGTTCTTCTTCTCATGGTGCTAAACTAAAGGCTGTTGAGGATCTGAATTCAAAG
Organism: Galbula dea; assembly: GCA_013399015.1. Lineage (NCBI taxonomy): Eukaryota > Metazoa > Chordata > Aves > Piciformes > Galbulidae > Galbula > Galbula dea. The sequence continues at coordinate 247,155 of VWZX01003392.1, read as the reverse complement.
TTGTTCTGGTTTCAACTGGGATAGAGTTAGTTTTCCCCTGGTAGCTGGTACAGTGCTCTGTTTTGGATGTAGTGTGAGCATAATGTTGCTAACATGCTGAAGTTTTAGTTGTTGCTAAGCAGTGCTTATCCTAAGTTAAGGTATTTTCCAGTTTCCCATGCTCTGCAAGTAAGCAGGTGCACAAGAAGCTGGGAGGAAGCACTGCCAGGCCAGCTGACCCAAAGTAGCCAAAGGGTTATCCCATACCATAGGATGTCATGATTAGTGTATAAACTGGAATTATCCAGGAGGGATGGATTGCTGCTCAGGCATCGGTCAGTGTGAGTGGTGAGCAGCTGCACTGTGCATCACTTGTCCTTTTCTTGGGTTTTATCTCTCTCTTCTTTATATTCCTTTTCATTACAGTCATTATACTATTTTATTATTATTATTAGTTTAGTTTAGTTATTAAACTGTTCTTATCTCAACCCATGAGTTTTACTTTTCTTCAGTTCTCCTCATTCCACTGGGAGCAGGAAGCAGCGAGTGAGTGGCTGCATGGTGCTTGGTTGCTGCCTGGGGTTAAACCATGACCCAAGTGTTTTCTAGCATTTTGACCTGACAACTTCAAAGACCATCAAAGAAGTATCTTAATATATGAGGCACTGCAAATTTGTTTCTGAAAAGCCATGTTTGGGTGTTTGCTAAGAATTATATCTAATGGGAAAGATGCTCTAACTATGTGTGTGGCTAGAGCTGGAGCTGTACCACTGTACCCCACAGCTGAGTTTGTGCTTTGTGAACACCAGAGTGAATTTTGCACAAGGAAGCAGTTCACTGGAGATGCTCAGGGAAGGCAGTAAGTGTTTGTGGTGTGACTTGTGCTGCTCAGGTGTGCATCATATAGCTGATGAGCAAACAGACAGAGATATCCACAAGTGGAAGAATGCCTGAGCAGGAACATCAAGGCCAGATCATCCAAGGGTCAGGTTTACAAAGCTGTTGAGATGAGCAGAAGGCAGATGCCTTGCAGGGAGTTTGGCACCTAAACCTCACAGGTGCTTCTCTGAGTCTGACAGGGGACCACTCGGCAGCTTTACGCTGTGGTTGGTGTCTCAATCTGGTTTTGTGCTGTACTGTCCTGGTGAGTCACCACCACAGGGCAATCTGATTAAACTGCCATCTGACCAAAGGTCCCAGGGAAATGATGTTTTGCCATCACCACACAGGACAGCATGGCACAAGTCCCTCCCACGGTCCTGGGCTACCACTGAGAGCTGAAACTTTTCCCTTTCCCATCATATCGGTTGTGACTGTCAGAGAAGCGTGACTCAGCGAGCAGGGCTGATGTTAGTGATGTGGTGTAGAGGAAAAGGGATGCAGAGCACAGGGAGAGATGTGTGGTGGTGGTGAGCTGACTGTCAGGATTTCAAGCCTGGGTGCTCGTATGGGAAGGAGCTGGTTTGGCACCAGACCCAACGTTGTCACGCAAGGGGCTGCAGCTGTCAGAGCAGCAGCGTGTTCACTGTCTTGGTGTAACTAATAGCTGCTCTGAGGACTTGCCTAGATGGGAAAATTTACTAGAGTAATTAGGCTACTGTAATTATCCCAGGATAACCCTCCCTGTGGACACACTATAACATAGGATCTGTATGCATAGATGGTAAATCTTTTGCGTGGATGTGTTTTTGACTTACATAGAGGAGGAGTGTTTACATTGGAGCCCAGCAGCAGAGGACAGTTTTTATCCTACTTCCCAGCACATGTTACAACCAGAATTTTCCATGCCAGAGGTACTATTAGGGGAAAATACATGTCATTGATTCTGATCAGCATGAGTGTAAAGCCTCACTTTTGCACATCATTTACTTTACAGAATCACTGTGGGAGCCAGGGAAAAGGTTGGGATGTTGCTTTCTGTCTTTCTGTGATCCTGTTCAACTGTTTTTAATGCTGTGGTCACTTGACTTTGTCTGTTGTTGTTTGAAAGCGTCTCTTTTGCACAATGAGATTTCCAGAACTCTAACCAGTATTTCTTTCCCAGACTCTGAGATAGTTATTTTGGGATTGTGGCCTGTGTGAAACTGTACCACGTTCACAAGAGTCCTTTCTCTTGTTTTCCAGCTTGCTGGAAAATCCTGGCCTTGCAGTAAGGCAGCTGACTCTTGTTTCCGGTGCGACTACAAAACTTGGAAATGGCTTCTGGGTCAGGTTAGTCCAAATTACAACTCTCTGCTAGCCACATGCCAGCTAACTCTCTACTTTATTGCTTTGCCAAAATCCAGCCAGGCTTTTCTTGCTGTTTTCTGCCTCTTTAAAAAACCCAAACACATAAAAATATAAAGAATACATATTGCTCTTCAGTATGGCAGCTCATAGCCATGGAGTGGTGGCTGGCAGCTGGCATTTGTCTGTGTGGCTGTCCATCTACAGTTGCTCTTCTCCTACTTTTTCAGGCACTTCTGTGGGTCGAAGCATACCAGTCGAAGTGGATGAATCCATGCCGTGGTCCCCACTTCCTGAACATGTCTTGGAAAAGGCTTTGCAGCCTTCTGGAGAGGATATAGAGGATGAGGAGTCCCAGAGACCCTGTGTTACTCGAACACCTCAGCCTGTGGCCAATCCATCCTGCCTTTGCAGAGCACCAGCACATCATCAGTCAGCACCGTCCGTGGAGTCAGACTGCAACTTGTGGTCAAAATATACCAGTCCTGATGGAGATGGATGCTTCTGCTCCCCTGATGAATCGAGAGCTGGAGTAGTTCCCTCCAAGATGCATCTTGTAGCTATGGACAAACCAGGCACGCAGCCAAGATCCCAGCTTTCAGCTGACACTGGGCACAACTCCAGCAAATCAGAGCAGAGCTTGTCCGAAGCTCCCAAGGACTCGCTGGAGGAGAGCAGCCAAGGGAGCTCCCAGTCACAGTTACCCTCAGGAAACAGACCCCCAGCAGAGCTGGGCAATGTGGACATGGGGTGCAACTCCCAGTCACAGGATGTCATGGGCATCAGGCACCTGGAGCCTCCCTTACCGCTAGTGTCTGTGCTGAACTCCCAGGACCTCCCAGGACCACTGATCTCCAGAGAGTTTTTTGGACCTGAGCATCAGCAGTGCCCTATGTGCCAACACTTGCCCCATCCCAACGACTCCTTGCAAGCCTATGGCTGCTTTGGGCACCGCTGCCCAGCAGAACAGCACCTCCAGGGTCCATGTGAGTAGCACTGCTCGCCCCACGGCAGGTTTTCTGGGTGTATCATTCCCCAAGCTAGTGTTTTCCTGCTGTACTTAATTGCAATGCATGGCATGCAATTATTAGCCTCTATACACATCTATTTGCAGTCTATTTTATATTTCCTTGGTTTGGGGTTATCCAGCCATGCTCTCTTATGCAGAACTGCTGAGCAGATACAGAGTGAAGAAGCTCACCATTCCTCCTCGAATGAAGGCTGATGATTTCCCCTAGAAGCTAGCCTTTGTCAGTCACACTGAGCATACTCAGCCTTCTCCCTGCTGCTATTTCATATTCTAGTCATTTCCTTCCTCCTTGCATCAGTCATTCAGCAGCCTCCTATACCAACTTAATTCCTGTTGTTTTCATAGATTTCCTTGCTCCCACTTGCATCCCCAAAGTTGAGAATTTCCTGCCAGAATCAGGGTGGGAGCTTCCCCTTGATGTTTGTAAATAATATCTCCCAGCATTATGACCAAACTCACCCAAGTATTTTATTTCTCTGTGAAAAGAGTGTGACATCCATCATCCTCATTTTTTTCTCTTGTCAGCTGAAATTAAATGAAAGCTTGTTACTTAAAATGGAGTCCTCAGCTGCTGGTGATTGTGTCACTGAGCACTGATATGGCACTGTCACTATGGGTGTTTTGGCTCTTGGAGACTACAACAGAGTTTGCAGCCTGCTATTAATTAGTATTCCTTTTCAGTGTCTGAGATTTTTATCTGTTTTGAAGTGAGCTTTGAACATTCAACAGCAATATCATTGTTTTAATATAATTTATATTGCATTAGACTCATGAGACCTCCATCCATTGTGGGCTGGCTTTGTCATAAAAAGCTGTAGGCCTCTTCTGATAACCTTTTTTTTGTTAACCTTCTGTTGACTCCACAGCATTTCTATTACATATGTTGAAGGAGTTCTGTCTTTTCAGCAATGTGCTGTAATTAGGTCTATGAAAGAGGGAGGGTGTCAGATCCTCAGTTTTCACCTCTGATCTTGGAGCTTGGTAAAGGAGAAGGGGCTGCAGATGGATTTTCATCAGTGTCTACAGCTGGACATTTGCATAACACTCCTTGGTTTTTTTCCTGCCTTCTCCTTTCAGTTCAGCTTTAAGCCCACAACGAGCTGGTTGCACAACACCCTCACTATTTACCTCCATTTACCTCCTCCACACATAGGGCATTGTGAGGAGTAGGACATTTACTGAATTAAGCCATTTTGTTTTAAAGCAGGAACTCTGAAAGACTTTCTTTATAAAGAAGTCATTACCATTTCAACCATATCCAGAGGGCAAAAAGGAGAAAATAAACTGGGATGGCTGGAGCAGACTTGGTCAGGACCAAGAGGCTGGCAGTTGTACTCCTGTTTCTGCCCTGCCCAGTACAGTGTAAATCACCTCCTGACAGCTGCTTGCCTTTCAGATATTGTTGGGCAGTGACAACCCACAACAAAGCTCTGCAGTTTGTGTGTTGCAACACACCTCTCCCAGGAATAGCAGTCGTGCCCCTAGGCTCTAAGCTGGCTCTGGACACCTGCTATTTGAGATACAGCTACAAAACTGCTTCTGAAGTAAAAGAAATCCTCCCTCCCAGCAATGCTATGTGCCCAGGGAGCATTATTTGAGGTGTTTATATGTGAGAGCTGTGGGTGTGTGTGGGCACAGACACTTGGCCTTGCTGTGCTTCAGAATGGGATTAAAATCCTGTAGTATCAGATAGATACAAAGGAAGCTGGTGAAACATTAGCCTAAAAACCTGTAAACCAAACTGTATCTCCCAGAGACCTGCCACCTCCCTTAGAGCTGGTCATGGTGTACCCATGAGAAGACCATATTTACTTTCAATTTTGTTCTTCCAGCCTCTTTTACCCTGTCCTGTTGCAAATAATTAAGAAGGGAACAGGAAAGTCTCCTAAAACAACCTCAACAAATGCAATGATGCACACAAGTGTATGGGGCCAGATGAGATCCTCCCAAGGGTACTGAGGAGCTGGTGAAAGAGCTCATAAAGCCTCTCTCCATCATTTATCAGTTGACTGGAGGTTAGAAAACATGACACCTATCTACAAGAAGGGCCAGAAGGTTCCAAGGAACTAAAGGCCTGTCAGCCTGACCTCAGTGCTGGGGAGGGTTGTGGAGCAGATCACCTTCAGTGCTGGTCAACAGCAGCTGAACATGAAACAGCAGTGTGCCCAGATGGCCAAGAAGGTCAACAGCATCCTGGTTTGTATTAGAAATAATGTGGTCAGCAGGACTAGGAAAGTGATTATGCCTCTGTACTCAGCACTGGTGAAGCCACACCTCGAATACTGTCTTCATTTTAGGGCTCCTTACTGCAAGGACATTGAGGTGCTGGAGCATGTCCAAAGAAGGACAGTGAAGCTGGGGAAGGGTCTAGAGCATAAGTGTAATGAGGAGTGGCTGAGGGCACTGGGGTTGTTTAGCCTGGAGAAAAGGAGGCTGAGGGGAGACCTCACTCTCTACACCTCCTTGAAAGGAGGTTGTGGTGAGGTGGGGGTTAGTCTCTTCTCCCAAGCAACAAGCAATAGGACAAGAGGAAATGGCCTCAAGTTGCACCAGGGGAGGTTTAGGTTGGATATTAGGAAGAATTTCTTCACAGAAGGGTGTTGTCAAGCCCTGGCCCAGGCTGCCCAGGGCAGTGGTGGAGTCAGCATCCCTGGAGGTGTTTAAAAGACATATAAGATACAGTGCTTAGGGACATGGTTTGGTGGTGGACGTGGCAGTGTCGTTAATGGTTGGACTTGATGATTTTCAAAGTTTCTTCCAAGCAAAGTGATTCATGATTCTGTGATGTTGCCCAGTCACAATTTCTTCAGGAATCTCTGCAATTGTGGAGTTGGTTGGGGTTTTGTTAAGTATCAGCTCCTAGAATTGGACTATTTCATCAGAGCTTTGTTTTCTTTCTTTTTTTTTCCCTCCCCTTTTAAAAAGAAATATAGTCCTCATGGCTGCTAGGAAAAGGAAAGTATGACCCCCAAATAGCCAAAAGGATTTAAAAACACAGTCTAGAGGAGGAAAAAACCCACAGTGTTTGAGTAGTGCAGCTTTCAGAGCCTGCTCATAACACCATCATCATGCAGTGCTAATAAGCTCTGCCAGGCTGGACTTTGATCTGCACATAGCAGCTTGAAAAGTGCACAGAGCTGCTGCCTAATGAAAACTGCAAGCAGAAAGACTAGGGGGGGGAAAAAAAGAAAGAAAAGAAAAAAAATACAGTTTTACTCATTTGGGAAGCAAACAGCTTCCACTGCTTTCTCTTTCAGTTTATGGCAGCAGTTCCACTGCATGGTATTTATTAAACAGCATTACATGTGCCCAGCCAACGACAGTAAGGTTCTGCAGGATTACTGGAGCAAAATTGCCACTTTGGGCTTCCCCTGCTGCATCCTGGATGGCAACAGGAGCAGCAGCAAGGCCTTAAAAGGTCACTTAGGCAGAAAATTTGTACAGAATGAAGTAACAGTCCAAGAGATGATTTCTTCTCTTTTCATTTACAATAATGACAGTCTGTTTAGCCTCAGTGTCGCAAACTGATTGGTTCCAGGATTTCGCATCTGCTTTCATGAGGAGGGTGAGATGATTCATTTGCACAAGCTATTGCCAGAAAGAAATCTAAAATAAAACAAAGGGGAAAAAAAAAAACAAACCCACAAAACTAAGGCATGGTAAGTGCAGGGACAAAGCAGCTCTGAACATTTAACTGTTTTCCCAACAGCCCAACCCAGAGCAGGGATCTGAACTGTGCACGTGGGAGAGGGAAATAGGAAACTTCAGACCCTAAAACATTCCTTAATCTGGCTTCTTCCAGACCAAGGTACCTGCACATGCCTCCAAACTGCTCAGTCTCCCAAGACATGAAGGAGGACGTGCCTGGAAAGGAATAAACACAAACAGAGGCAGAAATCTATTGGCTGAAATGATAGTTGCTGCTTTTGTTTTCTCCCCCTCCCAGGTGGCAGAGCTCCTCACCAACACTGTGCACATACATCGCAACCGCTTCCTCCTGTGCCTGGCCCTTGCATAAGAGTTATCCGCCCAGCCCAGCAAGTCATCCCAAACTACTCAAACCTTCGTGCTCCCAAGGGCACCAGAGACAGACCACCCCAGAGGACATGCTCCTCCCCTATTCCTCCTCGATTCCTGTAAGTATTCCTGGGGAAGGGGGGCAGGTTGTGTGCAGTGGAAGCTCCTCTGATCTTATCTTGTGGGCTTTCAAGCAATAACTCTGAAGCCCTGTAACGTTAGCCTGCCTGGGCTGCAGGGGTACATGGGAGATGCTGGGTAGTTTTCTTTAGTTGCTGTTTTACACCCACCAGGGGCCCGACCTTATCCTAGAGAACTTCAAAGCCAGATACCTGATATGCTGTTACAGCACCCTCTGAAATGCACACATTAAGGAAGATAAACACTTGAAGGTTAAAGGGATGAGAGGTTGAAAAATATCTCACTTGAAACCTTAGAGCTCTTCTGCTTGAGAGCAAAGGTCAGTGCAGCAGCTCACTGTGGTCTTCAGCTTTATGCTGTACCAGCCTGGGATGCCACAATCATTGATTTCCAGTGATTTCCTTCTTATCTCTTCCGTTGTGCAGAGAAGAAGAGAGAAAAATCTCCTCTCTCACTGATAGATCTCTGCACTGCAGTTTGCAGCCTTTCCTGTGAGTTTTTATGTAGTAATAAAACACCACATCTAGCAGTTTGCAGCCCAGGCTTTGTGAGTAGTTTTCAAGTATTAATTTACTAGGTGTTATATCTCCCTCCTTAATAAGTATGTCATTAACAGATGGGAAATGCTATCCATTCAGGCTTTTCTCCAGACTCAGCTCCCCAAAGACAAATTGAAGCTTCAGATATTGAGGACATCTGAAACCAGACCATTGTTATTTAAGTGCCACAATACTTTTAGAGGTGGCATTTGTGTTTAACAAAGTCCACTTCTATGACATGGTCTCGGCAGAAAACTGGGACAACAGCCAGAACAAAAGAGGGCAGATGATTGAAATACCACAGTGTGCTGGCTTGTGAAAAGTTAGGGGCTGTCACAGAGAAGTGGCAGCAAGATAAGGCAGTACCAGCAGCAGAGGGGATTGTAGTGAAGAGTTTGTATGAAAATATAAAAGCACAGGAATGGTGACTATCCTCTGCAGTAGTAAAATTCAAAACCACTCCCAATTTTTGGCACATTTGTTAGATAAGGTGAAGTTTGGGGAAGATCTGTAGATTAGCCACAGGGTATTTTTTTGTGGCTGTTGGTGAGGCATGTGTTGCTTTTCTTGGTACTTCCTTCTGCTAAAAGAAATCCAGAATATATGGGGTCTGTCCTGCAGCTGTGTGGCTGGTGTTTGCATGCTGAGTCCAGGAGCAGCAGTTAGATGTTGCTATATATTTGCCTATAGAGTATTTTGTAACAGAAAACATCTGTACTGAAATGAATAAACCAAATCTTAATGTGACAACAGAAAACATGCTGTGACCAGCCTGTCATCATTCATTTAAGGAAGGCAAAGAAAAAAAAGAGAGTGGGCTTGATTGACTAAACATCACTACTCTGTGGGGAAAAGCTCTTAGAGAAACCTAACCCTTGACCAACAGATTCAACCAGCAGAATCAAAGCAAACCTCATGTAAAAATCTCCATAGATTCCCTTTCCTATTGACTGTGAAGCCAAAGAGTAGTAGGACAGGAACTGCTACATTTCTCCAAATCATCCCTTTCTCTCTTTAATGATGGAGAAGACACTAGGCTAGGCTGTTGCAGGTCTGGAGTGCAGATCCCTGCCCCAACAAACCCTCGCTGAGTCTGCTGTCACTGCTCAAGAAATTAACTTTGTTCTCTTCTGCAGAACTGAGTTTTGTCCCAATACTGGAGCCCCTCCAAGCTGTCCCACAGCTGGAGGTGGAGTGCCCTTGTACACCCATTTTTCCCAATCCCCACCTTGTGCTGTGCCTCCTTTGCTGCACAGGATATTCTGAGACCATCTGAGGTGCCATGAAGCACCCTTTAGGTGATGGGAGGAGGTTTTCCAAGCACCACCCTGCTCCCATATGTGTGTAACATCCACAACACATTAGTTCTCTCTCAGAAGCAGCCTTGGCTTCTGCTAATTGCCAGCTGATCAGCTTTCAGCTCTGAGGTGCATTTACTTCCTGTGGCTAATCTTGCTTCTGCAATAAACTGATTCCTGTGGTAGACTGTCACCAAGGTATCTGTTCAACAGATGCTCTAAGATAAGTAGCAGTGCTGAGCCAAGCATTCTACAATCACTTTTCCTGGTTAATGTGCAGCTGAAGTTCTCAGTGCTATTAGAAGTAAAAACAAAATCTACATTTTTGCCTGAAAAGAAATACCTTTAAAACCTTCCCTTGCTTTTCTGTGTAGAAACCATCAATACAACCAGCTGCCCCCCAAGGCCTGTGGCCCAGATGAAGCATGCTGTTGTCCTTCTGACCATCTTCCATCTCCAGCTGCTGTGCCAAGACCTCTCAGTAACCCTGCAGCCAAGGGAACTCTGAGAAGCAGCAATCTGCCCGAGGAGTTGCGTAAGTGCTGAGCAGCTTGGCTCTGGGCAACAGCTGACAGCATAGCCTGACAGCTCGAGGTGGGACCCTGCTCTGGGAGGCCAGGGGAAACCTTAAGACACAAAGACAACAAGAAAAGAGCCTGAGTCTCACCACATCTGTAGGGCAGGAGCATTTGTGTGTGGTGGGGTGGAATTATCCCCTCGGATCCTGAACAGATAATTGGCATTAATTGCTTGTTGGTTTGTTTGCAGAAAATAAATACCATTTGGATTGCTTTTATGACTTCTTGCTAAACAGGATGTGTCCCTTTGAGGCAGGAGGCACTGAAGCTTACAGTAAAAGACTAGTAACAAACAAAGCCCTAGGGATAAAGCATTTCTGCCTGTCCAAAACCAGACAAATATGTCAAGTCTCAACCTCAGTTTCTCCCTGACCCGGTGAGAGGAGAGATCTTTGGGCCAGGAGCCCACACTGAGGGCAGCACAGGCACTGGATGAGGTGCTTCCCTTGCCACCAGCCCTGGAAATTCCTTCACCCTTCAACTCCTATGGGAGAGTCACATTTCAGACAACTGGCTTTCTTCCTAATGTCATGCTGGCTAGCAGGGGAGACAGACCATTGCTGAGAACTCCCCACATCTCTCCTGAGGTTTTGATTTTTCCTTTATTCTTCATTTTATGCACCACCTTTCAAATGCAGACAGTTGAATCTCTCTAGCCTGTGGGAGTGAGTTCTGACCCTGGATACCACCCTTGGATAAGCCCCTACTTTATCAGTTAGCATGGCCTACATACAGCAATCACTATATAACATTGTGTCATTTGTGATACCTTCACAGCTGGATTAGATTAGCCACCTGGGTTACCCTGACCTGCAAATCCTTCATTCTTTAGTTAGTAAGAAACTCCTCCCATGAGGGTAAGGACAGCTGAAAACATTTCTGTCACCAGCCAGCCATTCTGACTGCACAGGGGGTTAATGCTGCTATCAGGTGGGGCACGTTTAAGGACTCAGATCACTGAGGTCTGAGGGAAAGCTGTGTTGGTTGCAGTGAGTGGAGGTGGCATAGGTTCTGGGGGAGGGCCCAACCTCACACATGCTAAAGGACTGGGGAAGAAGCAGCTATGGCAGCAGGGCAGGCCAAGCCAAGCAGTAGATGATGTTACCTTCTGCAGCTTCCACAGGGGTAATTGCCAGCAGCAAGGCAGTAGGAGCTTCAGCCTAGAGCAAGGTTTTGGTATGTGTGCTTGAGTGCAACACCAAGGGCACTGTGTTATCCCACATCCACTTTGTACTTAATCCAGACAGGTAGGTGGGCAGAACCTGGAACACAGTGGCAGAGGAGGGCTGTGGAACTCTCTGCTTCTGCATGCTGTATTCTCATGCACTGTGTATTCACCTGGACTCTCTCTCCTAGGCAAGGTCTTTATAACCTATTCAGTGGACACAGCAGTGGAGGTGATGAAATTTGTCAACTTCCTGCTTGTGAATGGATTTCAGACTGCTGTAAGTATTCCTTCTGGAGCAAAAGTACTTTCAAGCAGAGGAGAGAAGAGACATTTCTCTAAATAGCAGAGGTGGTAATAACTGTCCATTTCAATGTTTTTTTCTGTTTATCATTGCATTCTGTAGATGAAAGAAGATCCAAATAGAATGAACTAGCCTTGGCTTTAAAAGTAACTTAAATGATTTGCCTTTTTGTTTGCTCCTGTTTTAACTGAATCCTGTGCTTTGAAGTGTGTTTTAACAATGACCCTGGAAAATGTCATTTCATGACACTGGACACCAGATGGGCAAAAGTATGAGGTTTTTATGAGTTATTCCATTAACATTGTCTCATATTTGATTTGTAAGGCCAGTATTAAAAAGGTCAATTTTCATAGTCATCCCATTCCAGCTTTTTTTCCTGCAATGCCATTACATCATTGGTTCTTCAGAAGTGACTGCCTTCCTAAAGTATGGCTAAAAAATGGTCTGAAAGCAGAGTATTTCACACAGCTTCATGAAACAGCCCATCTCAGGGTTTCATTTGCTTTAGTATGCTGTTAAAAGGGATTCTAAAATCACTGTCCTGAAGAGGTCTGTGTCCTGCTGTCTAATTCCATAAACCATCCAGATTTTCATTTAGCTTCTCACGAGTTTGCTTCATCATAACAGCCCTCTCTGAGGGAACTATCCCCAGAGCCTCTAGGATTTGGTGTTCCTCAGAATCTTGATTCATATTTTATTTCAAGTGCATATGCTATCTGACCCATTGCCCTTTACCCTTTGGCCTCAGTTCATTGAAGCAAGTGGCTATCATTAAACTGAATGAGGCTCAGTGGGGAGCTTTGCATCTGCTTATTTATTTTCCTGAATGAAAGCTTTTTTCCAGAGACTGCAATTACACTTCTCTGCAGCAGTTCTGTGCTATGACCAATTCATGAGAAAGCCTTGGGCACCTTAGAGGTATGGAGTAGAAGGCTCATTAATAGCACCTATGCTTGGAGCCTGCTGCAGAGTAACAAATACAGCAAATTGGCCCCAAAACAGGAGAACAAATGGGCTATTTTCAAAAAGGGAAGAAGGACTTGAGAGCAGAACATGACTCTGCTATCAAAAGCTCAGAAACTTAATACTTACTCCATTGATCACAGTCACTAGTTGCCAGTTTCTGAGCTTACTGAGTGTGCAGGGAAGTGAGCAGTGTTGGTCATATTCAGTCCTAGGAAGTCCTCCTCCTCTCTGCTGTTGCTGAAGTCTGGGTTACTGCATCTGGTGTCAGTGACCTGGCTGACTTTCATCATGCTGCCATCACACACCCTGGAAATGTAGTTCACTATGAAGCTAAAAGTTGACACTTGTACCTTTGCAACCAGAAAAGAGTGGCCACTTGCAGCTGTACAGCTGGAGAAGGTGGACAGCCATCCACCTTCATCAGGTGTTTAGAAAGGCAAAAAAAAAAGCCATTTTGCAAATGTCACATGTCTAAACATTCACTGGCATGGGGTTTTTTTCATGTTCCATTGAATAAAAAAATGCCTGGAGTTGGGAGCTGGCAGGGCAGGACAGCTGCTCCTGTGGCCAGCACCTCCTGCTCCACCTGCCTCAGGTGGCCATCCAACTCAACGCTGGGGTGCAGGGAAGGGAGAGAAGTGCATGCACACATTTCTGTCCTAAGGGAATTTGGCATGCACTTCAGAAAAGAGAGAAAAGAGCAGGCACCTTTTCAGTGCCCCCAGCTGGGGAGGAAGGATGAAAGGATGCTGAGCCCAGGCTCTCCTTCTCTTGCAGATTGATATATTCGAGGACACGGTGCGGGGCATTGACATCATTAAGTGGATGGAGCGCTACCTAGGTGATGTATGTAAAGACAATTAACCTTGCTCATGGGAGAGGGGACCTGAGGAGAATGGTTGAGTTATTACAACAGCAAGAGGAGCAGAATCAAAATGCAAGATCTTACTATCACCTTCACTGCCCCTGCAGAAATGGCAGAGGCCTTGCAGAGAGGACACAGGCAGATCTCACTCACTTCTGTACCTTATGGTCCCAAAGCTCTTTCTGTTAGAAGTGAAGTGATAATCCTGGCATTCCTGCCAAATTCCAGTGCTGGCTGGTACATTCATCCTGAAGCTGCCATTGGACAAGTTGTTCATCTGTGAACAATGCTTGGTTAAAATTACCTGTATTTCATGCCAGGCTGCATAGTAGTGGCTGATGTTCATTCTGCTTCTCACCTGCAGCTTTTCCATTGCTGTCTAAAACACCGAAGAGTGCTTCTGGATAAACCATTCTATTGCAAACTGGAAATTGGTATTCTTGTGGTCAAATAATAGATTTGCCTTTATCACTTTGTGTCTGTCTAAGCAGTAAACTAGAGATTTATGTTGCTGCCAGTGCAGTCCCACCTTACTCTGCAGTAACGACTCGCTCTAAAGTTCAAGTGAGCATACCAGCGTGGCTGGACACAAACTGGTGATGCTGTGGCTTAGCACATGCCATCATGGGGTGGCTTCCTTTCATTCATGCCTTGCTGGGTAGTCACCAGGCCTCTAACTCACTCTAGGCAGATCTCCATGGTTCAGGAACAGGAAGAGAAAGCAGTGGTCTCTCCCCCCACCAGAGCAAGGAAGCTCAACCATCTGAGACAGGCTTCCTAAAGGTGGACACCTTAGCTCAAGTGCACTACCATGCAGACATGGTACTACTGCATGCAGAGCCATCTCAGGGCCTCTGCTGCAGCAGTGCAGTCATGCCTTTTGGGGCTTTCTTCATGACAAGTTAGGCTTGGGCACACCAAGTGTAGTGGAGGTACTGAAGCTAGAAGCCAGGGAGAATTTGCTTTTACCAAGAGCATCATTATCACTGAACATACAAACTGGCAGATCTCCTCTGAGACTCCTGCACAGTCAGTAGGGGAGATCAGTATGTGCAGAGAGCAATTCTCTGCCACCACATGAGGATCCTTCTCTGACTGTCCACCCCAGAAACATTTGTTTTCCTCCATTGACTGTAGAGGCAGTTTCTGACTCCAAAACCCTTAGAGGTGTGAGGACGAAGGGACTGCTTGGACACAAGCAGGGGGATGTGTGCAACCAGACATGTCTCTGCAAACCCTCAACATCTGTAAGTGCTTACATGCATGTCAGGCACAGGCAAAAGTAATCCTGGAGTATGTTCAGTCAGTGTAAGGGATAATGGCTCCTTACCATATTTGACCTGGTGGTGGGGCAGATTCCCTTGGTATTGCACAAAAGGAAAGAGTTAATTAGGTGCCAGGTTGACTGTGAGCCACAGACTTGGAAGCCTTATGCAGCCTGATGTGGCAGGGATGAAAGACAGGCCCTGGGTAAACACAAGTAGGAGGCTTTCATCTGCTGGGCCTCTTCACTGCCTCACCATTAAGGAGGAGAGAGGCTTCAGAGACATGAAGGATGGCTCCACTGGGGAAACCCGAGCTCATGGGGGGCCTGGGATTAAACAGGTCACAGGCAGAATCCAGGTTGTCCTGGCAAGGTGAGGAGCATTGCCTGCTGCCCACTGCAGCAAGATGGGACAGAGCTGCTAGGTACCTTTAAACCTCCCTGCACAGCCACCTCCCTGCACACTTCACTGCTAAGATCAGCAAGAGGAGTTGTTTCTGTTGCCAAGAGCCCTAGATGTGGCTTCCATGGACCACTGCCTTTCATGGCTTTGTGTGTAAAAAGCCATAGGTGGTTCAACAGATGCACTTTTCCATAAGCTGCTGGAAAACATTTAGATCTGCATTTGAAGATCAAACTTTTCTGTATATGTATGGAGACTAATAAAAAGTAGCTTTTTATTAGAGTTTTACATTTTACCAACTGTAAACTGGTAGCTGCTAATATCTCTCTTGACATTTAGCTTTTCTATATTATGAGATCTGGAGAAATAATGAGGAGGAGGAGGAGGAGTGTACAAGTTCCCTTGTATTTCCTGCCAGCATGAATGAGATCCTCTGGTGTTTGCCAAGAACATAAAGATCACTTGAAACACCAACTGGCAGCTTTCCGACCTGCCTCTACCAAACACACAGCCTTTCCCCATTTCATAGAAGTGCTTTTTCTCCCCTAACAGAAGACAGTGATGATAATCATAGCAATCAGTCCAAAATACAAACAGGATGTGGAAGGGGCTGAATCCCAGCTGGACAGGGATGAACACGGCTTACATACTAAATACATCCACAGGATGGTAAGCAAGGACGTTTGCTGTTTCACAAAGACCCTGTCTCTCCTTCTCAAAAGAGAAAGCTGTCTCCAAATGGCAGGTTCTTTGCTTTGTTTTCCCTAATCCCCATAGTTAAACACCCCCCTTTGGAATCCATTAATCCTCCCTCTCATCAGCTCTGTATGCTCATTAACATCTGCTAAGAGGTTCAAGGAAGAAAAATCCTATTAACCATGCTCATCTTAATTCTCTACATTCTTTATTGTTCAATGGGGCTTTTCCCTCCTTCACCTTCCTGAGCCCTCCTTGCCCTCTTCTGTAGCCCTGAGCACAGTCTTAGCTAAGAGTGCCTAACCTTCCCCCCTGTACACCAGCCCCTGTGGCTTCAGCCATCCTGTAACTGAGGTCTTCTTTTGGGCAGCAGAAAAGCTGACTGAAAGGTGGAATTGCAAAGCAAAGGCCAGAGCTACAGAGAGGGATCCTGGGGGAGTGCAGGCTGGCAGGGGGCCTGTGAGGGGCACAGGCACCCATCTCTGCAGGTTGTCACAGGAGGGATGTTGAGCCCAGAAGAGCCCAGAGTCATGAAACTGGCCCTTTCTCCCTCAGTTCACAGTTTTCTGCCCTTCTCACTCTAGAACCCATCTGATTCCCCAGTTTGGTCCTGCAGTAAGACCACTCAGAGGCTGTCACCAACGTGAGCTCTCAGTGCTTTGCTGTCCTTACCACCCCTGGGATGCCTGTGTCCAGGGACATGGGGAACAGGCTAGGTCCCAGCTCAGACATGGAACTGGGAGCTGGGGCACAGGCTTGGAAAGAGATCTGTCCTCCAGCTGAAATCTTTCACCCTGCTGGAGACTGAGCAGGGGCCTTAGTCAAGTTAAGCTTCATCATTTCTAGATGGATTTCATGGGTTTGCAACTGCATCTAAACCCAAAACTATTTTCATACCACAGGAAACGTTGACAGATCTTTCCTGTATCCTTTCTCTGGTAATGAAGAATCAGACTAAGTGGCCAAACAAAGCAATACCAAGCCCACCAGCAGTAGATCAAATCACTTAACAGAAAAGCAGTTTCAGTGAGCAACAAATGTTTTTACACATAGGACTCAGATGCATGTGAAGAAAACTCAATGTGTTGTTACAATAAACCAGGCAATTTCTTCTGTTCCAGATGCAGATTGAGTTTATACAACAAGGAAGCATGAACTTCAGATTCATCCCTGTGCTTTTTCCCAATGCCAGAAAGGTAACATCCATCCACCCAGATACACTTGTCACAGGATTAAACACACTATTTTGATCACAGTGCACTTAAGACCCAAACCCTTAATTCCTTGGTTCTTAGGATCCCACTGGTAATACTCCAAAGCTGGATTCTACATGACAAGTTTATAGGTTTGTGTACATCAAAAACCATCTCATCCACAGTATAAACCAGTGCCTAAATGTAGTTCTGATGATGAATGTACAATTAAAACTAACTAGAGCATTGAAACAGTTTGAATGGAGAGAGACAATCTGTCCTGCAGGCATGCCTTTTGTATTAACCCCTGTGTAATTTGGTCCAGGTGTAGTGCCACTGAGTGAGATGAGAGATTTATGGCTGGTGTGAAGTGAGGATCTGGAAGAGAGTGGGTTGAGAATATAAAAATAAAGAGGATAATAAATATTAAAGCACCAGGCTGTTGCCTGAACTTTGATAGGCCATCAAAGGCACATGTAAAGTTTCTCTAGGACTTGCAATTTCATCTGACCTCCTTACTGGTTCTGAAGATGAATAAGTAATGCAACAGATTCCTATCTCTTCTTCCTCACTCTGAGAGAATCTCTTGGATTGTTACAAGGCCAGAAAGGTTAAATGGCTTCAGTTATAGCTGAGAAGCTGCATTCTTCACCAACCCTAGAATGAGTGTACTGCATTTGTGGTCACTTTTCAGCACTCAATGTTGTGTGCACTGTTGGTTGCTGTCATGTTACCCCCCAGGTACATCTGCATTTTGGAGAAGTATAGAAAGGTTGTTCCTCTTTCTTTGGGTACTCAAATTTTGGAACATGGGTCAACATTTAAACAATGTTGTTAGTGGTTGTAGGGCTGTGAAGACCTAGCTTCACCTGTGGATTTGACTGTAGAAAAAACCTCTTCATTCAGGCACCAATTTAATAAAGCACAGACATGTGAAATCACATCCCTGAGGTTGTAAACTCTGTGAGGTCCTTTGGGATGAGTGGTACCTCTGGTGCTTCATGGCATTCAGCTCCCTTCCTGAATGATCTCAGTCTGCCACTTGCCTGAAGTGTGAACAGCTGGGAGATAGCACTGGTGGAATTGGACTCTGCTCAGCACTTCCAGTCTTTGCAGCTTGATCTGAGTGAAAGGGCAGGACTGCTACAAACCCTGGGGGCTCCTTGAGTACCTGCCAGCAGATCAGACCACACAGCCTGCAGCCATGGGCACCTTAAAGTGCTCCAGCAGGCACTGGAGCTGCCCTTGGGCTTTGAGGCAGAACAATAAGCTTAGGTTGGTTTTGGCTGAACTTGAGGTATAGGAAGACTGTTTAGCATACAGCAGTGGTTCTCTTGGAGAGTGATCTAGAAGGAATTTCCAGGGTTAGTTTATTCAGCTGCCCCTGTCAAAGTATCAGGCTCCAGGCAGCCTTCCTGCCCATCCTCTGTTGTCCACATCACCCTTCAGGTTTTTGAGAGGTGCCTTTCTCATCTAAATTATGCAGCTCAGCATCTTCTACTGCCACAAAGCTTTGCTTGCTTTTTCCACACACTTCTTTGGTGCATCTTCTACCTTCATCTAGCTAGTTAATGCTCATGAACTGAGGAGGACATCGTGGGTGGAAGGAGAGCAGCAGAGCCTGAACAGGTTGCAGTAATGGAGTCTGTGGAAGTGAGGGACTTGAAAATGCCACATGTATGTACAATTGGGTGATGTTGGCAGGCAAACTACTATTACTTTGTGGTTTTTTTTACACTGTCCTTTACATGTTCAAGTACTACTGTAGCTGTCAGTGGAAAAGAGCAGGAGAGCAAGATTTGGAAGGTTTTGTCTGGGAATGTGGCTATCAGATGAGTTAATCTCATAGAAAGCACATCATAAAGCACTGTTGGTATGTGAAAGTTAGTCCACCTCCAACTGGAAGGGATCTGTCTGATGCAAAGATTCTTCATCAGGAAATGGAACAATGAGGGGGAAAAGCACAACACACAGTTAAGGTGGAGCTGGCTTTTCCATCTTCCCATCCTACATGGCTAAAGGACATCTGGGTCTTGCTTGTTCTCAGCTTGCTTTGAGCCAATCCACAGAAATGTGTCCTCCTGATCTGGTCATCTGATGGCCAAAGCACTATGCCACGATTGCCCCATGTCTGAGGCTCCTTCTGGTACATTGAGGCAGCCAGAGGAGTGAAGTGAGGGGAGCTGGTGCCAGGGAAGCCAGGAGAGCTCAAACCATGCTCCACTGACAGGGCCCTGAACACACAGCCCTGCCCTCCACACTAACACACTGCCTTCTTCCTACCAGTTTGATCCTGAGAGTAATCAGATATTCCCTCTGTGGCACAGAGAGGATTTCCTCTCAGCTTTCAGATGCACACCCAAATAAAAAGAAAATAGCAACAGGGCAGTAACCATTTTCCCATGACTCCTACGCAGGATGTCAGCCAGTGTCACAGGGCAAAGGAAAAGCTGTTCCATTTCTCTGCTCTCCTTCTGGTCAGCACAGCACCTTTACTGTTGCCCTGTACCCCTCCACACCTCCCTCAAGTTAAAAGGATTGCCAGAGCTGATGCAAGTGCTTTTTGCCCCAAGGATGCTAAATGAGTTGTAAATGTTGGCCAGAGGAGCAGTTCTGGATGAAGGTGCAGAGCCTGTCTCTGGATGTCTCAGTGCCTCTCTCACTGAATCTCCACTTGCTGGTTTCTTACCTACTATTTCTTTCTGACACTCATTTCCATCCTTTCAGGCTTAACTAATGATTTCCCATGACCTAGATCAGATGCTTTCCTGGAGTCCAGAACAACTACATCTACTGCATTTCCTTCCTCCAAAAAATGTAGTTTCTAATCAAGGACAGAGAGGCTCATTTGGCAAATGTTTGCTGTACTTCATTGCATTTCCTTCTATAGCTCTTAACAAGACTTACTAAAGAAACAAATGTTACATGATAAGGGCATGCATGTGCACACAAACATACCTTTTCTTTCTCCCAGAAACATGGAATCTCTTGGCCAGTTTCAAACAGCTTTGGCAAAGGAGTAAAGCTGACAGAGATTAAAATCCATTCCTATGCAAACCAAATTTTGGGGATGGAGGCAAGAAATCTTATACAAGCACTTACAAAAGGGATCCTACCCTTGTTGGGCAGAGAGGTGTCCACCTAGAAGAGTGAGACCATTGAACAAAGCCTATTCTTTCTTGGCCACTGGAGAAGGAGGAAGGCCAGACTTGATCTATACCTCTCCCACTCACCAGGTAGCCCAGATGAGGTCAGACTAATGGGTCTATAGGTGCCTGTGTGACTTACCTCCTTCTTCTTACACATCAGTTCTATAGATCCAACAAAGTGGTTGCATGGGTTAACACAAACCACTCCCTGAGTAGTGGAAACAATGCAGCTTCATTCCTACAGCTGTACAGTCCAAGAAAAAGCAGCCAATTGGAGAAGCATGAGTGTTGGGAATGAAAGATTTGGACTGCAGCTAGGTGGTTTGCTGGCAGGCAGGACATGTTCTGCCCATGCCAGGGCATCCTCTGGTGAGGTGCCAGGGATGTGGAGCATGCCAGCAGCTTTCTGCTTTTTCTCTGTCCTCTTGAAGCTAACTCCACTGGCTTGACAGGGATTGTGCTGCTCCTAACAGGGGCCACCTTGGGAAAATACTGCCCTGCTAAATAAAGAGGCCTGAGGAGCAAGAGCTGGAAGTCTTGCCTGCTCATGTTGCTTACCTCACTTTAGCCATCTTCTGGTGTCTCCAAAAAGAAATCTCAATCTCCACAGTGGACATGAGCTGGTTTTGGTCAAGGATGAGTCTTTGACCCTCTTTTAATTAGTGTTATGATAATAGGCCTTCAGCCCTAGACATCTAGGCTGTCCATATGGAAACCTCCCAAGGCTTTAGAGACATGGGACCATGAGGTCAAAGCAGGCTCCTCTCCACCAGCCCACTGTCACTGTCCAGGGTCATGGTGGTCCCAGCTTCGTTATGTTCATGGGCACTAGCCAACCCTTCTGAAAGGCTGCATCTTTCCTAGGCTGCAGGGAGTGGTGGAGGGTTGGCCCTGCTAATCTGGAGGTGCATTAGCCTCTCCTTGAGCTCAGCATTGGCCTCAACCTCCTGCTCGGGAGGTGTCCAGAGGACACCACACTTGGTGAAGGGAGGTGCAAGGGGAGAGGGGGGAAGGCTACCAGGATGAGAAATGCTTCCCTGGAGTTTTTCCTCTTTCCCTATTGAGTCTCATCTGAAGGTTGAACATGTTGAGTGGATCCTTCAGCAGCTACTAAGGTGGCAGCCTTTCCCTGGTAGGGCACTGAAATGCCTCCCTTCCCTTCTCAGTGTTTATTTTCACAAGCCTTTAGATGTCTGTCACTGAGATCAGAATCCCTTTGAAATGTGGTGAAATTAGCCAAGGTGGTGGCAGAAAAGAAGGAGAGACTTGCAAGCTGTGAGATCACACAAAGTTCATTTATTTAGGAACCCAAATACAATTCTGAAGCCAAACTGAAGTTTCTTGGTTTTTACAGGCAGTGCCTAGAACAGACAAAATCAAATCTTGCTTGGCAATGGGATGGAATCCACAAGGTTCTGGTACAGATTCAGGAGGATTTAATGGGATTCCCTTCTTCCCCTTGTTTTTCAGGAGCATGTGCCTACCTGGCTGCAGAACACTCACATTTATAACTGGCCAAAGAACAAGAAGAACATCCTTCTGAGGTTACTGAGGGAGGAGGAGTACGTTGCTCCTCCAGTAGGACCTTTACCAACACTCCAGGTTGTGCCATTGTGAAGGTTATTAAGCACTTGTGGAAGGGTTGTTCTTGGCAGGGCCACCATGCTCTGCCAGATGGCTCTTTCTGATGACAGAAGACACACTCTCTGCTAGAGGAACTGCTTGTCTTCAGTAGCTCAGGCTGGGCTCATAACCTCTGCCATGTTAAACATCTCTCTCTGAAGCTGGTGGGGCAGGCTGCTTCTCTCTAGCTTTTCAAATAAGCTGCAAATGGAAAGAATGCCCAGGTTTATTTTAACATCTGGATTTAACATATTCCTTTATAAGTCAATATAGCAAACAAATGCCAGAAATAATGTTGCAATCAGTGTAAAATAAAAATTGCATTCTCCTGCTCAGGGTTTCTTTCAAGATATTCCTGTCTTGTATAGCATTATTGAACAGTTAATTTGTATAGACACTATTAAATATATCTGCCTTTTGTAAGGCAATCTTATCTATTGCATCTGCTTTTATTATTGCTGGGATCAATGGAGAGATGCAGCTGCTGGGTAATGCAAGTTCTCTTTAGCCTGTCTTGCATAAAGACACTTCCTTCAATTGGAGGGCTCTCAGATCTGAAACCTCTGGAGTTCCCTTTCTTCACAGTTCAGCCCCTGACACCTTCAGCATGTTGCAGTGATAGTCCACAAAAGGAGAGCTAAAAGCCTGACTAGGTGTGTGCTGTCAGTGGCATGGAACACTGCAGTACTTTTTCCAGCAGGCCTTCAGCTTCAGCACTGCTCCTCAGCCTGTGTTTAAACCAGAGCATGGCAAAGGACAGCTGGCTTGTGGGAAGGCAGCTATTGTTCAGAGGAGTGAGATGGACTCCTACAACTTGTATGCAGTATGGAACAATACAATTAAATAACCAAAGATGTTGGAGAGCCAGGGGGTGTTGGCAACCAACATCACATCTGTTGAATGTGAACTTCTTTCCACAGAAGAGCTGTGGTGTGGGCTCTTTTTGAAACCTGAGGTAGCAGTGGACCTTGCTGGCTTCAAGCTCTGCAGCCCTTTAGAACAGTCACACAAGAATGTCCTGCTCCAGCACACAGCCCTTCATGCCTGTTCAATGCAGGCTCCTTCCAAGATCCTCCTCAGCTTTATTATTTGGTATAGAATGACCCAAACACAGCTTTCTAAAGAGTACATGTGTTTGGTAGTCTGAGAAGTAAATTAGCCCAGAGGGCCATAATGTGACAGATGACATTACCCACATTCTTTCATTAGCTTCCCATGCAGGTGGTGCCAGTGAGGTGAGTTAGTACAGGATGTGCTTTGTGGTGCTTGTGAGAAGCACTGAAGGAGCCCATTGCAGCTGGACTCAGCTTTGCCTTTAGCAGGCTTCTGCAGAAAGAGTTGCAGACATTTAGGGGAAGTGGGAGAAGGATGTACCCAGGGTTGTCAACTCCTGTAATACTGACTCTGGTATTTGCTGTGCTTCCTAAAGGGAAGCTCAGCAACTGGAAAAGGCTAATACCTGCCATGCCAGCAGCTTCCTAACAAGGCACAGTAAGACTCTGTTAGGTACCTGCATGTAGGGAGGGGAGGTCCGTTTTCCATGGGATACAATGAAGAGCTAAGCCTCCAATTAAGAAAATAGCTTGCTAGTATATGGTGACAAGCCTAAAATCATGACAGAAATCCTTCTTAAAAGGTCAGGAAAGTGATGACCAAAGGAGTGGTCTGTGGGTGCCTAAACATGGACATGTAGGGTCACTTGGAGTGCTCTACAGTCTCAGCTCAGCTTCCAGGTTGAGCAAGTCTCCTGAAATGCCATGCTCTATCTGCCACCTCAGTATGGCTGGCTCAAGTATTCTGAGACATCTGAAGTGTTCTAACACTGCAAACTAGTCTGTCTCAAATAGCTTCTGAGCCCCTGAGCCAATTTCTACTACCTTTAGTAAGGAGAACCTCAAAGATACAAAGTGCTTATGAGGTTCATGGTGATAATTACCTGAGCAAAGAGCTAGCCCCAAACCTGCATGCTGTGCAGGGAGAGGCAGTGAGGCTCCAAGCCTGGGGAGGTCTCTTCCCAGAGGTGGGCAACTGGCCAGGCAGTGCTCAGAGGGGTCACAGCTGGCCACCTTGCCCCTGGATGGGGCTGGCAGGGATCTGGGAGGGCTTTTGGGCTGTGCAGTGTGGATATGGGTGGAGGAGAGAAGTCTGTAGGGAATGGAGCTGTGTCAGTTTTCTGCTTGCAAAGCAGCGTATTAGGGAGTGCAGTTAAGCATTCCAAATGATTAGAGAGGCTGGGTACTAAATTCCTTTCATCATTTTGGCTGTCATCCTAAAATATGTGCTCTAGATTTGCCACAGATTTGCTTGGTTTGGGCCAGGGAATTTCATTAAGTAACTCTTGCATCATGTGATACACAAGGTTGCTTGAAATGCTCCAGTGATCATTTCTAGCCTTCTGTTTCAGTGATCCCTTTCTGAAAAGCAGTGCTAGCAGAGGGAGGAAGGAAAGCTAAGCATTGCTATTTAGGAAGTGCAAAGAGCTCAGGCTGTTTAATGGCAAGTGCATTATTATATTTTTAATTGAATAACAGCTCCCAGGATTCATTGATCTTTACATTAGGCAGAGCATCCTCCAAGGAAAGAAACCATGATGGGGAGAGTGTGAGTAATGAGCTAGCAGCCTAGTGAATCATTTCCCCTGAAGCTTTGTATTTGTAGAGAGACAGATGGTGGGAGCTGTGAAGAGGGAGAGGGAGGAGAAAAGCTGCTTTTGCAAACAACAAAAGTAGGGATAGAGGACAGTGAGGAAAGGAAATACTCAGCAGGTAAGGGAGGAGAAGAAACAGAATCCACCAGCTGGTTCAAAACTAACATGTTAATGCTAAAATGGATTAGGGTCGAGAGAAAATACAGAGAGGAAATCACAGAACACAAGAGCTTTGTGGCCAAGAGGGGAAAAATTTACCAAGAGTAGCCCTAAAAATATATTTGTAGATGAACTCTTGAGTCAGCTATTAACTTTATGTGTAAATAATGGGGAAGTGGCTGAAAGTATGCAAGTCTCCCTCCCACAGGCTGGCAAAAGGAACTGCTTGAGCAGTGACAGCAGTGCCAAGGGTTTCTCTCACAGCATCTGTGGGAGAGGAAATACTCTGCTCCTAACAGGGAAAATAGGCAGCAAAGCAAGAGAGTTACATAGTTAACACTGAGGTGAGGGCAGCATTGACAGAGGTCACTGAGGAAGAGCCTGCTCTGCAGGCTTGCCAAAGCTCAGATGACATTAATGCATGGAAAGCTTTTCTTTTTAAATGCAAGTCATCTGTGTGACAAAAATAGGGTTGGGAAGTTTTTACCCTACAGGTAAGCTAGACTGGCTGCTGCAGAGAGGGAAGTGCCCAAAGTTAATCCAATAAAGCCTTGCACACGAGACATGAAATGCTGCCCTAAGAGCTCATTTTCTCCAGGTAGGCTCTTAACTGCCATAACTTGGTGCCATTTAAAGCAGCAGACCTCCCTGCAGCCTCTCTGGGGCCAGCAGCAAGGCAGATAGTGAGGCTGGCTCATTAGAGCAGCCCCACCAAAGGGCACCTTGCTAGGAGCGTGCCCTTCTCTCATCTCCAGTCAGCAACTGGGCTGCAGGTAGTGGACATCTGGGCATCTTTATAACAGCATCAGCCTGGGCAGCAGACTTGGGCAGCATGGGCAGGGCAGCTCCAGAATGAGATGCACTAACAGAGGGAAAGGAACAAGTGCCACCATGTATCATGCTTCTGGGTTGTCAGCTTGGAGGCTCTGGTAAAGCTGAGGGACACACCTGGTCTTAAAGGTAAAGGAGGGGAAGAAAGCAGAGCTATGTGGCCTCACACTGCAAAAGGTGTACCCTGGCAATAAAGGAGAACAGATCTCTGAGGGGTTCCTCACCCTCCAGTGCAGAACAGGTGCATGTTATCTTCCAAAGCAAACATCTCTCTTGTTCTGCTTTGGCTTTAATTTAACAGGTTCCTTCCTGCCCACACCTGCAGTCTGCCACTGTTTTAACATGTGTTTGGGAACTAGATCCTGCCTGGAAGGTCACAGCTTTCAGCAGTCTCCCCCTCCACCACCCTTTATCACAGGTTTGCAGTACTGATGGGCTGGTGCTGCTCCTTCTCCCCAGCCCCCAGTGTGTGTTTTCTAAGTTGAAGACTGGCCTGGAGCACATCATGATCACTTAGAAATCTTCACTGTGTCATTTCTGCTTGAGCTGTGCCAATAGCTGCTCACATAGGTCCCCACAACCAGCACAAACCACACCAGCATACAAACACCTCACAAAAGCCACCTGCAAAGCTCTCTCTGAGATGCTAGGCCTAGACATGCACCTCTGTCACCTTGTCTAATGCTACTACAATTAGCAGAGGAAGAATGCTAGCTATGTTTGTGTGTGACATTTGTATTCACAGACTCATAATGGTTAGAAAAGCCCTCTGAGATCATGGAGTCCACCCATCCACCCAACACTCCCATGCTCACCACTAAACCATGGCCCCAGGCACCACATCTACACATCTTATGAACACTCTCAGGGATGTGATTCCACCACCTCCCTGGGCAGCCTGGGCCAATGCCTGCTAACCCTCTGGGGGAAGAAATTCTTCCTAATACCCAACCTGAACCTCCCCTGGCACAACCTGTAGTCATCTCCTCTAGTCCTATCACTTCTTACTTGGGAGAATGAACACAGTTATTACTAACAGTGAGAGGTGTTCTCTGGTCTGCAGGAGAAGCTCATATGAAGCAAGCAGAGGCATCCATAGTTTGCTTGCTCTGAGCCATGGCTGCAGACAGGTGCTGGCTGCTGCTGCCCATGCAGGCAAAGCCAAAGCAGGCCCTGAGACACCAGCCTGCAGGAGGAAACAGCAGAGCAGCAGCCTCTCCAATGCCAGCTCTGAATTAAGCCAGGAGTAAGCTGGAAGAGCTCAGCCCCACTCCAGCCTTTGCAGGCTTGGAGCCCTGCCTCAGCCTGATCACAGAGCCCTGCACAGGCCACAGCTGTGTGTCCCTGTCTGCAGCCAAGATCACTTGTAAACAAGCAAATAAACATCTCAAACAAAGTTTCCCAGATCTGCCAGCTAGGCTACATTTCAAGGGCTTGCTGGTGTAGATGGGACCAGAGAAATACAAATGCATATATCCTCCATCATGGCTCTG
Source organism: Galbula dea (assembly GCA_013399015.1). Classification (NCBI taxonomy): domain Eukaryota; kingdom Metazoa; phylum Chordata; class Aves; order Piciformes; family Galbulidae; genus Galbula; species Galbula dea. Next base: position 220,589 of record VWZX01003392.1, on the reverse strand, counting down.
GGTGCTGCATGTCACTGTGCAGATCCCTGCAAACTGGGAGAGATGTCCCAAAAAACAAAGGCAGGAGTCTTTTTAAACATCAGTTCTTCATTGAAAGGTGTCAGGGACTTCTGCAGTTTGCAGAGGGGGAGAGGGCAAGTGCCTGCTTGCCAACCTAACCCTCAGGTCAGGGGAGCTTCACAGCAACCTCTGCAGCTGCAAAGCCCATGGAGCTAATGGATGGATCCAGGGAATCTCAGGCAAAATGCAGATGCACCCAGTGGGCATAAAACCCTGCAGGACTGGCTGAGGGAGGAGGAAAGGGCTGGCCCAAATCCTGCTAGGGAGTAGGTGACTTCCCAGCACCCAGATTGCAGGCTAGGCAGATGAAGTCCTCTCTGTTGTATCACATGAATCTTCTTGGGCATGTATGCTGTGGGAAAGCCCCAGAGAACCACCAAAGTGTGGGTTTTCTGGGGCTGCAGAAAAAGGCACTGTAATGGCAGACACTGGACAGTTCAGAATTAAAATTGATTTTAAAAAGTCATGAGCAGAAGCCCCTGCAGTGAGCTCATTCTGGCAGAACTACATTCTTTGGATTTTCCACTATTTTTCTAAAGGAGTGTGTATTGTGGAAATACTATCTTGGAGGCTCTCTTCAAAGCTACCTTCCTTCACTTGGGCTGACAGTCTTGGCATGTCTGCTGTGGTTTTCATCAGCTACCTCCAGTGAAAATCTGCTAAATGTGATGCTTTGTGACTGGCACATTCTGCACTGCAAAGCTCTCCTGTGCCAGCCTCAGGATTTCCAGCAAGCAGCAGGTGCTGCAGTCCACTGTTAAAAACCCTTCAGTCTTCAAAGGAAGCAGTTTAGGGAGAAAGACTTCTGAAAAGGTAACAGGACTGGGAATTGAGTGGACTGGCCCAGGATTAAAGAGTCCTTCATCCCTAGGCTGGGAGAGAGCACTCAGCCCAGGCTGACTCTGACCAAAGCCAGTCAGGTTAGCGTCTGCCAGCACCACTTCAAACTCTCAGCACTTTGTACAGCATGTGCATTCCTCTCCTGTGTGTGAGTGCACACAGCTAGATGTACACCACACCCACCACAGTCCTCCTCCCAGACCTTCCCTCCAAGCAGGTCATGCAGAGATGCTGAGATCCAGGCTCAGCAGTGACACAGGCACTGGTGGCTCCTGAATGCCAAATGAACAGCATGCAGCCACCGACAGTGTTACAGCAGACTGAAGATATCCCCACCAACAAGGACTCAGGGTGGTGGGTCAGACACTGAAAAATCATTTGGAAAACAGCAGCTTTATTCTTGGCCTTACAGACAGCAGGAAGTTAGCAGTCTCCTTACCTAAGAAGCTGAGATGATAGCAGCCTGGCCACTTAGCTGAAGGTTTTTGGAGACATACTGATGAAAGTACTATGTGCAGACAAACAAGATTTGGTTTTATGGGTCCATTCTCTTCCCAGCCTTACTTGAGAGACAGTTTTTTCTTGAAGCACAGGCTGTGTAGAAGCTGAACTAGCAGTAAGTCAGCAGTAAGACTGTCCCAAAAGAGCCATGCAGGAGAGCTCCTTAAACAGGCACCACAGAAACTGAGAAGACAGACAGAGAGTACAATAAAGAAGTGAGAAAGAGAAAAGGAACTACCCTGTAATAATAGTGAATGAAGTAGCAAAACTAACCAGTTAGCATAGATTAATCTTTTTTGGCTTCATTTTGAAAGAGGTAAATAATTTAGCATTTACTATTCTTACAATGAAGAGGGCAAAGACAGCAGAACAGTATTGTCCTCCAAGCTTTTGTGCCCTGTTTTAATTTAGTAGTTGGAAACCAAGCCACCAAAGCAGCACAGTCCCCTCCCCCCGAGGACACAGTCACCCTGATGCCAGTCTGGCATGTCAGCAGTTAAAGAGGCCAGCACTGCAGCAGGACAAGACAGCCAGGTGCAAAGTACATGGAAAACAAAGAGGTTTCCTGCAGTGCAATGAATGAAAACTCACATCTGTTGATTGATGCAGTCTGGACTCCTTGCTCACTCCAGGCTAGAGTTAATTACTCCCAGGAGTAATTAATGGGTGGAATTTTAAAGCTTTGGGCTGGATGCACTGGAGAGCCAGGTTTCACCATCCCCTCAAAGCAGTGCCTGGACAATTGAATTCTGTGACCTGTTTCACTGGAGCTGCACTAGGGAAAAAGCATCATCCCCACCAAACTGCTTGGGTTCTTCTGTCTCTGTTGTCCATATTTCTCAGTCCTGCACACTTCCCTGGGTTTGATGTCTTACAGAGTAGCTTGTCTTGAATTGCCTGATGCTCCCTGTCCCAGTGGCAGTTTCCAGTACAAAAAAAAGGTTCATCTGGAGACCCACATCAGTCTCAGCTGCTGCATCCCTACACAAAATCAACATTTGGTCTGATGTGACCCTGTAGCTGCCTTCCCATGAGCCTGAGAGGTGAAAAAAGAGGTGACAAGTTGGTGCTTGGGAAAAGTATTCAGGGCATTTCTACAGTAAGGTTGGTCCAAGCCTACACTTGTGGTGGTCCCCAAACTGGTCTTTAGTAGATACAAGAAATCAAGCCTTTACCAGATACTCTCTGAGAAATGGCATTAGTGAGAAAATCCAGTGAATGCCAGAAATCTGATGCCACGCTGCTTGTGACAGAGCTCAGTAAAACGAATGCCTTCAAGGATACAGAGCAGCCCTCGACCTACCTGCTCCCTCCCACCAGAACAGTCCCTAGGTACATCCCAGGGAAACACATTTTACCCTACCAGACACACAGTCTACAAACACAGGTTGAAAACAGCACATCTGTGAGCTCCTAGCTTGTCAGACAAGTCTCAGTATGTCAAACTCCAGCTCCTGCTGGGATTTAGCAGGCTTTCCAGGCATTTTGCATCAACCCAGATATCAGCTCTGCTGCTGTTACACAGTCTGTGTGCTATCAACCAGCTAAAAGCATGGTTTCAGTTCTGAGTTCCCCTTTTTCCCCACAAATGTTTCTGTTAGCTAACCTCGAATCAAAAGCAGCAAATCATTTCTCAGGTCCTATCTGCATTTTACAACATTAGAGCTCTGTAGATAGCTGCTCTGTCCCTGACTCTGAAAACCAGCAGGCTGTGCTTATGAAGAGCTTACAGTCTGACTCTGACTGGGATTTGAGTGGCTAACTAGAATCCTTTGCAGTCTCTGTTGCCCCTTTGTAAGCCCTGTTTCCTTTCGTTCTGTCTGAATTCGGGCTGGGGATAATGAACTTCCTGCATCGTGGGCAGAGACACAAGGAAACTCATTGTACACTCCCCAAGGAAGAGGCTATCAGTAAGCAGCTTCTAAGGCAGCTCTGAAGGGTCTTGTTAGAATGACTTCTTCTCTGAGTGTTAGTGGTTTGATTAAGTGGATCATGGGATAAACACTTATAATGAACTTCTTCAGATGCTGCCAGGGGAAGCCCAGCAGATAAAATGCTCAGTCCCACGCCATTGCCCTCTGCATAACAAACTGATTGCAGAGATGGAAAAATCAGGCAATTCACTGGCTCATTCTCCTGCTCAGGACAGCACAACAGTGTTATACAATTTTCTCTCCACTGTCCCAAATTAAAAAATCCTTGCTACTAACTGGAGTTCTAACGAGTGCAATTTTCCTCCTGCTACTCACCAGGCAGATTACAGCTAAATGTAACCACTTGCAAGCAAGTCTAGTAGTGCTTCTGAGGGATTTCTTTCTTATTAAAGAAAACAAAATAATACAAACAAACAAAAAAACCCTCAACCAAACAAAACTGAGCATAAACTGACAAGTAACACATGCTACTTTGATTTGTTTAAGAAATAAAAATCTAACTTAACCTGAATCACCACAGGGTAAACCACATTTCAGTGGCAACAGGGTGAGAAGTCAAACAGCAGACCACATTCAAGAACATCCCTTGCACTTTCAGCCAATACCTGCAGGACTAATGACCAGGGTAAGATACCAGCATCTCCTATGCTCACTCCTCAGGCCCAGTTAGCAGCTTGTTGTTTGTCCTTCTCAGTAACACAGCCTCTCATCTTTATCCCACTCTCCCAAGTTATCTCCACGTAACAAGTTCCAGTGCCTCTGCAAAAGGCATTCTGGCCCAGGGACAAGGCATGGGATGTTCTTGTTCCCACCTCATCAGTCAGCATAAATTACAGTGCTGCTTCTCCAAGGCCAGTGCTAGATCCATGACTCAGGTGTCAGCTGTAGCACATGTGATGGATGGGGCACCTTTAAGAAGGTCTTCTTCAGGTCCTGGGACTGAGACAAGGGAAAGACCCCAATAGCCTCTGCTCCCTGACTAGCAATACCCACGTGCCCCTGCAGCCATGGGCAATAGCTGCCTGCACTAGGACAAGCATGTTGATCTGGTCCAATACCTGATTAAAATACCTGCAAATACCTACACAGCAAAGGGCTAGGAGCTCTGCTAGCACTTCCAGGTGTCAGGGTGGAGAAGGCAACCATTTCAGCTGGGTATGGTACTGGTCTCAGTAAGCATGTGGAGAAACACACAAGTGCTGGGCTTAAGTGACATAACTGGCTTTACTTGAGACCCTTAATTCAGCAAAGGGGTTGTTGGGTCATGAATAATGTCCTTCCTTTTAGCTACTTACACTGGGTTTCCTCAAGCCCAGATCCCAGACCTTCCAAAGCTGTAGCTGCAGAGCCAGCCCCTGGTAATGTCTGTCCTCAGGCTACCTCACTCCACATCATCCCTTTGAGTAATCAGCTCTTTAGGGTCACTCAGTGAGTCACCTTAAAAGGAATTGCTTTGGGAGTTCATGTGTCAGGAGAAACAAGGGGGTAAAGGGTGTTGAATGGCATGTCACCTCAGCAGCTCTGCCCTGCACATCACCAGCACATCTGACATCTGTCAGTGACGTGCAGCTGAAGCTAGTTGGCAGTGCTAATTCCTCACCACGCTTACAGCCCTTGCATTTCCCTCCTGCCCTGCAGACATACTGCACAAGGCAAGAGTGTCCAGCCTGGCACAGAAGTGCAATCACTTCTGCATCATCCCTGGAAAGTCAGAAGGCTGCTTTTGCACAGCACTTCAAAGCATGATTGTGGCTATGGCTGGCAGCTCATTGTGCTCCCCACTCCATCTCCTCGTGCACACAAGCAGCCCCACATCTCCTGTCCATTGCACTGAGCAGCACATGAAACCCTCACTACCAATGTAATAAACCACTAAACACACAGAGATACACAGACAGCCTTGCAAGCGAGCTCCTGTGCTTGCAGTTTGCAAAGACACTAGAGCTGGCCTGAAGGCAAGTGTGGGAGCATCCTTGAAGTACAATAGTGACATATTATGTGCTACATGGGATGACAGAATCACCACACCTTGTGCAGCTGTTGGAAAGAGACCTAGGGATGAAACATTTGCCAGATGAAGAACACACACATGAATATCAAACTGACTTGCCAAATGAACCAGAGCACCAGAGAGGTGGGAGGGATCCCTTGCTCCCCCAGTTCTGCTTTGAGGAACAGCCCAGCAGTTCTATCTCACAGAAATCCTAGGGGATGGCAAAAACTGTTTGTGTTTTTCTCCAGCAGCCAACCTGCAAATGTAACTGCAGTTCAAAATGAACACCAAGCTTTGTAAATCAGCTTTCCTGTGCACCATTACTAGCCATTAAGTTTCTCCAGGTCATGTTAGTTTTCAATTAATGGGATTGCACAGGTGTAATCTAAGGGATGCTATGATACCAATCAGCTCTCATCAGTTGTGATGGCATGTGAAAAAGAGCCTTAGCCTGATTTATTTTACAGCCAAAGAGAATTCATGCATTTAACTGTGAGGATGAAAAGGTATCTTTAAAAACACTTTCTCTGCAATCAGTAAGAATCAATAACAATAACAATAGTGCTATTAGGCTCAGTCATCAATGGAATTTTAATGCTGTAAACCAAGTGAAGATTTGCCCTTTAAATGATTTAGTTTCCACTTGACAAAGAAGACTCCATTGTCCTGAATCAGCTTTTGGTGTTCTGAACTGGATATACTCCTCCAAAGCATTTTCTTCAATTCTTCTTGCAAATTTGGTATTTCTGATTAAGTCTGGATGTCAGACACAAAAAGATTTTTCTCTCCCACTTCACACTTAAAACAATTCAGGTAAAAATGATTTAATTCTAGGAGGCAATGAAAAAGGAAGAAAGTCAGTATGGTTTTTATGTTGAAATTTGTGCATCCCAACCTCTGTGTGCCAGGTTTTAAGAAACTGAAGCCCTCAAATTCCCCAAAAACTAAAGGAGACTTTTGTAAACATGAGATGTACTGAAGGTAAGTTCCAAACAGAAAAGCAGGTTATGGTGCCTCATTTTTTTACTCATCTGGCACCACATAATCCTATCAAAAAGGCCTATTGTGACTTTAAATATTAAATATATCTGTGAGAGTTAAGTAACATTTCTTCCTAAGTTACTCATCTTTACCATGTCTCTTCCTTCTACATGACACAACAGGTAGAGGTGTTTGTGGTTTAAACCATGGACACTAACCTAGCCACAATCTGGACTGAAATCTCCAATCAGATCAACGTGAAGAACCACTCAGTAGCTGCTGTTTCACTAGTCTCATACTTGTATATATTAAATACCATCCCCAGATTTCCTGTGCAGGCCAGTCCCCAGGGACTGAAAACTTGGTGTCCATAACTCCTCAATAAAGCTGGTGAACCACAAGCAAGAAAAGGCATCATGCACTTCTGGGAACCACTCCAGGAAAAGCAATATGCAAGATGGCACATCACCCTACCCAGAGCTGGCAAAGGTAAAATAACATTTGGGTTTGATCATTACAGCAAAGAAAATAATTCTGCATTCATATGTACATGCTGCTCTTCCAGCAAAACAAAAGGGTGAAGGTAAGACTGGAGTTCCACTCCCAAGAAAGCAAACCTGCTGCTAACAACTGGAGTTCATTTAACTGAACTGAATTTGATCCCTGGCTTTCAGAAGGGCCAGGAATTCCCTAGAAAGCACCACCATCATTTAAATCATTTATTTCCTGTCTCTGGGGGTCAGGACTCTTTTTATGGCATCTGCTTGCTTTTAAGAGCCTAGCTAAACTCTAGGTGTGCCTTTTCCCCAGCAGTCACAGTGCATGACTCCATACAGAAGTAGTGTAAAACACTAAAACACAGTGAAGAATGGAAGGGAGAGTGGAATGCTCTCTCCTGATGGGTTTGGATGAACACACCCTCCTGTTTCCATCTATGCTTTACTCTTTTTTTGCCCTTGAGAGTAGGATATTACATACACTGCTATTGACTCTTTCCTCAGAGATTATTCTTTTGCTCTCCTCCTGCTCTACTCTCATTTTCCCAGTCTTTTCTACTTTTCTGTACAGTCTCCTGAATCCTTATTTTTCAATCATCCTTTGCACTATCTAGCCCCAGTTTTGTTTACTGTTGTTATTTATGAGACTTTGACAAGGTCAAGTGACTGTACCTAAGCTATGACCACAATATGATTGCACAGAAATGCTCCTTATTTAAAGGATGAATTGGCACAAGAGACATCCTGCAACGATGCAGGTTGTAAACAGATGTCTGCCTGTGTTTTGTGTGGCTGCAATTTGGACATCTACCAAATTCCTCAAGAGCAAATGTGATGTGGTCTTGCCAGTTTTTATTGCATTGTGGATTGGGCCATATTTTTGCTTTTAGAGATGAAGGCTTACTGTCATCTCAGAAGTGTCTGCCTGGTAATTTTGTTTGGGCTCTTTAATATTTGACATGGCAGTAGGATTGTACACTTTCTGTGTAGCTAGAGCTTTAAAACAAACTCTATGTTGATGTCACATTTCATGAGAAGGTTTTAAATTTGAAGAATAATATCTTAAAAGTAATAACTGACACTATTCCAAATGTATGTTGTACTCTTACTGTTGGTTCATGTGTGTTTTAAAATGACTTTATCCTTTGTACAGCTGACCATGCTTATGCTAGCAGGTATCACTACTTTCAGAGGGTTTCATGCCTCTAATGGAATGAAAAGTGACTTACAATATAGCACCAGGAGTTCAAGGAGTATCTGCCTATTTGCTGCAGTTGCACATTTGCTTGTGGGACTGTGGGGCCTGATATACCTATAGTGCACATGTAAGCCTTGAGGCTCCCTGAGCTTTTGATTTGGGTCACAGCACATCCAGAACACCTTGTGTGTATGAGAATCCCCAGTGTGCAGGGGTAAAATGAAAAGAGAATGGGGCTGTGAGGAATATGCACCCATCTAGCCCTGCTCAGTTACTGACAGGTAATGCATTTTCTGTTCTTCTCCTAGCAGCTATCCATTTGCAATATATCTCTGTGTTTCCACCAAAGCACACTCAATAGCAATCATCAATTTCTTCCACAGCAGACTCAGATCCCTGGGAGGCTGCAGTTGGCACAATGCTTTATGTTGTATCCCATCAAGAGTTTTTCATATATTCTAGGGAACATCTGTTGAATTGGAAAGACAGCTTCAGGTTGATGCTCTGTAGATGTCTAAGATAAATAATTTTCTTGGTGGAATTGCCAGCACAGATGCTGCTCTGACAGCACAGGATCTAACAATTTACCTGGAATTGTCATAATAGTCTTAAAACAGACTTGCAGTAAGATACATAACTAGGTAAGAAAAGTCAAGTGAATATCTTAAAACACACCACTTCTTGCACTTAACAGGGCACCTGTTACCTCCCAAGTGTGGAGAGATGACTCTGTCTCCAGGAACATGTGGATTAAGGGAAGAACACAGAAAGATGAATGTTGTAGTTCAGATGGAGCTCTGTAACCATCATTGGCAGAAACAGAAGGCTGCCATTAAGTGCTCTGTATCCATTTAGAGGAGAGAGATCAGCTGCACTCCTCCCCCCCTCTTGTCACTGAAGTGATGGCCTCCAGGAGGTCATCCTAGCTGACAAAAAGTCATCAAGGGCATACAATTTTCATCAAGGATAGGGACTCCTGGGAGCTGATGGCTTCAGACACAAGTTCCAGGCTGAAGTGGGAGAACAGCCATCCAGTATGCAGGCTAAGAGAGGGAACAACTTTAAGATGTTTAGCAGCTTCCCTTGTCCAGTAGCTCCAAATGCAGGCAGTGAGTTAGATCTGCAGATATTCTACTCAGGATATCTGGAAACCAGGATTCTTTCAGCAAGTGGAGATTAAATTTTGCTGAGTCTCACCTGATTTTGCCAAGTAATATGGGAATTAGGAGAACTGACAGGTAAGTATAACAGGAAATGGCTTTCCCTGGAACATGGAAATCACTGTCTCATGGATCAGTGCTGTGAAGGTGTTGATTCAGACAGCTCATGGAGAAGACACCTTCAAATGTGTTTGATTTCCTGTCTGTCTTTTGAAGAGGAGTGTCTGCTGAAATCTTTTACCTAGCTATTCTGCAGACTGAACAAAACACAAAAAGGAGGATTTCATCCAAGTGCCATAATTTAATTTCTTCCTGGCACAGAGAGTAATGCCACATTCTCACAGTATTGACATGAAGCCATATAAGATCATTAACAATCATGATAGCTTTGCTGGTTTAGATATTTTTCCTCTGGAAACTGGTTTAAGAGTTTGACCTAACTGTAAAGAGGTCACCCAAAACCCATCAAATGACAATAACTTTCTGACATTACTTTTGTGGTGTCAAGATCTAGCCTTTACCCTGCAAGTTACCCATTCCCTACAGGAAGTTCATCTTTGCCATGATCACATAACAGAACAGAAACCACTTATTATTATACTCTGAAGAAAAGACCTTCTCCCCATATCTGAGGTCAGTCCTGCATGCTTGCACTATAAACTCTGTGATTTTCAGCAAGGTTTCAGGTCTGCTTTCACTGGAAGGTCTTAAGTGATTATGTAAGTCATAATTTTGGAAATCTAGATGACTTATGACAATTAGAATTAAGGCTGGGAGTGTAAATGTGGACCTTGCTACCTTGCATTTGATGAGAGAAGTTCTATTTTCCTGAACCCCTCAATCCCAAGATGACTCTTTACTAACAGATCAGGTTCATGGGTGGTAGGATGAAGGTTAAGCATTAATTTGTTATTTACAGTTTCCAGTCATATACAAATCCCTGTGTTCTGAGTGCTAAACTCTTATGCCCCATACATATGTTGTTTGTTTTGTGCCTGAAAAGAACAGCTGTGACCTCCCCTTGTACTTCAAAAGCACTCTGACAAAAAACCAAACAAATCCTTTTGAAGAAAACAATTCTTAACTTGAATTCATTCATTCTGCAAGTGTAAGAACCCACAGAATTATTCCACATTTTCATTACATCCAAACTTCATAGTGAAAAGGCAGCTAAGGTAGAGTTGCAGACCTGTTCATGGGCAGTTCTGGAGTCATCTCTTAACATTTGGGTTACACTGCATCACTGTTTTCTAGTCTAGTACCAGACTGATTGTAAACTGCTGTGAGCTTCCTGTAAGCCTCTGCCTGGGCTGAAACTGTGAATTCAGGTAATACCATTTCCTTTTTGTACAGCCTTTGTTAGTAAAATGTTTTTTCTCTTTCCATATGTAATTTTAACAATTCTTTGTTGGATGGGGTGTGCTTTTCTAAGCATAATCATTAAGCTGATGTAAATATTTAGCTTATTTTAATAGAATTCACTAAAATTACTTATCAGCACTACAGCCTTATGCTGCTTTTATTATACTAAATGATACCAATAGCTAATGGTCTACAAAAACTGCCCATAGGTAAACAAATGCAAAGCCCTATACAGTCTTATGAAGATTTTTGAGTCAGTAAATAAACAATTAATCAGCATAAGTTTTGAATGTGAGCCAAACACAATGCTACACAAACTCAGCACTCAGCACTCACAGCAGTTATTGACTGCCATCCCATCCCTCCTCTATGCCTCCTGGACTGCACACACTCCTCTTTCCCCCAGAAAATACAGATCTTCAAATGCAAGCACGAGTAATGAGACTACAACAACAGAAAGGCCTCTGAACTCAGCTGGAGAAGGAGGCTGCTGACTCTCCATCAACAAGATGGTGTTGCTCAGCTTGCCCTTCTGTGAGGCAGCTGCTCACAGTTTCTGCTAAGCTGTGTGCTCAGTACAGGATGTGGAAGAGAGGAGATATGGCTGCTGGGATAGGAGTCTGGAAACAAGGAATGCTGGAGTTCATATTCTGCTGGGGAGAGAGGAAAGAATGGAAGGAAGGAAGGAAAGTGCAGCCAAGCAGCTGATTTGTGACTTACTGACTGTATATTTTATCTCCCTTGTTCTTGGCCTACGCCAGTTTGATGATCTCTATCTTTTGGTCTTCTTCCACATACTCTCTCTGCTGTCTAAGCACTTTCCCATGTGTCAAATGACCCAGATGCTTCTCCTCCACTGACTGTCTTCCAATTTGACTGAGCTACTCCTGTGATCAACAGGCAAGAGGTACATGAACAGTGTGCATCTTCAGTAACAAATTCTGCAGCTCACTGAAAACTAAAAATTCATTGAAATATTTTTAGCACTTAGGTAGTAGAAGAGTTTGAATTGGTGTCTACTATTTTTTTCTTTTCATATGTAATCATATATAAAGAAAATTAAATTATATGATGAATTACTGAAGTCTGTTACATAATCTCTCATTTTTAAGACTAAAGTAACAGAAAAATTGTTCAAGCTTGCTGTATCACTGCCTGAAGAGATACAGGAACAGGCAAAGACAGCAAGCAGAACATAGCTGTAGCTGGCTGTGCTCATGTAATCCAAATATTTAACAGCTAAATGTTCCTACCAATAAATAAATATTATACTCTGTATCAAAGGCTGTATTTCAACTTCCTAGGCAAGTTTTGGCTTAAGCTTATGAGGTATGTGGTAGTTGAAAGGAAATACACAAACAAAAGATAAATATGTTCTGAATTATTTTACCAACAAAGGGGAGGAGAGGGGGTAGCAATGACCTACACTGTTCTGTGCTTTGTTCTTGAAACAAGCAGAGTAACTTCCCTTAAAGCACAGCCCATGCCAAGGTCCCAGGCCTGGCCAGACTCCCAGCTCAGCTCAGTGTGCCCACTCAGAGTCACCTCGTGTCAGCACATGAGCTGAGTGCTCAAAGGAGGCACAGGAATGTATTCAGCCAGCCAGGAGGAAAGTGCAGTAAATCTCTCTGTGCCATTTTCCCCCATGTTCTTCAAACACAGTTCCATACACCCAGCCCATGCTCCTCTCTTCCTATGTGGTAAATACAATCCTCTCATTAAAAAGTCTGCATATGAAATAACATGTTAAATAATTTTCAGGAATGACTGATAGTTCTGCTAACTGGTAAAAATCTGGTTAGAGCCCCTAGGGTCTTCTGATGGCTTTTTAGGAGCAGGATAAAGTTCATTTGATTCTCTGGAAGGGAGTGTCCTCAGCTGAACCTCCCAGCCCTTTGCTGTGCAAGGCTTCTAACTCACGCTGCAGTTGGATCAGCCTTGAGTTCTATTTTTAGTGCAGATCTTGCTCCCTATTTAGTCCTGATTGCACAGCCAGAACTGCATTCTCAGCAGCTCAATGAAAAGCTTGCTTGTTCCATTTTATAACTTTTCCAGACAAAAAGATGGGAAGCCTGGAGCTTTCCAAACAGTCTTATTTTAGGAGCTTGCAATATGATACAGCCCCAAACCCAAGGGCCACATGAATCCCTGCTGAAATACTACTGACTTCCCTGGAGGTTTCCACAAGAAGAATTTGGCTGATTCTAAAACAACCAGGACATTTATAAAAAAACCCCAAACAAACAAAACCAACAAGAAACCAAACCAAAAACCCCCAAACAGAAAACCCAAAAACCAAATCCAAACCAAACCACAACCCCCCCAAAAAATCCTTCTTCACATAAATACTTAAAAGATATTTATTGAAATGGTAATACACATCTGGATAAAAGTCTCCAGAAAACATTTTATCCTTCTTAGATTCATAGCTGATAAATGCAATTCATAAATGCAACTACTAGCCAAAAAAAGGAATAAACCATGAAAAATGGAAAATGTTGGTTTTAAAGATCACTTAGGAGGGATGACCACACAGAAGTAATTTTCTGCCACTCAATTAAAACCATAAGAACATTTTTGGTTTTGAACAGAGTTTTCCCACTATAGGAAGGAGCTGCTGTAATTCTGTCAGAATCAACTACAAAGCTTCACCTTCACTTCTAGGATTTGTTTCTGGAATAGCTCCTTAGTCATATATACCTACTAAATTACATTTCCATGTGTTGCACATAGGTGCATGACTAAAAACCAAGATGAAGATGATGAAGGCCACTATGAGACTGTAAACACACAAAATATAAATGAACTCCACTGATAATACATGTAAATGAAATACATTGTCAGTAATGGATCTCATTTCCATGAGAGAAGACACTTTGCATCTTATTATACATTGAAATGAGACATACCTCTACATAGGTCTTTTGTTCCTAACACAAGATAGTCATATCCTTGCATGCACAGATCTCTGCTTAGATGTAATCCTAAACCCTTGCTCTCCCAACCTGCCATAAATTGCTGAGGACTTGTTATGGTTGTCAGGCATAATCACTGGATTCAGTCATCTTTATTGGACATGTAAGGATAGCCAGCACTCCTCCCAGAGTGGGGAGACTGCAGACAGAAATTTCCTCTGTATGGAGGCTGTGAGCTAATCCTTTTATGCCACACTGAGAAGACAAAGGCAGATTTAAAAGAAAATTAACTGGAGGAGTAAAGAATTAAAAGCAGTGAAGGGAAGGATGGGTTAGTATATTCTCATTGTCAATTCAATAATTTAATTAGCCCTCAGTCAAACACTAGACAAATTACACAGGCAATATAAAACAGAAGGCCCATAAAAATCAGGTATTCAGCAGATCAGAATTTGCATATTTTGTGCTCCCCAAAAGTATCCTGTTAATTCTGGAATACCCTCTGTTTTCACAAATACATGAAGTCAAGTTCTGTATCTTGATTTAAATGACACAGGCTTGAGAGAGGGAAGTTGAATGCCACAAGAAGCACTCTCTCAAAGGAGGAGGTTAGAAACCAACTGACCAAAAGCTCTTAACTGAAAAAGGCCTAAGTACTTGAAAGTCTGTTCATCCTAGCTACTACCAGGAACATTGTATCCTTGTACCTAAATACTACTGAATTTGGGATATGGAGTGTCTTGGTTGTGCTTCTCAATGTGACATATAAAGCTGAAACTCTTAACATATATAGAAAGTTATGATAAAAAAATACTGGCACTGATATGCCAATGCTTCAGTCAGGGCAATGGAATCATGACATCTTGTGCCTGTAAATTAGGAATAAAAAATTAAGCGTGACCAGTCTGACACAAAGTTATTTAAGAACAGAGCTTTATTCTCAAAGAGCCAGGAAGGCCCCTCAGATTTTGATCACAATTACCCTGAAGGAGGTTGAACTGCACATGAAATCCTTCAGAAAATGCCTAAAAATACAACACAGCCAGAGATTATGCCAAGTTCTTTGGAGTCCTTTTCAAGAAGGGGCTTTTGAGCTGATGCATGGCAAAGGAGCCCAAGAAGCTGATGCTGAGCTGCAAGAGGCCAAGACACAGTGTGGAAATCTCTATACCTTCAGAGCAATATGCCATGGTTCAAGAAGGTTTGGAGAACTCTTCTACAGGGAGATTCTCCATCTAAAAATAAAACTTAGAGGAAACAGTCTAGGGAATCATGAAAATATTTTCTCTAGCAAAAGCCCAGCATGATCTTTCTTATGAAACACCACAGTATAGTCCAAAAAGTATCAATTTGCCCACAGCTACATTCTGGACATAATTTTTAATAACAGAAGTGACTGCTGAATCCATTTGGAGAAATCCTGATCAAAGCTTTGTTTGTAATTCAACACTATAAGAAGTGCCCTAACATGATGGGTTATTTTGTGTTTGGTGTAATACCTATTCCTGTATTTTCAGTTAGGAGTGACCAGTTCTGTGTTTTGAGTTAAGAAATGTGCATAACATTAAAATAAATTATTCAAGTATGATATTAGATCTAAATGAAGTATGTCACTTTGAAGTCAGCCTTGATGGGTAGATTTGTTGTTGGTTTTTGTTGTGTTGTTGTTGGTTTTGGTTTTTGTGGGTTTTTTTAAATATAAGAGCATGAGTCTGTTCCCTCAGCATCACTTAATCACTGGTAACTTCCATGAACAGCAAACAAAAGCCCTTTTTTATTTATCCATTATGTTCCTAAGAGGTGAGAACAGCTTGATGCAAATGAAAATCATTAAAGCATTCTGCATTACCATTAAGTGTCTGAATATCTGTCTATGCAAATGCAGCACATAACCCAGGGAAACTGCAGCCTCATGACCTTCTGCATTGAAAATCTATGCCTCATGGCTCTTAACTCAATAGTTAAAATACTCTCTCCAATCTGCCTTTGCATAAGTGCTTAAGAGTTTGGACAGGCATGGAAATGGAGTGCAAGCCATTACCTAGAAACATACTCAGAGTCAGACACCCCTTCACCCTGGCTGGGCAAGGGGTAACAGAGATACTGATTTGTAACAGTGCTACAGTAGGAATAATAAGCTAAAATGTGACTGTCCAGATCTAATCCTGCATACAATTACACCCATAACTTCACTCAAATGAGTAGTTCCATTTAAGACACAATGAACATATAATAACACAAAAGCATAAGTGGTTTGTAGGATTGGAGGCCTAATTAGATACAAAACCTACTGCCTTCATCCTTTAGAACTTTGTCCTCTGTGTAGCCATTTCTGCCCACGTGCAGGGCACACAGAACACTGCTATTCTCACTATGTAGCACACCACACAACCGAGGAAGGTGGGTGAGCCAGAGAGTTCAGTCCTCCAACAGCAGCACATAGCAACAGAAATGCAGCACAGCTCCTGCACTCTTCAGAGTTTTAACCAGACATACTGAGACAGCTCAGACAGCAGTTTACAGAAGACCATCTATTGCTGCTCAGTCTGTCTCTCTCCTTGGTGAGGTCATCAGTCATCAGGCACAAATACACCCCTGTTGCCTAAGAGCTTTTCTAGAACTAAGTCTTGCCAGAGGTTAAGGGTGTCTCCTCCTTTAGGACACATACCTTTGTTGCATACTCTTATGAAGCAGCAGAGTGCTTAGGACACTGCATTATTCAGTAGCAGCTGAAGAATCAATAGTAGATTGGATTCTAGGCTTTCCATTGATTGAAGGACACCAAACCAGCCTCTCCTGTCTCCTAGGAGAGTGCTCCTATCAGCAGGTGGTTGCCTGTGAAGGATCTCTTACCATCAGCTTGGTTTTTTGCCAATCAGTACTGAGGAATGGAAGACTTAAAAGCCAAAAACAGTAAGAAAGCTTTAATCTTCAGGGCCTGTTTATGTATTTTCATTAAGCAGCAATTATATAGCTTGCATACACAGTACTAAGTGCAGGGACTAGGGACTCTTAAGGAAGGGTCCTTATTACTCACTTATTTGGACATTATAGAAGGTAATTAATGTATTTGAAGCACTTAGAAAAGAAAGAGACTAGTGGAACTCTACCCCTAAAGGTCTTGTTCTGAATTTGGCAAAGTGACATATTTAAAACACCTTATCTGAGACACTGGTGTTCTGCCTATACTGTTTAGTAAAATGGTACCAAGGAACAAGCTTGAACACTGGGCTCTCACCCACCATGCTGTTCAGCTGCTAGCATGCTGGGTGGCACTTCAGGCCCACAACAACTAGTACCATCTGAAACAGAGTCCCCACCACTCAGGGGACAGCATCTGGAGGCAGAAGGACACAGTGGGCTCTCTCTAGTCCTTAAATGTAAGACACAATGTATGGTGAGGAACACTACAAAGCCAATGTGGAAATTATGAATTCTACTGTCACAGAACGGTTCATGCCAAAGCCTTTGGAATTGTGAAACCTTTGAAGAAGCAGTGTTATCATGTATACATGATTAAATTAAAATGAGATTTAAAACCTTTTTTATCTGAAACATAGAAATAAATTATGCTAGCAATAATGCAATACTTGCAGCAGTACTGTGCCTCCAACGTGCTCATTCATCTCCCTTTCTGTCAGAACACAAGAAGTAAAGCATATGTTTCTAGGTAGTGCACTTTATCCCTTCTGGCAACTGTTGCTGTATTTTCTCTTTATCTGAGCAAAATTCACTTCTAAACAGAACTATTTAATTTCAAAAAACGCTAATACTTTCAAAGTGTGATAAAAGATAAAGCTACTCCAGATAAGCTTGAAAAGCATGGATGCTGTTGATTTGGTTAAAATAAGCAATTTCTGAAGTACTCCAGGCAAAAAATAACTCTGTGCCAGTCAGGAAAAAACGAAATTAGGAGACTGATTAGTAATCTTGTGCTGACACAATGGAGAGAAACTCACAGTACTGGTAGTGAAATCTTTATCACAAAACAGGCTTAAAAAGTTAAGAGCGAGAAAATGTGGTCTTTAAAAATGTATTTTTTCCTCCAACAATAACTAAGAAAAGGTGGAGAATTTTTGGTAAGAAATTAAATTTCCTTCTCAAACAAGCAGATACAAAAAAAAATTACAGTGTTTGTAAAAGCTTAGTCATTGCAGTACAAAAATAAGAGTCTGACTTTTAACATATACCTAAAGATTCACCCAGAATATCCATCATAACTGCTGTCTTTAGACAATGATGAAGGAACACAGCCAAGGGATGCAGGAAAGGTATTGTTTAATGAAAGACATACCCATTTTTCTCAAAGCACAAGGAGTCCTGGCACTGAGAATTCTTGTTTCAAATTTCCAGTCTTAATGCCTTATTTCAGAATGATACAGTTTTGCAGACAAGCCCACAACTACATTTGATTTACAGACTGATTCTCTTCTGTTTCCTTTTAAAGATAAAGAATGTGTTTAAAGCTGAGTGTGAGAATGTGATCACTTCTTGGAAGGCTCTCTGCCCTCTCTGAACAATCTGAGACTCTTTCAAAGTTATTTTTACAGCATAATCATTTCCTATTTTCCTCTGCACATTAGTACTTTCACTCAACAATCATTTTCTAATGTGAACACAACACCTAATTATTAGAAAAAAAAAAATATTCAATAGGTCAAAAGCCTAAGTCCTGTCCTCAGAAAAACAGCTCATGCCTCCACAAAATAGCTCAAAGAGCAGCACAGGAAAAGAAAGGTGGAGGTACAGTGGGTGGGGGGACTGGAGTAGAGCAGAGTATTTAATACTTTACAGATTTTGGGGGCAGTGTTGTTTAATTTTATCAGCCAAGTCATCAGGTTCCTGCTCTTGGATGAAATCAAGTATCGCTGATTTCCTAACTACAGCAGCTGCAAGTTGACTCAAGAGACAGCAGGAAACACACACCATATGATAACAGAATCCAGCCTCAGTTGCTTAACTGCACAGCTTCCAGAGAGAACATACCCAATTTCTGTACCTGACTAGGAGTCTATAACCAACACACACAATTTGTCCCCCAAGAATCTGGAAACAGAATCCTGGGTGCCTTTCCTTTCAGTCTTTTCTGACTTCAATTAACATATCACATTAGCTGAGCAGATCTACTCCATCCATTTGCCTTCTTTCCAAGTTTCTGTCTCCAACTGTGCCTATCACATGCTTTGCAATATAAAATGATCAATAAACTGGTATGAAAGTGAAATTTTATTTGCAAGACTCCAAACCTGATGAAGTAGATCTGTGTACTGATGGGGCCTACATTTTCAGTGTCATCCTTTAGTAGATACAACTAGAATTTTTAGAACAATAACAATAATAATTCAACACATAATAATATCCTCCCTTCAGTATGAGTACTGAGCAAGAACACTAAAAAAAGTGCTCAGTAAGTTAGTATTTTCACAACTAGGTTTCAGTAGTCATAAAATGAGCTTTTTAAACATCTAGGTAAGAGCACTACCTTTGAAATTCTAAACCACTAAACTTAATTTCAGGCCAAGCGAGCCTGAAAATGTCAGCCTTAAAGGACAACAGTATACTAGGCAATATCTAGCTTATAATAAAACAAACAACACTTACTTAAAAGCCAGAATAAAATATAGAGTCAAAGGAAACCTTTAGATATTACATAACTCAGTTTCAGGAAAGCATTTGGTACTCTCATGAAACCTCAAAAATCATTCAGAATGTGTTGGATGTATTACAGTGCTAGAAGAAAGGTCCAAAGACACAAGGACTGTGCAAAAACTCTGAAGTTAAAGAAAACAGTGAACACTGTCAGGCTCCAGATATCAACTGTGAAAACTGCCAGCACATAAAAGAATCCTGGGATCCAGGATGAGCAGCAACCTATCTGCACGTGTGGTGTCACAGGAACTGTTGAGAGGCCTTGTTGCATTTGACATCTTCATTAATCCCTGAGAGGCCACAGTGTGGACAACTTTGAGGACACTGAGATACCTCAAAGTAACTTAGTGTGGCTAAAATGCAGTCAGAAAACAGTAAAATGAAATTCTGTATAAGAAAAAGCAAGCTACTACTATGGAAAGACTGAGAGAAATATTCTGGAACAGATTCTGGAATATATTCAATAGAATGGAAATACCCCAAAGGCATAATATTTGTAAAGGATCTAAGGATAACAAGCAAGTGGAAATTACAAATAGATTTGTAACAGAGTAGCAACAAAGAGACTAACTTAGATTTGATTTGCATACTTGGAAGCACTCGATCCTGTAGCAGGAAAGTAACAGCTGTAGGGCAGACTGTAGAACATTTTATTTATGGACAACCAACAAAGTCCTTCAAGCCTCTTGGTAGACCACATTAATACCCTCAAGTAATTAATCCTGCCCTATACATAGGGGTCATATGGATGCCTGAAACAAAGTAAAAAAACCATCTGGATATAAACCATAAATTCTTCATCCACACTCTTTACAACCACACTTGGAATTTGCCAATGACTTCTAGGTATATCATGAGAAAGATCTCTGCAAATTGGATGGAATTCCCATAAGATAACAGAAATTGTTTGGGAGCTGGAAAGACTCAAAAAGAAATGTTACAAACCTAAACAAGAGTTACCTTCCTTGCTCAAGCTAAGCAAGTAAGAAGTTCAAAATGCTTTCTTCTTAATATCTCAGTTTGTTCTGGAAAATTATTTCAAAGGAACAAACCCCAAGAAGGAAAAAAAAATTATTTGAGGTGATAAAAGGTTACACAGATATACTTAATTAGGAATGGAAAGATTAAGACAACACAGGACATGTATACTGAGTTTTAAACTATAGGTAATTGTCCTAATAGAAAAAAAATAGTAGGCATCTGAAACTGCAGCATTATGTCTAATTCATATATTAGAGAGACCAATACTGACAGAGATGAACAAAGCATTTAATGGAGCTCTGCCATCCCTAATCTAATCTTAAAACATTTTAAGTTTACTCTTATGGCAACACTCCTCCCTCCTTTTGGGTAACAGATGGCTGTTTGTGTGACACTTCTCTCTCTTCATCTGATGTACGAACGAGGGATGCCTCCCGTAAGCCAGACTACACGGCAGAAAAAAATGCAGCATCTAAAATGATATGGATTTCACCACTTCCCAGCCAGCCCCATTTTTGTGATTCATTCACAGAAACATTTCACATGTTAAAACCTCCAAAATTCAGTAATAGCCACATACTCATGTATATTTGGCGATGTAAGTTGTAGGAGACTGACTGGGCTTTTGGCAGTTATAGCACTTGAAAATCGCCACTGTGACATCTTTTTATTTCCTTATTATTTGAGCCATTTGGATTAACTCTCCTCACACCAAACATATTTCTCAATGGAGGGTTTCAACTAAATGTTTCAGCTATTTATCAGAACTGGAATATGAAAAATTATGTTTCACCTGCCTGTTTAGAAACAAGTCTTGCAACTCTTTACCTGAGCTGCACTGTATGGAACAGACATTTCAGTGTTTGGCAGGGGTATGCACACATATCAGCCACATGCAGCCTCAACTGGCACCTCCTTCATAAAAACAAAACAATTACTTATATTTTTTACAACAAAAGCTATTCAAAGCCTCAACCATTTTCCCCTATATACTCCACTACTTGCCAGTAGCTTTCACTGTCAAACTTTTGGTTTGCTCCCTAGAGCACCTCACTTCATCTTGCTCCATTCGGCCCCTGGAGAGGACATTCCCCCAACAGTATTAATATTCAAATATTACATGTCATTACACACCATTTTCTCTTTAAGACCATACCCAACTTTTACAGTCATTAGGCCCAAGCACTAGACAGCAGGGATTTTTTAATTTGCTGATTCGGCAATGCCACTCAAAAACACCTCTAGCACTACCCCTCAATTGTCTAATACTTAATCAGTTCCTCACAGTCACCTAGGAAATTCTCGTTGTCATACATACATCCAACTACTAAACTTCACTTACTACTACACTGTGAACTGTCCCCCAACAATCTGTGTGTTCCTGTTATACTAAAAGGTACTACTCTGACTTCCAGATCTTTTCTTCTGTCATTTCTGATGTTCTAGTTCAGAGAAGAAAATTCTTAGCAATTTTAAAGTGCAAAACCTTGCTTTTCTTATGCAAGATTTTATGACATTTCTATTATTCCAAACCACACTATATATCCTATATTTGCTAAAAGACAGCTTTGATAGTTCTAATATTTTCATAATTGAGACATAGGTTACTTTTCCCATCAGGTTTCTAGTGGCAAGACGTTGTTGGTATAATGCCATTGATTAAATGTGTGACTGCCCTGGTTATGACAGAGCCTGACTCCAAGACACTTCAGAGCCTATTGCTTAGGCTGTAGCTATTCACTGAGACAACAGACAGATAGACAGACAGACAGATAAGCTTCTTAGGCATTATTTCCAAAGTACAGTTACCTCCACAAATTAGTTCAGCAGCCCAAGTGGCACTTTAAGCCAGTTTGGTATTCACAAGTTGCCCAGTTCCCTGCTGTTCATATGCTGTCCTTAGCCTTTTATGTGACAAAACCCAGACAGTACTTGACACTCCACTGGTACGAGGGGCACGCACAACGTTGCCTCAGATTCTACTACAAACGGGTCCAACCACCTGGAGTATAAGCAAGGCTTATGAGGAATCTAATAAACATTCTTAAAACATGAAAGACCACCAGAAATTAATCTCTACTAATATTTCACAGAGGTGCATTAGCTCATCCCTTAACCTACTGTTAAGGCACTCATGCATGAAATGTGGATCTGTTTTCAAATCCCAAATCTGCTCAACTTGGAAAAAAAGATTTATCTTTTTCCCCTGTTCTTTTATCTCCCAGAGAAGACAAAGGTTGTACTTGCTTTGATACCCAACTCTAGGACAGGACTCCAAATTGAGAATCCTGAGAGAAGACTTCAGCCTCACTCCTTCAGAGAGGGGAATATCCATTTTATACTTTCTCAGCATTTCCACACAGCTTTGTGAACTGCAGCTATCACTTTGTGACCAGCTTAGGTAGATACAAGTTAAAGACTAAGAGAAAGAAAAAGCTGATGTGCCTTTTGTTAAAAAGAAAAGGCAAACTTATACTGATTTGACTCTATAAAGTTCTAACTTTTAAGACATTCATCATTGAAGGTGATAACTGATACTACTAATACTCAATGTTTATTGTACAGCTGTTAAACTGTGCACCATTAGAAGCAGTTATATATTAGTCATGGTTTAATCCCAGCTGGCAACTAATCCTCACACAGCCACTTGCTCACTCCCCCTCAGTGGAATGGGGGAGAAAATTGGAAGAGTAAAAGTGAGAAAACTCATGAGTTGAGATAAGGACAGTTTCATAAAAGCCATGCATGCAAACAAAGCAGAACAAGGAATTCATTCCCCACTTCCCATTGGCAGGCTGGTGTTCAGCCATCTCCAGAGCTCCATGACGTGTAACAGTGACCTGGGGAGACAGATGCCATCGCTCCAAATGTCCTCCCTTTCCTTCTTCCCCCAGCTTCACATGCTGAGCACAATGTCATACAGCATGGAGTATCCCTCTGGTCAGCTGGGGTCAGCGGCCCTGGCCGTGTCCCCTCCCAAGTCCTTGTGCCCCCCCAGCCTGCTTGCTGTGGGGCTGATGTGAGGAGCAAAAAAAAGCCCTGACTGTGTGCAAGCACTGCTTAGCAATACCAAAATATCCCTGTGCTATCAACACTACTTCCAGCACAAATCCAAACTGTAGCCCCATACTAGCTACTCTGAAGAGAATTAACTCTATCCCAGCCCAAACCAGCACAATATTCAAGCTTGATTATTTTCATGCAAATGGATAGCTGGCTAATGGGGAGAACAGCTGCTGCTTAGCAACTGGCAGAAAAGAGAAAGAGGGTGACTTGCTTTATAACAGAAAAACTGGATGAAACCTTAAGAGGGAGCACATGCAGAGGTTGGAGATACTGTGGAAAATGGGTGGTAGTAGCTCTCTAATGATTGTGTTTTCTTTTGCAATTACTGCATCCTAGGATGACAAAATTTTCAGGTAATAAAGGATGAACTACAAGAAAATGTACATATAGTAGATGCATACACACATATACATTATCAACAAATAAAACAAGAGCTAAAGACAAACCCTGACACACAGGCAGAAGTGTAGGAAATCTAGAAACAGGCTTTGTGCCTGTCATATGCTGTAAGGGTTAAACTGACTTTTAGACTTCAGCTACTTAACCTAGTGATCAACTGAAGGTACCAGAAGCCAAGACTGCTGGAAGAAATGGTCTCTTTTTGTTCCTGCTGCTTAGACTCAGCCCTCACACTGTCTTCTCCACTGTACAAGCACAGGCTTTCACATAATGAGAGAGATCACAATCTGATATAGGTTAAAACCAATCCATATTTTTCACTTCTACCTGGATCAGTTTTAAAATCCAGATTGTTATGCAGGTCATCAAATGCTTGCACTGACAGAAGGAGGAGGGCAGGGGACTCCTGTGACAGTGCTGACTTAAAGCTTTTCTGAAGATATGTTCATACCTTGGTGTGACACTGCAGACTAACTTACGGATTGGACTGCAAGAAGAATAGGAAAGCAGAAGTGCACTCTGCACAATGAAGGGAAATAGAAAAGGTACAGCTCAGAAAGCATGTGAGTGCCATATAAATGTCTGCATGGCTGTAAGACTACCAAGACTACTACCTGGATTAAGTTATTTACATCAAAAAGAAAGTCATTTAGTCAATTCACTTCTTTTTTGAGAGTAACATTCAACACTTTCAGAAATCAATACCTCGTATGAAGAGGAAGCTGGCTCTAGGTTAGGTATCAGCTGTTCTTGTCCGTCCTGCTGCCTTCTGTTTTCACAACAGTTCCTCCTAGTTCAATCCATGTTTCTCTCTGATGCAATAAACATAAAAATTTTTTTAATGAAATAGAAGACTCTGAATGACTTGCTTTAATGAATCCTGCTTTATGCTTCTACAAAGTTAGTCATCCCAGCTATCTACACTACTCTACCATGGGGAATTGCTTTCTCTCCAGCAAGAACACTGGATACGAACTCATGCCTACCTCTCACGCACCATACTCATCTAGAAGCCAGAATCCTCCAGTAGCTTACATGGCTTGGATTATACACCAGCCCAGCTGGGGTGCAGACACACATCATGTTCTGCTGCTTACGTACACGACAACAGAACATAGTAGTGGATTGGGATCTCCTAGCACAAATGTGGCCTGCTGATATCACAGTATCTTAAACTTATGCAGGAAGGGGCACCTGAGCACATTGGCAACCAGTGTTCAAAGACATTAAGCCAGCAGGGAAATACACTGTAGTGGGAAGATACAATGCTCAGGAAGTTAAGACCATCACGTGAGCACAGAACAGAGTAAAAAAAGAACAGAGTAATGTCCCTACCAAAGTCCTATGGAAAAGAGAGAAATGTGTTAGTTAAGCAACAGCACAAAATGTGGTCAAATAACAAAAAGTAGAAATGCTATCTGTTAACATACTTCACCAGTAACCTCAAAGTGATTTATTAGCCTTTGTGAAATACAAGTATTCAAAAAATATTCTTGTAGTTTCAATGGTTTTTCCAAATATTAGCCTTGGAAATATAAGTAACTGCCAAAAAGTAAAAAGTAGTAGCTCAGTTATTCTTTAGATACAATGAAAATAGTTTGGGTTTCAAGCCTATTTCAACTAGTGACTTCTGTGATGCAAGATTCCTTGACGACTAGGTGGTTTTGACATTTTTTCTGTTTGCATAAAAATCAGCTTAAGGAGGAAACCAGATGTGAGCTAAAGAAAATAAAAAGCTTACAAAGAAAGAGTAGGAAGCCAGTTACCCTTGAGTAGACAGGCAAGCTTCCTGTTCATTACAATGAAAAAATGAAGGGTAGCAACTGCCTGACCTGTCTTTTGTTCAAATCCAAAACCAAAACATATGTAAGTAAAATGTGAAACATATGTTTTACATATTGGACTTTTGTCAGATTTTATAGATTTGTATGTTTGTCTCTTATCATTCAGTCTTGCACGCATATGTAACAATAGTATATGTAAGAATATTTGGCCTTTTTATAGGATCATTTTCCATACTGACAATTCTTGATATTTGGTGTGGCTTTTCCCCCCCAAATCTTCAGCTCTGAGACAAAGAGACCGCAACAGGAATCCCAACTCAAGGTTTTTGTAAAAAGTTTAAATGAAAACCTGCACGAGAGCAGGAAGATGCAAAATAACCTCCCGAAGGACTAAATAAGGCAAACTTAACCCCTCGTGAATGTTACTCGAATTAACGACGGAGAGCAGGGAGGCACCTAGCTCGCTTCCTCCCGGTTAACATAGATCTCCCAGAGGTTGTCTCTCCCACCTCTGCTGGGCTTCAGGAAGAAGGGAGAGGTTGCGGCCTCACCACCGCGGTACAACAGCAGCCGCTCCCTCATCCCCGCTGGCAGCTTCCACCTGACCTTCATTCCCGGGTCGCAGGAAGGTAACGGGCAACCACAGGGAGTGGGGAAGGAAAAAACAGGGCGGCTGGTGACGGTAGGTACAGCGATGAGGGGAGGAGCGTGTTGCTTAGAAAAGGACAGGGGAGGCCGCGGCCGCGGGGCTGAAGTAGCCTGGAGGGGCATTGGAGAAGACTCCCAACAGGCCACGGCTCATCTCCGCCCTACCACCACCCGTGAGCTCGGCACCAGCACCAACCGCCTCCACACTTCTGCAGACCCCGCCCACCGCGGGCAGACACAGCTACAACCGCAGGGGGCGCAGCCTTCAGCGGAAGCGTTACCTGAGTGTCGTCGCTCTGCCGTGTCCCCCCCCCCAATATCCCGTGAGTAAGGGCGGCAGGAGGTTTCCCCGTCTTCCTCCTCGCCCTCTTTCCTGTCACCGCCACTTTTTTCTGTTAAAATCTTTTGTTAGCCCCCGCAGCGTGCGGAGACTCACCTTCCCGCAGCGAGGCGGCTGGGCAGTCCAAGATGGCGGCCGACCCAGCTTAACCCCATCGTGCCCCAGCAGCGCTCCCTCGCCGCCCCAAACTCGTCCTCATCCGCGGCTCGGGATCCGCAGCCTCACCCTAGTCTGTGCGGCCGATCGCCGAATCACCGACCCCACCTCTCTCTCTCTCCCCCACTCCCGCCACCGCGGGGAGGAGGTTAAGCCTTGGGAAGCTTTCCCCGCGCGCCCCGCCGAGCCCACCCGAAAGACGGAGGGGGCGCGGGGTGGCTGGGTGCGCGCTGTGGAGCGACACCCCCTCTCCCACCCACCCCCTAACGCACGGCCCTGTCCACCTCCCCGTTTCCCCTCAATGGTCGCGTCCATGACATCATCATCATGGCAACAACAGCTGCAGTCCGGAGCTGGGGGGGAGTCGCCGCCGCCGAGGTATCCGTGCCGCTGCGGGGGGACCGAACCAAGCCCGCGCTCACGCTGCCCGTGTGGCGCTCGCGGCCGGCCAGGCTCTAAGAACCCCGCGAAGCTCGGTGGAGGAGGGACGAAGGAGGCCCCGGCCCAGCGCGCGCTGCCGCGCACGCGCCCGGAGGAGCAGTAGTAGCAGTAGCAGCAGGAGGAGGGTAGCGGGAGGGAGGGAAGGCAGAGCGAGAGACCGAGCGGCCCCAAAGGAGGCGCGCGCCCTCACACGCGCCTCTGTGTGTCCGTGTGTGTGAGGCGGGGCGCGCGCGTCGGCGGGGCGCGCGCTCGCGGGCCAGGCGAGGATTGAGGCGAGGCGAGGCAGGCGGGGGGCTGCGCTCGCTCCCTCCTTCCCTCGCTCGCTCTCTGCGGCGGGGGGGAGCTGTGCGGGCTCTGGGCTCGCTCGCTCCCTCAGTGCGTGCCTCGGCGGCGGCGAACAACATGTTCTCAGTGCGGATCGTGACTGCCGACTACTACATGGGCAGCCCGCTGCCCGGCCTGGACCCCTGCCAGTCCCACTTCCGAGAGGCCCCGACCAAGCGGGTGCCCGTCGTCAGAATCTTCGGCGCCACCCCTGCAGGTAAGGGACCTCCGTCGNCCCCCCCTTTCCCTCCCCGTCGCTGCGGCGCGTCTCGTCTCACCTGCCAGCGGCGGCTGCGAGAGAGCGCGCCGGGCCCAGCCGGCCCCCGGCACGGCGAGGCGGCAGCAGCTGGAGAAGAGAGGGTACCTGCCCCTGGTGTCCCCGTGAGGGAGCCCGGCAGCCGCCGCCGCGGGAGGAGACGTCGTGTCCCGCCGTGCTCTCCACCCGTATCCCTTCCTGCCCGGCCGGTGGTGGTGGGCTTGGGCCGCAGGTGCGGGGCGGAGGGCCTGCGGCCGCCAGGGCTTTGTGCGCAAAAGGGGCTGCCCCGAGCGAGCGGCGGCAGCTGTGCAAATAAGTAGGGGCAGCAGCCAGCCTGGAGCCCCTCAACCCCATAAAGGGCAGGGTAATGGCGCGGGGGAGGCTATGTGTGTTTCTGCGGGGCCATTAGTGAAAGGGTGAGCGTGCGAGGGAAAACCTTTGAACGTACTCACACGTGAGACTTCTGCAGTACTTACAGAGTGGGGGGTTTCTGTTGATCTTACGTTAGCGTGGTACAAATCGCTTAAAACGATAGGCATTGGTGCTGCACTGCAGAAGGGAACGTCCTAACCGCTGGCCACATGTTGCCCCCTGAGACTCCCTGATGTCACGTCCCACTTCATCGCCTTTTCTGTGTGGACTCATGGTTATAGTCTTCCCACATCTCAAGTATGTTTCTGACCGTCAGAACAAATTTCTAACAAATTTAATATTCAGGACAACGAATGGAGTATTTATTGTAGTTTACCATTACATTAGATATGTTGAAAAAAAATGCCCTGTTCTTTCAGATGTTAGACATGTTAAGCATCATTGCTTGTGATCACTTTATACTTATGTTGTGTAATGCTGACCTTGGGGAGTTAAGGTATTTCTGCTTGTTTTATTGACGTACATGTTGAAAATGAGGTATTGGCATGTACATTAAATGTTAGGCAAGACAAAAACCACATAATACGAAAGCACATTAATGGCATCTTTCCCTTCACAATAGCAGAGCAGATTTTTTTGTTGCTGTTTGGTTGTGGATTTTGGTGGTGGTGTGGTTTTTTTTTTTTTATTTAACTTTACCTGGCTGCTCTCTGTTTAGGCACAGAGGAATGTGAGACACTAAAGCTGGTGTGGTCTGATGCGTCTGCATCTCCAAATTATTATGTGGATGAGTGGGATTAATAGATACAATATTGAAATAGAGGAACCTATTTTATTGTAGTTCTAATTTTGCATACAAAGGTGGTGTTATGTAATAATATTTATGTAATGGCATGAGTAACTATTTCATTATTAAAAAATGTAGAGCCTGAGGTTGTCTGGCAGGTAGCAGGCTTTCTGTGCGTGTGTGTGGTTAACTCATTAAGGCTTATTTTCTTTTAAGAAAATGTTTATGCTACACCATATTATGAATGTGGCATCATAAAGTAAACAGTGAAGTAGTTTAGTTGTCCAGCTATTTGGAACACAGTAGGAAATCTCTGGCTTCCCAAACCATAAACTTTAATATTAGTTTGCATAATACAAGTGTTTCTAATTTGATTAGAGATGACAGTTCACTGTAGTCTGCAAATAAAGTGTCACTTGGTTATCTTGTAGTTATCCTGTTTACACTTAATTACTTTTTTCCTTTCTATACCTTTAGCTATGTGTGCTGATAAGCTTCAAGAACTTCTTACTTCATCTCTGCATTAGCTTTTTCTTTTTTTAAAAAAGGAGGAAATGTAATTCTGTCTCTTTTCAGAGGTGTGAGAGCTAAGCAGTCATTGTTGGAAGTGGTATCTGTATCTTCAGAAAAAAGGCTATCCCATTATTTACTTGAGAGTTGAAATGTGAAGTTAAATTAAACATAATCACTTACATTGACATTTTCTTTGAGGAAAAAAAAATAGTAAAACCAACTTATATGTTCTATAAGACAGTGGAGTATACTTATTGTTTGGCTTACAGGAAGTGTGATGCTTGTGTTTCTTGTTTGTTGTCCTGGATAAGAATAACCCTTTCTCACTGGGTTTTATGTATGCCTTGCCTGCAGGAAAGGTGCTTGGTTGCCATGCTGAAAACGTGACAGCAAACTGCTATGTCTGTATAGGCTGCTTCACCTCCAGCATGATTAACTGCACAAATCTTAGTGTGTTTAAAGCTTTGTGTCCATGCTGTGCAGCTAATTGGGAGTCAGGTTTAGAACCAAATTCCACTTGCTGAGTGAAGGAAGTATGTGGAAGTGGCTTATGCAGATACTCAGAATGTCAAACATCTAGCAGTACTGTATCTTATGCCTATTGTCAGGTATGGATGTTGATTCTCAAGGCACCTATCTAATTCTTTCTGCCTCTTCTTCTGGAGGTATTGTGCTGATTGAGGTATATGAATGATAAGATTGCCAGTGTTCTTATCTTTCAGGGCTTTCATGTAATGCTCAGCTCCACATTGATTTGTAAAGGTTTGCTGGTACAATCTATAAAATTAAAGTGATTTGTGGTATGGTGGTTGGGGGGAGATAAACCCCAGACTTTCAATTAAAAATACTGGAGGGGCAAACTCCTAAAATGGACTAGGTTGACAATAACATTTGATGACTTCTTTAGGTCTTCTGAAAAAGAAATCTCATTGTATTTGGCAAGACTGTGTGAGTCATCTCTAGATGTTCTACATCTTTGTGTAATAAGAGCTTGAAAGGCAAGGAATCAAAATTTTTTGAGCCCAAAATTCACCTACTATTTTCTGTTGTTCTATGAAATACAAAGAGTAACATTCTGGCTACAATAGCAAAAGGTGAAGTGTAGCACTGTTACAAGTTATGTTTGAATGCATCTTGACTGGTTGAGCCATTCCATTTCAGCTGTTTGGTGCTTGAAGCAGACTGGCATGTCTGTTGACATAGTGGCTTGGACAAAATTGTAACTTCAGAAATGCTACAATGAAAGCAGTGTTAAATTCATGCTTTGTTATATAAAATGGTAGATATTGTTTGATACAGTAGTCTTTGTATCTGTGAAGGAGTCTCATAATATTGCCTCATGTTTAAAAACAATAGATTTTAATTCACTAGGTAATGCTCAACTAAATAGAAAAAAACTTCAGAAATTGCAGTGCCTGTTAGAATGAAATCATAATGAAGATTGAATTTTCTGTTTACTTATATTGTCTGTTTTTTGTTTAATTGGTAATTCTTGCTGCTAAGTTGTGGTGAATGGAGATATCAAAGTTTTGGTTTCCTACCAGATTTTGGTTATTTCAAGCTCTTGGAGACTTTCCTCAAGACTTCAGTGACTGTTTCAAAATAAGCATGTGAATGCTGAAATTGGGTGTTTCTGTCAGGTGCTTTTTCAGCTGCAGGAAGACAGAACCAAACTGGAAATCCATCCATAAAGGAATCAGGGTGAGACTAGATCTCCTGTTAGGAGAGATGTTAGCAAACGAGCTGAGGTTGCTAAATTATCGCTTTGCTTAACAGGACAGAGTGCAAATAGCTGAGGACTCTAGTAATAACCCACATACAAGATACCTATTGGTGTGTGATAATGACTATTGTAAAATGGTGGTTGA
Organism: Galbula dea; assembly: GCA_013399015.1. Classification (NCBI taxonomy): domain Eukaryota; kingdom Metazoa; phylum Chordata; class Aves; order Piciformes; family Galbulidae; genus Galbula; species Galbula dea. The sequence goes on along the minus strand of VWZX01003392.1, from coordinate 189,564 downwards.
AATGTTTTTAAAAGTCAGAATTCTGATTTGGGTGTGATTTGAGGCTGATGTACATCATAAAGTTTACAGAAATAGCTACACATTGTAAAATTGCTTTTGAAGGGTGTGGGGCTCAGAAATGTGTGCTCAACTGACAGGAGAGCCTTTGGAAAAGGCAGATTGGGAATTTACCTAAGAACAAGCAATGTGTAATTTCAGCAATAACGTAAGTGCTGTCCTCAACTGCCACTTCATGTATTTATCTCTTTTTGAAGAATTTTGTACTTTACGAAATCAGTGATCCAAGAGTGAATCTTACTTCAGGGCAGCACAGAAAGCCAAAGAGGATGTTTTGAAGTTACTTTTACATGCTTTTGATTACGAGGTTTTTCTGAGGCTCCATGTAATTTTGAGTTGGGGTTTACAGTCAGCAAAATCTGAATGCATTTCAGGTAGACGCCTTAAGCTTGGCAAGTTCACTTCTTGGTTTTCTGAGAGAGGAAAAAAGCAGAGGCAAATGCTCCAGCTCAAATCTGGCTCCCTTCCAGCAGCAGTAGCTCTGGTATGACTCAGTGAGGGGGCCTGCTTATCTTCTTTCTTCTGTTCTTCCCTCCCCTTTCCCCTCTCACTGACCTGCCTGGCCCATATATCTGATCATATCCCAGTATCCTTTCCTCCCTTGCTGCTCACTTGAGAAGGAATGAGCTCATTGCAGGAACTTGCTGCTTTCTATACCGAGTCCATGATTAACTTTTTTCTCCCTTCATTTTCCCTACCATTTCAGACAGTGTGTCTCACAGCGGTCATTCCCCATAGTCTTCTCTGTTCATTATCCCAGTGTTCACAGCCAAGCATCATTCCAGATGCTTCTACTTCCCTTATGACTTTCCTCAGAAGTGGGTACTTCTTCTTGACTATCTTCCAGTCCCTTCTGTGGCTTCATAGTGAGAGTATGAGGCTGCAAAATAGGATACAGCAATTGTGGTAAGGCTTATACCTCTGCTTACCTTTTTTTTTTTTTTTTTTTTTCCCCCACACCCCCTCCAAAAATACACTAGCATACAACTTTTGGTAGGAGGTTATCCTGTGGAGTGCAGCATAGCCTAGAAGATTTTTGGCATCATACAGTGTAGCTCTGCTTCCAGCATACAGTTTCTGCATCTTGCACTGGCAGGCTTCTTGTACTTCTGAAGAGCTATTTGAAAAAATAGCCTCATGTCCATTTTTTTTTTCTCTTTCCTCCAGAGTTTCTTAGCTCCTTTGAGATGTGAACAGGGCTGGAGTAGGAATGAAAACTTTGAGATAATGTGTTTATTCTGAGATTGTTTGCAGTGTTTGAGTGTTATCTGTGATGTAATTGGAGCTCATTAGCCTGTAACTTACCTGGTTCTTAAAAGGGTGTGTTTTCTAGTGTGTTTTGGGGTTTTTGTGGGTTTTGTTTTGTGAGGTTTTTGTTTATTTGGGTTTTTTGGAAGAACCTTCTCTTTTTTTTGAGGTATTTGTTGGATACTTTGTATAGATTGCCTGCTGAGTTCTTTGAGCAGTCTGAAGCTGCCGAGTAAACTGTGTGATTCTTCTCTTCTGGCATGTAACTCGTTAATTAGCAGATTTAGTATCCATGTATGTATGGCTTGCTTTAATTCTGTTTCTTAAATAAACCTAAAACCACTGTGACAATCAGTGTTCCAACTAGAATCCAGATACTGGTTCCGTAGCCATTCTTCTGCTTGCTGCTGTGGAGTACCTCTTGGTCAAGTCACTGAATATATTCGAGTTTTTGTAATTCCATCAAAAAATGCATTTATAACTGACACTGTGCTTTGAACTCCATCAGTTGAAGACTTCAAAGTGTTTCAAAAAGTAGCTGCATCTATATTGGGTCTAATATGTAACCTGGGACTGATTGTTATCATCATTGTCCCTGGAAGTAGACTAACTATATGTGTCTCAGCAACAACTTCAAGTTCTGTTACATACTTTTTCAAGGGTGCTTCAGACTGCTTGTTGAGATATCTTCTTCTCAGTGTGTAAAATGAACCTCCTCAAAATAACACACTGTCCTGAAAATAGTTGTCTCTCTTATTTTTACCAGAGTAGCACATGCATATCGCAACTAAGGTTGGCAGGATTAGATGATGGGTGTAAACACACAGTGAGAAACAGCTCTTGCTTAGCAATTTTTGCAGTCTGAACAGACAACATAAATCTCTGGAGAAGGAAACAGGTGCAGTAACACCATGCTATCCATTTCTTCTCAGTCTCTGGTTTCAGAGTTCCAGTATTGATTATTTAATACCCTGTTCTGATAACTGTTGTCATTACCCTGTTTCTGTCCTTTACCCTTGATTGGCTTGATTGAACTCTGTGCAGTAGGCCTCTGAGAAGGACAATGATGACAATGAAGACATAACCACTTGGAAAGAGGAAGCATGAACACTCATACTAAAAGATTTACAGTGGATGTTTGATCTCACAGGTGAAGCAGCTGGATTTTTCAGAATGATTGGACAGGGTCCCTGGAGATTGAGTCTCATGTTAAGGGAGATCTGCTGAGCAAAATCTCAGAACAATTAGTAGTCAACTGTTTTTTAAAAAAAACTTTTTTTTTTTCCCTAAATTAAGCACTCTGTATCTCCAGATATTCCAAAGCTGGCTTCTGAAAAGCCAGCATCTCATCCTCCTCATTTGTCGTCAGCACTGATGAACTTGCTTCTTCCTCTCTATGTGCCATGTAATATATATTGTCCCTTTGTGTTAGTTTGTATTTTTTAAGTTCCTGTATATATCTCCTTCATATCACATTTATTCTATGGAGGAAAATTGTTTCACTGTCTATTGAACTGCTATCTTGCATCTTAGGAGCATGATCTTGATAGACAGCAAGGTATACCTGTGTAAAGAAAAGAAGGGATTTGCTTAGGGTCTCACATCAAATCACCAGCAGAACTGATAAGCTACTGTCTGCAAGCAGTGTTATTTCTGTGCTGCTACCACATCTAATAATAAATTAACCTAAGCAGTAAAATAATGTTCCTTTACATGTTGACCAAAGTTATAGTTTTGGTAACAACTATATATAAAGGCCTAGACTTGATTAACAAGATCCAGGGACTGCTTGCAAACATCTGCCATGGAATATGTACAGTTAGGTTGTAATTGCACTGTTAATTGTGATTCCCATATGTATTCTGGCAAAAACAAGAACTTTGAGGAATGCAATGGAATAATCAAGGAGATGAGCTGGCAAACAGGCAGTGTTTTTCTGCCTGTGATACAGTTACTTTAAGAGTGAGGATAGAGCCTAAAATATGCAAGAATCTAAACAAATACCAGAAAAGTTTGTAATAGATCTGGGGACTGACTGAAATGCCACTATTTGCATAAGCTTCATTCGTGCATGTTCGTTAAGGTTCTTTTCTTTCAAGAGTTGCTTTTTGTTACAGAGAAGTTAAAAGATGTTTAGAAGTTTGTGGGGGTTTTGGCAGTGCAGTTAAATCAATCTTCACTCTTGCTAGCTGGGGTGGGCCATATGGCTTATTAGGGACCATTTGATGGCTGTGTGCTCCAGCCTTTGTGATCAGCATGCACATGACTGTTTTGGATAACTTCTTCCCCCACTCATATACTTGCAGTCAGTCATGTTGACTGCATGTTTATGCAGTGACCTTGGTGTATGTGTGCATGCCTTCTCAGATTCTCAGGTTGTGGAGTCATCATCCTTGGAGAGATATTGAGAAGCTGTCTGGACATGGTCCTGGGCAGCTGGCTCTAGGTGGCCCTGCTTGAGGGGAGGATTTTGACCAGGTGACTTCTAGAGGTCCTTTCCAACCTCAGCCGTTGTTTGAGTACTGAGATTACTTTTGTCACCAGTGAGTATTCAGCTGCTCTTTATAGCCTGTTCGTGTGTCCAGGTAAACACAGTTGCATCCAGATGGTGTGGAAAGGTTGCCAGGTAGCTGTCTTTAGGCTGTAACTCCAAAAGTTACAGGAAGGTTTTGACAGTGTTAGTGAAAACTGATTCAGATACGGAAAGAAGAAGAAAGAATATTTACTACAGAGACTACTGCTAGCTTGGGTTTGTCCCTCAGTAGCAGGTGGTTCTCCTGAAAATTAAAGAGAAACTAAGAGCAGCCACTGCTTATTTACATTCAGGTTGTGCCTCTGTACTGTTTGACTAAATCAGTGTTTTCTGCAGCATGGCTGTATGGCCTGTTTGAGGTGCAACACCAACATGTGGCACTCAGTGTGAATATTGAAAGGGCTGTGGAATGTTGCACATAATCCATAATACTTGGCATTGCTCCTCAAGAGAGGATAACAATACAAGTTTTCTGAGTTTTGTGTAATGAGATAGATGTATAATGAGTTTTTCATTTTGTGTTTGAAACTGCCTAGGTGGGTTTCTGTGTAGCACGAATTGTATTAAGCAGTGGGACTTGGAAACTGATTCATTCCTAACTTCTGCAGGTACTGCCTTCAGATCAGTAATAAATACATTTTTTGTTGCTGCCACTCCTATTATATTTGTTATCCAGATAAGGAGCTTATTTTTTTAGAGTACTTGATATAGCAGCTTTTATTTCCTTCTAAAAAGTTACCTGTTCAACCTAGCTAAAGTGTTGGAGACTTTTGTTGCAGATGAATCTTCCTCCATGTTCTTACATGTTTTTATCCATTGCGCGTTCAGCGGATGATTTTGTGGCATTCAGATTTGTAAGCAGTGAAACCTACTTTACACTCTGTAGGAAATCAGAAGAGATTACAGGCAGCTTCTTACATTGAGGTAAAATTAATCTTTTTTAATAAATCCTTAGTATCTAACATTTTTATTTTAGAGCTGTCTGAATTAACTTCGTAGAATTGAGTCTTAACCATCTTTACTGTTAGACCTGAACTAAATAGTAGCAGTATAAGCAAACCACTTCTGCTGTATTATCTGCATGTCTCTTTGCTACAACAAACAAAAAAAGCCTCAAATAAACTGAGGGAAAAAAAAAAAAAAAGAGAGAAATAGAAAAACAATCCAACTCCAAATTTTTTTTCTAAGTTTTTTATGGTCCAGTTTATGCCCATTGCCTGTTGTCCAGACTCACTCTTCCTTGCTTCTTCCTGTCAGGTATTTATTTATACACATTGATAAGGTTCTTCCTCCCTGCCCCCAGTCCTTCCCTTCTTGCAGCTACAAAATCCTAGCTCATATGACCTTTCCTTGTATGTTTGATGCTTCAAACCTTTAATCATCCTCATGGTGTGGCTTGTTCTGGGGAACCCAGACCTGGGCCCAGCAGTCCAAATGCATCTCCTGCTGGCAATATTCTTCCTAATGCAGCCCAGGACACTAGCCTTCTCTGTGGTCAAGGCACATTGCTGACTCGTGTTCATCCAGGACCCCTGGATCCTTTTCTGTAAAGCTGCTTTCCAGACAGCCTGCCTCCAGCCTGTAGTGGTTTATGGAATTATTCCTCCCCAGGTGAGGACTTTGCATTTCACCTTGTAGGGCCTCATGAGATTCCTCTCCATCAATTTCTTCAGTCTGTCAAGTTCCTGCTGAATGTTAGCACAACCCTCTGATGTATAAGACATTCCTCCAAACTTTATCATCTGCAGACTTGCTGAGGGTGCACCTGTTCAATGTGCAGGTCATTAGTGAAGACATTAAGCATACTGGCTTCGGTATTGACCTCTGGAGTATACCACAGCTGACTGGCCTCCATGTTCCATTGTTACAAGACTGCTTCTCAAGTTTTGTTTTTCTCCCCATTGCATGACAGTCAAATCTGTTTTAGAGCTTTCCAGTGTGTTTTGTTGTTACATGTCCCTTTTTTTTTAACATGCCACCTCTCTGAGGTGAAAATAAACACAGTCCATTTCATTTCCGATTACAGCAAGGTTTGTTTTGTAGCATGAATAAAACTTGTATGTACATATATTGGGTATAGAATGACTATGTAAAAGTAATAAATCCTAGGTCTGTATTTGCTGGTTTTTGGTGGTATGGTTTACCTGAACAAGAAATACAGGAGTGATGTAAAATAACTGAATATATGTCATGATTTGACTAAAAAGGTGTTCTGTATCAGAAATACAGTTTTAAACTGTCCCATATTTTCCTTACTTCAGAAAAGTGACATATGTTGTACATGAAGTAATTTAACTTTTCATGGTAATTTGGGTCAGTCTTTATTATGTTTTTTATCTATGGTTCTTAAGGAATTTGTGTGTTCACATGTACATTTGTAAACCTGCAGGTCCCGTGCAGAGATGAATTTAGTATCTTTACAGTCTAGATTCATGTTTTGTGTCTGATGCATTAAAACAAAACCCAGCAATAACCCTCCCCCATGTTAGGATAGATGGGAAGAACAGAATACAGTTCTGATAAGCATTTACAGATTGTGCCAGCATGTCAGGTTTTGGTGAGCTGGTGTTCTTATGTTAGCAGTTGGAAACCTAATTAAGGAAATAAGTAGTCATTTTTAACTACTGCTGTATTAAAGATGAAAGACTTAAGAACAGAAACCAGTTGTTTTGGGTGATGTGCAGATAATGGGGAATAGTCCTCACTCCAAAAAAATTCTGTCTGTATAAACGGAGAGTTAGAAGGTGTAGAAAGAGTGATATGTTATGAAAACAGATGGCATGAGAATATTGTTAGTCATTATTTTGAAGTGGAATTTTGTAGCAAGAATTGCCTGAATGGAAAAACAGGCGGAGAGGAGGATGTGTTGAAAGGAAGACTGGGAACGGAAGGGAATATGTAGAGCATGTGAGGTGAGCTGGGGAGGGGGAACTGGAGAGAGTGGTGTGAGCCAGGGCTTGGAAAATATTGACGTGGGAGTTGCCACAACAGGGACCAGTTATCTAAGGCCACTCCCTTTGGGTTTCACTTGCTTTGGCTTATGGGGCTGATTCATCCCCTGGAATTTCTTATCTCCAGAGTTGTGGCTGGAAGTCGATGAGGTGTTGTACGGGGTTTATTGCTTTGTGCAGTGGCAGAAGGGAGAAAGAGAAAGTCCCTCCCGACAGAGAACCATCCAAGGGGTGTAGAACTAGCAGAGAGCTACCATATTCTCGAGAGCACTGTGCTGTTTGTGAGCACATTTTGTGTTGCCTGCTTTCCTGAAAATTTGTAGTATTATTTGTGCAAATGTAAATAAAATGAATTTGAAGTATCTGGTGTTTATTTTTTCAGTGTATCAGTAGAAATAAACTAAAACCAGACAGACTTTAAGCCCAACACTGCAGTAGTGCATCTTTTGCTGACAGGGAAACATAGGTGGGCCTGCATAATGTAGATGCATGTGTGGCAGATTTGAAAAACAGAACAAAACCCAAATACAGTGAGAAACAGGTCACATCTTCCACTGATCATCTTTACTGTAAATAGGCTTTCTGTAGCTTGTTCGTTTGTCATGTTCTTCAGTTGCTTCCATAAAAATCTTACTTGTTTTGTGTAGGCTTGATTTGTTGAAAGAAAACCTTAGCAAACATCTTACTCTTTCCAAGTTGTGAGCCTTTGGCTTTTTCATAATGATATTCTCCTAGAGATTTCACTAGCAGTGCTTTAATTTTATTAATAATTTGGCTTCTGTAGTCATCTGACTCATAGTAAACCATTTAATCTCACTGAATGTTTAAATTCTGTAGTTTTTAAAGGATGAGTGATTACTTTTAGTACTTTCATGACCAGTGACTTGGTATTTTACCAGCAGAACATTGATAGTGAGAGGCTGAAGCTTATGCATTTGACAAAGTTGTGGAGATAAAATGGCAGTGGAGAAATAACAATAGATCAGAGTGGAGTTGGCCAGAAAACCTTTAGTAAGAAGCTGGTTTAGGAGAAAACCTGGAGATGAGCATTGCAGTGTAATGCTTTTATTATCTGAAGATACATAATTTGGTATACAAGGATCAGGAGAAGCACAGTTTAAAACTGAGTAGTACAAAACTTCAGCTGTTTGTACAGCTGCTCTGCAGCAGTCATCAGTTGAAACTTAAAGCCAGATCATACAGTTCAGTCTTTGCACATGCCTTTAAGATATGTTGATGAGTTTTCAAATCCAGCAGCTTGCATTTTTTAACTTTAGTTAATAATTTTGAATGCTTTATTGTGTGCAGTATTGAACAAGAGTTTCTTAGGCTGAGAGTTTGATGCAGTAACCATCCTGTTGCATAAATGTTGCTTTCTGAAGCCACCTGATTTCATTTGGCTTGTGTTTGGACAAATGCACAGTATGTTTTTTGTTAATGCTTTTACACTAGGAAGTCATTGGAAATTGCAGGGGTAAGGGGGGAGGCAAGACTGGTGCAGTATGTTTGCTTAGCTGAGGAGGGATTTTTGGGGGTGGTGGTGTTTGATTTGTTATTGTTTGGGGGGTTTTTTCCCTAGACTCAGTGTGTTGTCCTCAGATAATTGGGTTCTTTGCTAACACTGTGATTGAGGTTTTAACTGTTTTGGGGCTGAAAATAGCTTCCTGTTTCAGAGTATTTTGTGAGCTGCTTATTGATGCTGTAATGAGCAACTAAAGAAGAGTAAGTGATTTTCTACCACTTGTGTGTTCTGAAATGCTGCATGCACTGAAGCTCTGCAGAAGAATTCAAAACAGTAGAACAGGATACTGCTAGTACTAGAGGTAGTATATTCATGTGAGGACTACAGGAATATACATGCATGAATAGAAAAGAGGGAAAAATAAAATGAAGAATTAGGTCCATTCCATCTGCGTTCATGAAGGAGTGTCAACTTTTTTCCATCTAAATTTTATTAAAATGGTTTCATAATTTCTTCAAACATGTAATGCTCTGTTAGTGATGGAATTAGATATACTCTGCTGTTCTGAATATAAGCTCTTCAGTATCCCTAAGTTGTATATTTAAATGCATGCTCAGAACTATAGTCTTTTTGACAGACTAGAACCTAGTATAGCTGTTAGAAATTGTTTTCAACTATGTTGAAATTTAATATCACTTTGATTTTTCACCTTTTGTTTGCAATTAAGTCATAATTGGAAAATTCTGTTACTGTTGTATCATTGTCCTTTATTTTCTTACAGTTTTTAGGAGAGGAGGAATATGTCAGAGTGAGAGCTATCCACTAAGTCTTTGGCTCTGTCAATACCAGAGTGACTGGGTGTGAGCACAGTGCCTTGTGATTATACTTTGAACTATGTTTCATTTGTTGCTGTGGGTTTGTTAGGAAAATGAAAATGTCCTGGAAAATACTGTTGAAAAAACAGTTTAAAAATGAAATTTGTAAGTAAGGGTGATAGTGTCATCTATACAAAAGGAATGACTATAGATGTAGATGTAGATATAGATGTAGATGTCTATAGAAGGGATGGCAGTTCTGTTTTTTGTTTGGTGTCTGTTTTCTAAATACTCTTAAATATACGTTATTGTCACTTTTGCCAGCCAAAATCTCTGTGTCACTTTGTTGCTTCTTGGGTAGATTTCTCTCTAAAGTGTATCACCTCTTTTGCCAGTGCTGTGAAGTGCTGTTATCATAGTGGTAGTGAACTGGACCTTAAGTGTAACTCCACAGATTCTTCCCAGTGTTCCAGCTAAGGAGTAAACAGTGAAGTCCTAGTTGTAACTGCAGCTAGAATACTGCTTAATTATTTTTTAAAGTACAGTTTTTCAGCAACTGTTTTACTGCATCTGAGTACAATGATTGTTTATTCCAAAGCATTGTTTTAAGCAGTCTCTCATTTGAGTGTCTAATGTATTGTGATTGTTAATACATAATATAAAGGAACTTTATTCTGTGATATTTTTGTTTGCAAGGATCAAAATTGAAAGGAAACAGGAGCTTTAGTATGTAAGGGCACAGACTTTTTTTTAACCTCTTGGGTTGGGCTTTTTTCTGGTTTTGATTAGTTTTCAGTTGACCAACAGAGTTTGTCACCATGATATATTGCATATTTTAGCAGGAGAAAAGTGGGTTTTTTTTATCAACCTGTGTTCTAGTAGCTGCCAACATTTAGAACAAGGAAATGTCCAAGTTGATCCTGGAGGCTAGCCATGTAAGAGGATAAGGTGCCAACTGCATGAAGTGTCGTTTTTCTGGCAAATAGCTTCTGTGTACACTCATCCCTTGCTCAGAAATAAATCTGCTCTGAGGTAGTTTCTGCTTTTGTGAGTTGGTTCAAGTTTAGCTCTGAATTCATGAAGCACAGGTCACATCTGTAGTGAAAATTGTTGCTCGTTGGCTGTTTTTGTAGTTGCACAGTGAGGTCAAGAGCTCTTTTTTCCGTTCAGGAACTTCAGTCACACTTTAAAATAAGCTTATTTGCAATTGGACATCGTTGTCTCTCATTGCCAAACTGTATGTTGAATTATTTAACTTTAAAAAGGCTTCAAAAATCTACCTCTCATGAGGCTTAGTGGTATTTCTACTTAGGCCCAATCATAGACAAGAGGCTTTGCCCCAAAGAGGGTTTGTAATAATTGGAATTGTAGTTTTGTACTAACATTTGCTCAAGCAGTTTAAAAAAAAATCTATTAAAAAAAACCCTAAAGCAGACATTTTCTACTGTTAACAAAGAATGGGATGAAAATGGAGTGGTCTTTTCCGTACCTGAGTTAAACTGATGTAAAAAGGAATTGTGAATGCAATTAAAACTCCAGTAAGTGGAAGGTCAGAAAGTGAGAAATGATGATGATGATGATGATTACAGTTAATAATTATTTAGAAATGGGTTGCACTTTTTCCAGTAGGGAGACAAATGTTTATGTTCTGCAATTGTCTGTTAGTGGAGATCTCGTTCCCTTCCTGTTGAACAGTAGCACCTACAATAACAGGATTAACGCGTCAAAATTGCCACATTGAAAAAAATTTGGTTAACTCACCATTGTTGTATGAAATCTTTCTTTTGTATGATCTTTCTTTTAAGACAGTTTCTTGATATTTGAGACATTATTAAAATTTCAAGGGACAATTCTTTGTGTGAGTGCGAGGAGGTTTTTTAGTAGATGATCTATAAAACCAACACTTGATTTTTCACAAGTGTCTAATATTCACAGTTCTTATAAAATCCATTTCCTGTATTTCTGGCTACTTCCAGGAGTCTCACCTTTACAGTAATTTTTTAATAGAAATATGCTTCAAATGTTTTTGTTTAGAAACAGTAATTGAGGTCCTGTGTTCTTCCAATGTGTAATTGTCAGGAGTAGTTAGTTTTTTGTAGGAGAGAATAAGCAGAACCTACACTCTCTCCTGTGATTTGCATTTGAGGTTATGTTTTTAGTTCTTCATGACCATACTTTTTAAGTAATTGCTATTTTTCATGCAGTCATAACCTGCCTTCCTCACAACTCCCCAGTTCGTCTCCTAAAGAGAGTTTTCTGTATCAAGACCTGAAAACCTGATAATAGCAAAATGAATCAAAAGACTTGTCATATCAAACTACTGCCTTTTTAGGCAATATCTCTGGTCACTACTTTGTACTTTTACTCATTAGAGTTATTTTAAATTGGATTAAACTCTTGCAAGAGAATAATTTATTCCAGTTGGCCTTTCAAGATTATGTTCAGCCTGAAAGCTGAGAATCACGTGCAGAACCTTTGCAAAGACATTTGACTTTTCTGTCTTTTAATTCTCCTCCTGCAAAGAACTTTGAGTGTTTATCACGTATACAGACTGCATAACTGCCTTTCTGTCTGAATGCTATGGATGCAATTAGTGAATATTATGCTTTGAAATAAAGTAATTCCTAAGTTGATATTATAGATGTAGAATCAAAACTGAGGCATTCAATGACTTGTACAGGGTCATGAGGGGTCTGAAGTGGGATTCATCCTCATTTTCTTGCCTTTAGAAGTCTTGATCACAAGACCATAATTTAAGGTAATGATATGCACCAGTGCTTCTAAGAATTCCTCACAAGGTATGTGCCTTTATGCCATAATACCATGTGCAGATTTGTACAGCTGAAGTAATGAGCAGTGGACTGGAAACAAACATTGTTTTCAGTCAAAGTCATAAAACAAAAGGTGTTGTTAAAAGGTTGCATTGGAGGGGTACTAAAGATGATTGTGATTGTCAGTAAGTTTATGCTTTTCCCATCATATTAGGTAAGATCGTGAGTATTCTGTACTGATATTATCTTAGTTCAACAACTCATAGCATAGCATTTTGTTTTCTGAAGATTTGTTTTGCCTGTGCTGTCTTCTGATGTTTTTGAACCATGTTCAAATACAAGTCTGCATACGTGCTAGTGCACTTCCACTTTCTGAAAGAATTGTTTGAAGGATAGTCCCTGACATAGTTTGGCTGACACAGTTCCTTTCTTTCTTAAAAAAATAAAAAAATCCTGGACAGGGAAACTTGGCAGACTGTCATATTGGAAAATAATAAACATGCCTCTGCCAGAACTGCTTGAATTTGTTACAGTCATCTGGGCTGGACTAGTAGCTGCATTAGAGGTCTATGAATAGCAACAGTAGAGGCAGAGGAGCGATTTTTCTACAGGCATAAGGTTGAACTGATTCTTATTTGGAAGTCTGCCTTTGTTATTAAAGAGTTAGAAACATGGCCTTTATTTTTCCCCCTGCTCTTAAAGCTTTTTTTCTGAATAAAGAGAATTTAAAATTTGCTGGAACATTCACTGTAGAACAGGACTGTGCAGAAACACCTTGGTGACACTGATGAATGATTTTCTGACCAAAGCAATGAAAAAAATAAATAACCTTACCTTCATTTTTAAATCTCAAGGTCTTTTGGTGGTTTTGGTGGCAATTCTTTTCTGCTTCTCCTAGAAATGAAAGAATTCTTTGTGTCTTGAAGAACTAGAGCCCCCCAGGTTTTAATAGTCAGCTTCTCTCTCTTTAGAGTTACACAAGACTTACTATTACTTTCTCTCATTACAAAGTTTTCAGGTTGTTTTTCCAGCCCACAACCATCACTATTAATACTATGATGTAGCCGTCCCCTGTATGAAAAGTTCCTGTTGGTCTGTGTTTTACTCTTCATACACTTTGCATTTATTTTACTTCTGATACATTTAAGTTAATTGACTAGGATTTGTAATAATCAGTTAAGTGTTAGCTTAACTATGCAAAATATTTTTTAAGCACAGATTTTTATTGCTGGTTATAGTCTGTTTCCTCCAGTTGTCCAAATGTTTAAATGTTGATTGTCCAAGCATTGAAGAGCAGCCTGGTAATTAGGGTATTAAGTGTTCTGAGTTCATTTTCAGTTTCCTGTGAGGCTTTGGAAAATGCTTCCAATGCTTCTAATGCCTATAAAAACAAAAAATAAGGTAGAAGAAAAGTAGACCTGGAGCAAGTCTAATGGAGAGCTGCAAAGATGATTAGGGGGCTGGAGCATCTCCCTTATGGGAAAAGGCTGAGGTATCTGGGCTTGTTTAGCCTGGAGAAGAGGAGGTAGAGAAGGGGCCCTTATCAAAGTGTATATGTATATTTTTTCTCTGGAGAAAAGGAGGCTTAGGGGGACCTTATGGCTCCCTACAGCTATGTGAAAGGGGATTGTAGCAGATTGGGGGTCAATCTCTTCTCCCAAGTAACATGTGATAGGATGAGGAAATGACTTCAAGTGGCACCAGAAGAGGTTCAGATTGGATATTAGGAAATTTGTTTTCACCAATAAGTTTATCAACCATTGGAATAGGCTGCCCAGGGAAGTGGTTGATTCTCCCTCTCTGGAAGTGTTCAGAAAAAGTGTCAATGTGGTACTTGGGGACATGGTTTAATGATGAGGATGGTAGTGTAAGGTTAACAGTTGGACTTGATGATGGCAGAGGTCTGTTCCAACCATATTGATTCTATGATGATGTGATTCTAAGTATCTGAGGAAGGGAGGATGTCAAGAGGATGGAGCCAGGCTCTCCTTGTTGGTGCCGATCAATAGGACACAAGGCTGCAGTTACAAAATGGAACATAGGAAGTTCCACCTAAACATGAGGAAGAACTTCTTTCCTGTGGGGGTGACTGAGCATTGGAAGAGGCTGCCCAGAGAGGGTGTGGAGTCTCCTTCCCTAGAGATACTAAAAAACCATCTGGACACAATTCTGAATAATTTGTTCTAGGGGAGCCTGCTAGAGCAGGGAGGTTGGACTAGATAACCTCTGACAGTCCCTTCCAATCTCAATCTTGCTGTGATTCTGTGAAAACAGTACTGAAGATGCAGAATGATGTTTTAGAAGGTTAACTTGAGTTTTCAGATTTGGTTGCTAATCTTTGAGTTCTCCATGGGATTACCAGCAGCAAGGGTATTTAAGCACATGGGTATAAAGCAAAAGCTGTTTTCAAAGAGTTGGAGACAAATCACATCTCGACAATGAAAAGAAAAATACATTCAGTGGCTTCCAGTCCTCTTTGTTTTCTTGTAGGGCCAGCTTCTAGTATTCTAGTAGTTGTGGCATGGGAAGACAATGGTTTGGGCAGATTACCATGTGTGCTCTGCCATCAGCTGAAAAAAAGACCTAAAAAATGCTTGTTCCTGGAAGTCCTTGGGTAAAAAGCAATAAAGTCACATCAGAAGACCAATTTGTATGGAATAAACTGGTTTCAAATGTTATTAATAGTTTCATCAAAAGTTATATTCAAAGTGAATAAAAATACCTCTCATGGCTAATTTCTAGTGTTATTTTGTGTAGTGTCTGTTACTGTGACAAGATGACCTCATCCTCTTTACTTACAAAGTGATTATATTTTGTTTAGTTTTGTCCTCTCCCTCTTCGACCTAATCTTTAGCTCTAAAACTCTCCAATATGCTTACTGTTGGTTCGGGTTTTTTTCAGATCTCTTCTACTCTTGCTTTTGTATGAAAACTCCTTGGTCCACATGGACCTTTAATTAATGCAGTAAGATGTCTGCATTTTGTTTGGATCTTGTTATTTCAGTTATCAGGTTGTGGTGAGGAGCTTTATGAAGTCCTGTGTGTATCTTAAATGTGGGATGTCCTCCATCCTATTACTAAACTATGTAGCTTTTAAAGAGGTAACAGATAAAAAAGTGAGAACTTTGATCTAGCTAGATGATGATGATGATGATTTTCTAAGTGTGTTAGAAATGCAAGTTCTCTTTTGCTTTTGATGATCCTTTCCTTTTTCTAAACATGGTAATCAGTAGATTACAAATTCTGAGTCAACATATTTGCGTTAGTGGAACTTTATATGTAGGTTTGTGTAATATATGCTGTTCCATGGCATCTTCAGTTTCAGCTAAAAATCTGAGAGTGACAGTTAACTATTTGGATAAAGGACCACAGTTTTAACCAGGTGAAATTAATGGAGAAATTCAGGAGAACTAAGAGGTGCTCTGAATTTGCCCATGCTGACATACTGCCACTGCTGCACTCAAGCATTTCCTCTCCCTAATTTCCTTTTCTGACAAGGTAACCCACCTGGTTGATCAAAGGAAGCCAATTAATGTAATTGTTTTGCATTTTAGTAAAGTATTTTATTCTGTACTTTTGGACAAGATGTCCAGCATCCAGCTGGGTAACTGTTGTCATGAGATAGGTGAGCAACTGTCTCACGGGTTGGGCACAAAGAGTTCTAGTGAATGGAGTTCCATCAGGCTGGCCTCTGGTCACTAGTGGGGTTCTGCATGGCTCTATCTTTTCTTCAGTGTCTTCATAAATGACCTGCATGCAGGACTTGATGGGGTAGTAAGCAAGTTTGCAGATGATACAGAACTGGGAGGAGCTGTCGGCTCCCTTGAGGGCAGTGAAGCCCTGCAGAGGGACCTCGACAAATTAGAGCAATGGGCAATCACCAGTGGCATGAAGTTTAACAAGAGCAAGTGCTGGGTTCTGTCCTTGGGACAGGGCAACCATAGGCATGTATAGGCTGGGGAAGGAGAGGCTGGAGAGCAGAGCTGTAGAGAGGGACCTGGGGGTCCTGGTTGATGGCAAACTGAATGAGTCAGCGGTGTGCTCTAGCTGCCAGGAGGCCAGCTGTGTCCTGGGGTGCATTAAGAGCAGCATTGCCAGCTGGTCAAAGGAAGTGATTGTCATGTCCTGCCCTGCACCGGTGTGGCCACACCTGGAGTACTGGCTGCAGCAGTTCTGGGTGTCGAAAGGATGTTAAGCTCCTAGAGAGTGTTCAGAGGAGGGCTGTGAAAATGCTGAAGGGTCTGGAGGGGAAGCTTTATGAAGAGTGGCTGAGGTCATTTGGTCTGTTCAGCCTGGAGAAGAGGAGAGTGGGAGGAGGCGTCATTGCTGTCTTCAGCATCCTCACAAGGGGTTGCTGAAGGGCAGGCTCCAATTTCTTTACCTTTGTGGATAGTGATAGGACTAGAAGTAATGGTGTGAAGTTGAGTCAGAGGAGAGGAGTGTGGTTGTGCTCTGGAACAACCTCCCCAGGGAGCTGGTCACAACACCAAGCCTGACAGAGTTCAAGAAGTGTTTCGGCATCATTCCCAAGCACATGGTGTGATTCTTGGGGTGTCCTGTGCAGGGTTAGGAGCTGGACTAGATGATCCATCTGGGTCCCCTCTGGCTCAGAATATTCTGTGATTCTATGATTGAAGCATTAGAGACTTTTAAGAACTATCTGAGTTTGAGGAGAGACATACTATTAAGTCAGTAAGTGATTAAAACTTCAATCACAGAACAAAGGCAAGCAGTCAACACTTAGTAAAATTTGCATAATTCAGATGAAGTTACTTTTGACTGTTGGCATTTAACAGCTTGCTTAGCATGCAGAATATCCTTTCAGCAGATTTGCATATGTCAGTTGTGGTGATGGCAGTAAGCACCAAATAATTTTAAACTAGAAATACTTCAACACAAATGAAAAGGAAAAAACAGGAGAGGGTAAATAATCTGAGTTTGACAATGTTATTTTAGTCCTGCAAGTAAATTTTAAAATGCAGACATTTCAACTGAAGTGCTCCTTATTTGATCACACACACCACATGGTGTGAGACTACCTTATATGTGCTAAAATGTAGATAGGAAGAAATGTTACTGGTTTTTAATGTACAATGTGTCTTCTGTTCAGTTTGACTGGGTTTGGGGTCTATCATAAAAATATTCTTGCTTGCTTTTGCACATATGATTTTTGTATTGTTGATGATGTATTTTTATGGGTTTATTCATCTACTGTTTGATTTATTGCAGCTTTATTGTTCTTTAGCTATGTGCCATGAAGTGTAAGCATACTAGCTCTTTCTGGCCTGGTGAAAAACAGTATTAATTCTAACTGTAATAAAACTAACCACAGTAGTTTACTGAGAGTAGAGGACACAGGAGCTGCTTTGGTGATTTTTATTTTTTTTAAAAATACTCACTGCATTATTGTACAGAATTCAGGGCAGAATTTTTCTGATAACTCAGGGTATGTCACCTGATGCTATATACTTTTGTTTGATGTGCATTATAATATGTAGTTGCAGAGTAAGAGCTGGAGCTTGATTTTTAGAAAATTTAAATAACTTTGGGGTATTCATGCCTTTAAGGAGTACAGATGCTTCACATGAGAAACTACTGGTTTTAATGTCTATACTAAACTGTTTTAGTGTAAGTGGAATATGTAATTAGTTTGTATCAATGTATGTTGATAGAATTCAAGGAAGGCAAAGAATTGCAGAAAGTTAAATAGTGCAGCAGTTTGAGTATTCAAGTGGGATGTTGTATGTAAGAACAGAGAATGTAAGCATTATCTATGGTGTAGAAAACAGTGATAGGGAAAAGAATTTGGGGTCATTGCAGAAAAGCAGCTGAATGAGTATCAGGTGTGATGNAAATTATGTTGAAAAATATAGAAGGTTTCCAAGAGAGCTGAAATGTGTTTTTTTCCACCTCTACAGGATATTAAGATATGTTTTTGTTAGATTGTATCAGGAGCTAGTGAAAAAGTGATGAGAAGTTCTGGTAAAGAAAACCAGGGAAAGACCAAGTACTTGAAACTTAAGGGAGTCAAATTCAAACAACAGCTCAAATAAATATTTAAGCAAGGAAGAGTTTTAAGGATAGGAGTTTTAAGCAATGTTGAACAAGCCTGTTAAAGTAGTAGCCTCTTCTTCTTCTAAAGCTAGATATGAATCTTTCTGGAATGACTGCTTTTGTAATGTGAGCTACTGGGTGACTAGGTTAACTTCTAGGTTTGTAATATCCTGGAAGGCAGATAAATTGATCAAATCTTCCCCCATAAGTTAAACCTCAAACTGTTAAAATACCAATCCACTGCATCAATATGGAGTATTAGTGCAGGGTTGCATCTGGGTGGGAAGTACTGCTTCTAGTTCAGTCTCTGCAGTGTAGAGTACTAACCAAAGGCTTGTGAAGCAGGAAGATTTGAGTTCCTGTTCCCCATTATACTCCTTGCATTCACTTAGAGCTTACTATCTTGTGCTAATCTGAGCTGTATGTAAATAGCTGACCCCAAGTATCGAGGATTTAGATCAAATGTATGAGTGGGATTGTGCTTTCTGTATCTTGGAGCTCACTAGAGAACCACTCTAATTATCTTACCCTTTAGTAACAACTGTGCAAGCTATCATGGCAGGAGCAGCTGATAACATAAATTCATGTGCTAGTTCAACTTGTACTATGTGCTCATGCTTCTAGGGATGACAGGCAAAACATCATGCATGTACTTTCAAAACATGTAAGCAACCAGTGTGTGTCTTCACCTGGTGTTACTGTCACCATAGGCACTGTCACAGTGGAACCAGCATTTGAAGCTAAATGTAACGTACCTATGAAATGTGTCTTTGGGTAATCAAGGTCACTCTCTGCCATTATCTTACTGTGGAGGAGGGAGGTTACTGTCATAGAGCAGAGCAGCCTCTGTTGTCTTCCAAAAGCAGCTGTTAAATGCACAATTTGTGTAAACTTTAGCTCAATAAGCCAATTTTTGAGATGGACGTGTCCTTAGAAATCTAACTAACAATTCAGTCTGTGCAGAATTGGATTCTTCTGACTGCTTGTGACCTAAAAGAAGGTGCCAGTGCTGTGAGCACTCTCACAGTGTAGCTCAGAGCATACAGGGCAAGTGGCTTCCAGCTGTTGTCCTTTCTGGTTATAAGGGAGAACCCTATTATGAATGCATACCTTACTCGTAGTGAGTAACTAATTCAGTTCTTAGCTTATAATTAGATGTGATGTGGATAGAATTTACTTCCCCCTTCATTCTTTCTCCTTTTCAGAGAAGCTAAGCAGTGTGTGTTTCTCTATGGTAACATTTGGCTGGGTGCAAAGCCAGAAATGTTTGGGTTGAATCATTGGGTTCCATTATGTACCCATTATTGTTAAATATTCTGATGCCTATTGCGTTTTGGCAGGTGCTATTTCCATGTTTCCTTTGTGTGAGGAAACTTCTCCTAAAGGATGTCAAAGGCACAAGATAACTTTTCAGTCAGCACTTGATCTGGTTAGATCTACTGAAAGATCAGGCAAGTATGTCAGCCTAATAAAGCCAGTGTTCTAGTAAACAGAAGTGCAGTTTGGCATACCCAGTCTGTTTTAATTCAAACCTCTTCTTAGTATATGAAAAAGGAGGACTGTAAAAAGCAGCTTCAGGAGAGGACAGCATCAGGCCAGACCTAGGTTGATTCTGTGCTGTGTGAAATAGAAAGCCTCTGCTGTTCTTTTCTAGAGACCTTCCTGAGTGCTTGAGAGGTTATTGCAGAATAGCAGCCAGTATTGTTCTGGAACAGATGTTTCCAAATAGTCAGGTCCACCTTCTGAAAGAAGCTGGACTGGCCAGAAAGCAGCGATTTCTGGCAAATAATCTCATCCTTTATTACTTTCTGCCATTTAGGAATTGGGTTTCAAGCAGGGCAGTGTTCATTCAAGCTGGAGTGTATCCTTTGAGAGAGAACTAAATGAATAATGCTGAATTCAGTGAATGTTCAGTGAAGGCCATCTTTCAGTGAAGAACATCTAACTCCAGAGACAACAAATGAAATCAGTTGTCTAGAAGAGGCTTAATCCTGCTATTGGTGTGGGTATTGGAATAAATATGATATCAGCTGCTCTTTATATGACCACAGTTATCTCTCCATTCCACTTGAGATTTCTCTAGTGATTCATTCTGACTTGCACTTCATTAACATGGGCAGTGTAAAGTATGACTAAGAAATCTTAGATGGCAGGTGGGAAACACTAACCAGTGCAATTGCATTGACAATTAGGCACGTGAAAATGAATGTCTCTTTTTTCCCCCAGGGAACAACAGTGCAGAAACATCTTCATGTAGTGAACAGTAGCAGAAAGTATGTGATACAAGTTTTGGATTCAAGTGTACATAGATAAATGAGGCAAGATAGGAACTTGCAAATAAAGAGCATAACACATATAGACAGGATGCATGGGCCCTAAAAGTGCAGGGGGGTAAGCAGACAGATCTTGTCATTTATACATGGTTTGATAAATACATGAAGAGCAATTTTATCAGTATATTGTCTTGTGTCTAATTATTTTTGCAATGATTCTGCTTTTGCTGAAATAATGGACTTGGGACTAGGAAAGTTTGAAAAATTCCTTGGGCTATCTATATTAGCTCCATGTGAAGTTAGACAATCCTTTATTAGATGTGTTTCCATTAGAAAAAGGAAACTTGTGTTTATGTATGTTTATCATGTACACTGGGGGCTTGTCTGCACAATGTTTTTTATGAGCAGTGAGCTGCAAATTAGACTGTTAAGCCTTTTTTTTTTTTAACCAGAATAAAGAGACTTTAGAAAATAGCATGTTTTGTAATACACATCCCTAGAGCTATATATCTGCCAGTTGAGTGCAGATGTTAATTATTAGTTGGTTAACCTCAAATTTCTCTGGAGCAAAAATGTAAGGCTGGTCACATGGCAGGCCACAGTGTTGATTTCTATCATCAGTACTTAAAACTTTTCTTAACAGTAGTTTTAGTTTTTCCTGAATGCTTAAGCAAATTGGCATTCTTCTGCATGCCAAGCTACAGATTGTGGAGGATGTGCCTTTTCTCAGAGGCATTACAGTTAGATTGCTTTTGTTTCCCTTTCTTTAAAGTGATTTGATAAATCATAATTCTGACACAGTAATGAAAAAGTATTCTGTATTACACCTGAGGAAGCATTGCTTCATTTGTGCAGGTACTTTAGAATCTCCAGTGCTCAGCCAATTTCATGTACTATGATTTCTTTGGGAACTTCCATGCACGTTTGTTTTCCTTGTATAGATCTTTATTTATGAAGGACATTACCAAAACTGGCAGTAGTTCACTTTGTTAGAGGTTGGGAGTGATAATTCCTGCTGTATAACACTGTTGTGTTTGCATTCTCATCAATTCTGGTAATCAATTTGGGACTCATAGAATCCAAGAATGGTATTTTTTCACATTCTCTCTAACAATTAGCACATGGTGCTTAGTGACATTTTATCCAATTACTCGATTGGTAGGTATAATCTTATTTATCATCCTCAGTCAAAAACTTAACCCAAATAAAACATTCACTTTGAGAGGTTTGGGTTTTTTCTTGTAATCTTGGTTTATTTATAAATTTTTGTGAAGTTATCTGCAAGTCAGAACTGAGGTAATGATATTACCTTGTTGTTATTATCATGAAAACCTGAGATTCCAAAATGACTTTCTTTTAAAATTTTTGAACTTTTGGGGTTCTCAACCTGGAGGTATTAGGGTTTAAGTTTTTGTAACATTACAGTGCTTAATGATTTAATTAAGCATAGAAATACTTGGCAGTTTTCTAAATAGTTTTTAGCTGTCTCAGTGTGAAAAAAGGCTCCTTCAGTCTTTCTGATGCCTGGCTTACTCAGTATCACAATAAAAACTCTGAAGAGGAAGGTGAGAATGGTATCTGTTTTCTAGAATGCTGTTCATCTGCCTCAATGATGAATCTTTCTGTATGTGTTGGTGCCTGCTTTGTTGACATAAATTTCTGGCTACAAATAAGACATGCATTATGTAGCGACTCATTCAGCCTGTAGTTCTGAGTTGCAGATTTCAGGTCTTTCCTATGTATCAGGTGGAGGTAAAGTTCTGTGAACCTTGCAGTATCAGTTGGACCATCAGACTTTCATTTCATATGTGTAACTGAGGAGCCCAAGGCTTAACTAGTAGCACTTGGTTCTGGGACTTACTAAGATTTCTGTCAATAGATTGCTGTTTGAGTTGCAAGTTGGATTCAGGTTGTCAGTGGTTATCATCTGCCAGACTGCTCTCTCTGTGTTTCCTGTCATTTTTGGATTCCTGCTTCCTGTTTTCTCCCTGCATGTTCTTTCTCTCTCCATTTATCTTTTTGCTCCTGCTTTCCATGTGTGGTATGATTGTTTTGTTGTTAGGGTTTTTTTGATTGGGTTTTTGTTGTTGTTGCTGTTTTGGTTTGGTGTTGATTGTTTTGTGTGTGGTTGCAGGGTTTTATTTATTTATTTATATTTATTTTTGTATCTTTACTTGCTGGATACCAGCAGTAGAGCTACTGAGAACCTAGGGAGGGGAAGTCTTTGTATTTGTTTACAGTATTTCTGTTCCTGCTGCACACTTTATTAATGCTGTTAGTCAAAACCACAGAAGAAATCCCCATTATTGCTCAGATTTTATTCCCGAAGGAAAACTTAGTGTGTAGTATATCACTTAGTCTCACGAGTATTAACTTTTCTTTTCTTCTAGTTGCTCCTGCAGCAATCCAGGCTTTTTCCTGTTAATTTTCCTGTGAACAAGGTGCTACATTCAATACCTGAAGAATTTCCATGTATAACACTACTTAAAAGTACCATGATCATCCCCAGTTATTACTGTAAATACCTAGATACACAGTACAATGCTAATAAGTCTTTCAATAGGTATAAGATGCATTTGTGCTGTTCAGATTCAAGGAGAGTTCCTAGCGAGCTGCCCAACCTTTCAAGAACAAGAACAATGCTGATAATACCCAAAGTATATATACTCTTATCTTCTCTGCCTCTCTGGTTTCAGTCTGCCATAGGCTATTCAAAGCATGGGATGAAGGGAGCTTCTAAAGCATAGTGTTCTGACTCTCAAAAGAACAAGAAATCTCTGAAAGTATTAAGAAGAAACTATAGTTTGGAAAAAGCTGTGAACGGGTAGTGAAAATTAAACATCCTTTTCGACAGTGCATCAGTGCTGGAAGGAGTTTATTTTTGTCACTTTTGATAATGTTCTAGTCTTGATCTCAAAATGTTAAGGTTGGATGTAAGGAATGGATTTTTGAGAAGGGTGACTAAAAAGTGGTAAACCATAATGCCTGTGTATCACTGCTGTCATTGTCATTTGGCTAAGTGGGGGTAGACAGGATTCAGACCTGAGCAGAGCAAGGGAGGGACTGCTATTACATAGTCCCTCAGAGCATTTTGGGGATTACCTTAAAATGTGAAGCTAGATTTCTAGCTGTTTTTTCTCCCCTTGTTCTTTTTAATTACATAGGAGGGAGAGCTTTTCTTTTCAGTGCAGAAAGGTAGTCAATAATTAGAGTTGTGCTGTGCAGAGAATTTCATCTATTTAAAATGTATAGCCAATGAGATGACCCTGTGAAATAGGAGTATCTGGACTGGGTGATACTGCATCAGTGACAGGTAATTCTGAGTAACACTTCAAAACATTTCTTAAAGAATGCAGACAATGCTATAAACACCTTGTCTTGGCAAGTGAAGCATCCAGTCTACACAGTCTTTACAGCCACTCTGAAGGTTCTTGAGTAAACACAAGACAACCACATGAAATGATCTGTAACAGGCAGGCAGTCTTTGGTTACATGACTTCTGTGAAGTGCTCAGATGTTTAATTTTATTTTTCTTTTCCTGTAGGAATGAGACAGAAAAAGACCTTGTAGTTCTAATTATGTGAGGAACTGGAACAGTGTGTATGCTATCAATTAATGACTGTAACAAGCCTAAGATAAGGGTACTACAAAGACTGGGCATTCTTTGCAGAAAGAAAGGCTGGAGCAGGCAAAAAGCCACAAAACCCTTCAAGTGCTGCCAAGAGACAGCAGACTTTACAGAAGATGAAAAGAGAAGGAGGGATGCCTAATTCAAGATGAGGAAGTGAAGTAGCATGTCACAAAAGAAACTGAAATGGGAAGTAAGATACATCCTAGTATTGCAAAATGTGCTGAATAGAATAGTAACAGCAGCTGTATTACTGAAAGAGCATTCATTCCCATATTTTGTAATACAGAAAAGAACAGCAGGCATAAAAACATCACATTTGAATAGTGACAGATGCTGTGCCTCCATTTAGTATCTATTGACTTCAGTGAATGCTAATGTCTTTGTTTACCTGGGGTGGAAAAAAACCAAACTCTGACATTAGTAACCATAGCTGAGGGTGTGGCAGAGATCTGAAGATCACAGTAGGAGAAAAAAAGCTAAAATACAGATTCTTTTGAACCACCATGGATAAATCCAGAGGAAAAGAATTAAGTCTGAAAAGAGCTAGTTTCATTTACTTTTGGTTTCAAAAACTTTTTCTTGTGTAAGATTCTTACTCTGCCATGCCTTCTGACAAGCAAGCAGGCTATCTAGTCTTTTGGCAAGCAGAATTAAAATAGAGCAGTAACATTATTGTAGTATGGTTTCTGTGTACCACACAATTGTAGTGTAGAGGAGGAGAACATCTTTCATCAGAATAAAAAAACCCACAAAACCAGAATCTAAATGTGATTTTTTTTTTTAATGCTGCTATTGTTTCTACTGTTTGAAACTGTTAGTTTTGCAGTTGTGCAGTACCTCTCAAGAGTTAATCCTGCATAGCTATTGAAGATAAGTATAGTAATTACTGAACAACTATTAAACTGGTGTGAAGGGGTTAAAAATTATCCGAAGGAAAAGGGGTAGTAAGGTTTCTCTGTGTGTTTGTGTGTGATCCAGACTATACAATTGCTCAGGGTTTAGAATTCTGTTGGATGAATTGGGATTCAGACCACCTGCTTTCAAGAATATAGCTTTTGAAAATGGTCTGTGGAGCTGCTCCCTCTATAGCAGCTATATAGAACTGAATTTGTTTGGGTTTGATTCATGGCAAACCAAAGGCTGCTATATCAGCTGAAAATCGTTTCCCTTGTGTAGCTGCTTGAAGGGTCCTACAGTGAGAATCCTTGGGAAGAACTTTGAATAAAGATTTGAGGTATGTGCAATCTCAAATGATAGTATCTTTCTGAAAAGCTTCA
Source organism: Galbula dea (assembly GCA_013399015.1). Classification (NCBI taxonomy): domain Eukaryota; kingdom Metazoa; phylum Chordata; class Aves; order Piciformes; family Galbulidae; genus Galbula; species Galbula dea. The sequence continues at coordinate 164,493 of VWZX01003392.1, read as the reverse complement.
ATGAATGAGACCATTTTATCACCCTGTCTGCTTGCTGTAGGCTTCTTTTTCACCCACTTGGAAATGTGTTGAACATTCTGCACCTTCATGTGTAGCCTTTCCTGGAAGACTCATGAACAGCCATTCTTTCACTAATATGTTTTAAGTAGGTTTGCTGTAAAGTATGCTACTTTCTCCTGTGTTGTGGAAGTATTATATAAATGTAACAAATGGCTGATGTTTATACCATTACCTCAATGTAAGTTATGATAATGTAACTAAGTTATGGCAAGTTGGTGGTTAAGTGTGTGTTGACATTGCATTGAAAGGTTTCATTACTTTAGCTGTATAGAGTGGGTCATTTTTCTGGGATTACACAAGCTTGGTGGTGTTCAGAAATTTATAAATAATCAACATTTGAGACAAGTGTCTATGGAAGAGAATACTGATGGGAACACTCTTAACCTTATCACAATTAAGGTCAGGTGGTTTTTGGCTGTCCATGTTTAATTAGTTGTTCACTTTACAAAACTGCACTTAAAGTACTTAAAAGATGTCAAGTGTGTAAAACACCCTTTGTTTTCCATCTTCTGCAACCTTTTTTTTTACCTCCAGCCAGAATTTTTCTAAACTCTTGGGATTTTCCATGTATGGAAATACATTTCACAGAATCACAGAATATTAGGAGTTGGAAGGGACCTCAAGAGATCATCTAGTCCAACCCCCCTGCTGAAGCACTCTCCTTTTTACTCCCACCCCATTGTATTTTACAATGGCCTGGGACAAATGGATCAGAGGTCAGGAATTAAAGTATCAGTTTTAAGGAAAGCTCAACAGAACTGGTTGTTCGTTTACATATAGGAAAGGATTCCATGTAGCTGTTCCCCACAGCTCTGCTTAAATTCCTGTGATGGAGTCAGCTAGTTATGTGGCAGAAATATTGCAGCAAAATATGCTTGCATGTAGACCAGCATTGAACTAATTTAGAAGTCATATTTATCTAGATTTTGTTTTCTAAATGCTAAATGAGATAATGTCTCTTCAGAATGTTTCCAGCTTTGACTTCAGTTTTGAGAGCTCTGTAGTCAGTTCCTGGCCTCGAACATCATTTATAAAAAAGGTGGTAAAACTGTTATCACAACTGGAGGACATGCTCTCATTCATTGTTATAAAGCTCAGCTGCAGGGATTTTGTATTTTAGAATCATCCTATCAATGCACAAAGAACTCTGAGGCTGAAACACCTCTGAGCTGCAGAGCCAAGCTCTCATTCTTACTGTAGAAATCTTGCACTCCTGTTTATACTGGTACAAATTCAGGTCTGTAGATCTTTGTCTGTAGCTTTGTGATTAGGTCAGTCTAATGTGAAAACACTGGGTTGGGCTATTCATTGGTAGAACAGATCCTAGAACCTAGTGTGTGGTTTCTTGGGGGTGCCTTGACCTCAGTGTTGTCTTGAAGTACTCTGGAACCTACTGAGCCTATGGTATTCTAGGCTGTAAACTGCATTGGTTTAGCATCACCTGCATGCTCTGTTTAGGCAGTCCTCCCATGAGAGTGGGAGTCTTCTGGAGGAGATAGCTGGAGGCATATCTGCATCGGTTCTTGCCTTGCAGGAGTGTGAGCCAGCAGGCAGTCATGTATGTGTGGAATTCTATCCCATACAGGTGGACCTCTGTCTTCTCCTCTTTGAATATATACACAGATTTTCATGTGCTAGTTGGGAATCCTTAGGTGCTCTTTGTCTACATTTTTTGCAGACATTGCTCCTGAAGTGGACAGTACAGTAAAGTCCCTTATTCTTAGTTTTGACATTTCTTAATACAGAAATGTGTCCAATTTGATCTCAGTGTAAATACATTTTTAGAGGGACCAAGCAAAATAGATGCTTTCCAATAGTGAAAAAGCGCTTCTCTGAGGACAACTGAATAATAATCCTCAGATTAGAGAGTCTTTTAGATTAGAGAGAGGCTTTTTGTACTGTGAAATTAGGTGTTCATATGCTTGGTCAGGGAAGGCTGGACCAGATGACCTGCAGAGGTCCCTTTCAACCTCAACCATTCTGTGATTCTGTATAGATTGCATCTCAATTTTATCTGTACCAGGCTGTCCTGTATGGCTGAGCATTCTGTTTGCCAAAAGATACCAGTTCTTGCATCTTCTTAAGTAGCTGTTGAGCAACTTTGCATTTCTTTATCATGTTGGTTTCCCATCTCTTCTAATTATATTATTAGAAGTCTTAGGCTTGCTACAGATTTTTCTTGTAATATTTTAAATGCTAGAGTAGCTCAAGGGTTATGCTTGGTACATGTTCCTAATAGTAATGCATACTGCAACCATCTTCAATGAACAGCAGGCTGGCTTGCTTCAGCTCTCTCTTGTGGGTTTCAAGTATGCAAAATGCTCTATTGGAGTTTAATGCTTCAGTAACATTTATGCCATTTGCTTTTGTAACTCTGGGTTTGAGGAGTGGGCTCACTTTCTTTACTTGCCTGAAAATACTGCATTGATATGCTTTCTGAAGTATTGATTTGTTGTTATTCTGGCTATTCATCTGTATTGACATTTAGTTTGCAGTTTCTTCTTTCAGAGGAAATAGCCAGTTTGAGAGTGGAATATCTCATAATATCTCAAGGTTTTGTGGGTTGCCTGTTTTCTGTGTTACAGCAGCACTCTGTGTTCCTTGTTCACTACTTTGTTCAGTGCCTGAAAAGCACTTGTGAAATAGCCTCAGCTTTCCTTCCAGATTTCTGTGTGTTTACTCAGCAACCCCCTTGAGTCATACACTGAGATACTTGAGCTGTGACCTACCAGTAATTCAGCCAGTGCTGACACCATTCTTTATGAGGGTGTGGGCCAGAGAAATTGTTGGGGCAGCAGCCTGCTCCTGACTGATAACACATGGTCACCACCAGTCTTAGCATTTGTATTATCTGCATTTGTTTAACAGAGGCCTCATATGTACCACTTGGGTACAGAATGGTTGTGATGCAGGTGTGCAGTAGGTCCATGATGAGGCCACAGCATGAAACATTTTACTGACCTGTCCTATCTGAAAATTCTGGGAATCACTTCCAGGTGTCCAGTTTTGCATCAGGAGAGATTGTGTAAGCTGTCTGACTTGTCTGCAGTCTGCTGTGTGGGGTAAAGAAACTGGTGAAAAGATGTCAAAAGAACATCAGGTGGGCACTGTAAGTAATGGCTTACAGTGGCACAAATTTGCTTCTGCCTGTATCTCTGAAAAGAAACAGAAGCATAAGATTGACATATTTAAAGCATGAAACTTCTTATATCTTGGCCCAAGCCAAGTTTTTCATTTATGTTAATTGATGAGTCTGTGTGGCCTGAGATCCTCAGTGGGTAGATCTGTTTTCTCCTTGTGGCTCTCCTGGAAAGAACCCATTAGAATTTGTACTGGATTAGTACAAACCGTGGTTGCTCCTGCTGAAGTCTGGGCTTTAGACTCAGCACTGTGATATTGGGTGCAATTTGATGCTTTTACTTAAATGATGGAAGCATCAGTCTTAAACCTAGTTGGGTAAGACTTGTAGTAATGTGGATTGTAAATAAAAAATAGCAGTATAACCAAATATCATGGTAAATGAGTGAATGCTAACAAAGATCAAAGTGAGTAGCTGTATAAACCCATGTAACTGACAGCTGCTGGCCTAATAGGAGTCTTAGATCAACAGTGGCTTGTTTGCTTTCTTGGCAGAATCAAAAATTAAAGCAGCTCAGTGTGTGTGCTTTATAAGATTTCCCTGGAGTGAGTTGGTAATTTGACTCTTTGGTGTCTTGGAAGCTATGGGGTTTTTTGTGGGTTTTTTGCACATAAAGAGGAGTGCAAGGAAAAGAGACAGAAGGAAGCTTTCTTCATAGGTGTTCTTTTTTCTTTATGCAACAATAAAATGGCATTGCAGTTCAGTAAGAACTGTTAAATGGCTGCAGTAGAAATGGATATATTGTTTTTAAAATTTAAATAACTGGAGTAATCAGGTGCTAGCTATAAAAGCACTGTTAATTAATTGTTTGGGAGCTTGAACTGGAGGCATGAATTTCACAGGTGTAAAAATTTGCAAGCAGTCCTGATTCTGAAGCTGTGTTCTTCCTGTGCATTAATGGACTTAAAGCTGTCTTCAGTGGTGGCCAGTGGTGCACTGGTGTAGGTTGGAATGAGTGTCAGTAGGTCAGGCAAGGTCTACCTGCTGAGAAATGATCTCGCTTTGAACAAAACAACTTTTGAAAGTCTTTTCATTGGTCTTGTGTACCAGTGAAGTTGTGCTGTCCCTTTGTGATATTTATCTCCTGGGTGATGGAAGCACTGCCTTTAGATACTGTTTTGCTGTCTTCATGCAGGGAGTTTGCCTAAGCCAAATACAAGATGATCTACTTTGCCTATCATTGCAGTGCAGTAAGGGTTAATTGGTGACATGTGCTTATAATTTTTTTTTCCTGTAAAACTTTTTTCATTTACTGATGAGAAATCATGAATGATTTTTGGGGCTGGAAGGGTGGCAGGCAGGATCTCATCTTAGTTTAACCAGAAAATGCATGCTCTGTTGTATTGTGGCAAGGAAAGAACAGGGAACTCACATTAGAGTTGTGACTAGCCCCCACCCTCAAAAAAGTATGGTAGGTTTGGGAGATCCCAGTCCACATCACTGTACTGCCTTGTCTGAAGTAGAAGCTCAAGCTGTGGTCTGTAGTAGTGGTTTATATGAGATGTTCTTTCATTCTGCTGTTATTGCAGGCTCATGAAAGCTAATGCTCAGAAGCAAGTGTGTTGTTAGAAGCCTAGAGGTCTGCATATGCAGTAGAGACTTCTCAGTGGCTTAAGAAGTTGAAAATCACCCGTTATTTTTGGGTTGGTGGTTTGTTTGTTTGTTTGGGTTTTTTTCCCATTTCCCAATTTAGGCCATAATAACCAGAATATTGAATGGCCTTGTAGATGATCTGGATGTTCTTTTTAATTTCTGAGAAGTTGTGTGCTCATCACAATGAGAAATGGGAAGAACTTTGATACTGCAAACTTTTGGCAAAGGCTGAGAAACCATTAACCACCCAACACTGACTCAGTATGCAGAATTATTCTCAGAGAGGTGTTATGTTATTACTGCAAAGAAAATCATTAGTGGCAAATTGTGCTGTTATAGAAGCATCATCCTGTGTATGTCATGGAACCACATCTGTTCTGTATTGCTTTTGTCAATGAATCAAATGTGAGAGTGCTCTAAAGCAGTACCTGTTGTTTGAGATGCACCTGAATGTGTTTCATAAGTTTATCCTGGCTGCAGAATCTGAAAACAACCTTTAAAGATCCAAACTTGTGGACTACTTCAGACAAGTAAAAGCTGTAGTCCTTAGAAAATAAACATTTACCTTTTCTTTCTAGGTCAGAAGACTTGTCTCCACCTACATGGTACCTTTCCTTACCTCTATGTACCCTATGATGGTTTTGGACAGCATCCAGAATACTATCTTCGACAAGTGGCATTCAGCATTGACAGAGCACTTAATGTGGCTTTAGGCAACCCATCTTCTACTGTTCAGCATGTTTTTAAAGTGTCTTTAGTATCTGGAATGTAAGTATGACTTGTTAGGATTTTGTGTTACTTGTTTTGAAATGGTTTTGCAGTTGTACTACATAGAAGCATTTACTACGGACTTGGGTGACTGCAGTGCTTTTCCCTTTTTTTCCCTCCCATGTGTCTTCATCCAGACCTTTACAACTGCTAAATAACTTCTCACTTGCTTTGACTTTAACATACAATGGGGTTTCCCCCAAACACTTAACACAACTGTTTTTTTCCTAAACTTGGATCCTAGCACCTATCATTTTTCTAAATCTCTTCCTTTTGGCTTTTTCTCTCTCTGCTATTACAGCAGTACTTTCCAGCCAGCTTTTCTACCTGTCTGGGTTACTCTAGGTTCCCTGTGACCAGGCATATCTTGCAGGAGTTGGACTCTAGGCCTCATTTTCTTCATCTAAAGTGGTCCCTTTAGGAAGCACATCAAAGAGACTGTCAGGTTAGGTTTATCTAGCTGATTCTCCCAGCAGCACAGGCCATGAAGTGAAGGCTCTTAAACATTAATTTACTTCTCTGTCAGGCTGACTGTTGTCTTTCATTTGGTGTAGCTTTCTCCTGCTGCTGAAACTATATACTATTATTGAGTGGTAATATGTATATTAATGAATTTTTATTTAACTTGCATAACCAGGGACTAAAAATTATGTAGGTCTGTACATGCACTGAATTTTTCCTCTTCAAAACAACAGAAATGCTGATTTTCAGTACCATGCAGCACTATCTTTGACTTACTTTTTTTCATGCACTTTTGAAATACATTCTTTCTAATTGTTAAGTTTAGGAAGCTATTCTTTCTGTTCCCAGCCAGTTTTAGTGGTATCTTTTAGATATTGGTGCTAGTGGCTGCAATAACTTCTTTTCATTTGCATTTTTAATAATATTTTCAATAAAAAGCTTTTATTCTGTTTTGTAGAGGTAACATTTAAATGCTTTCCTGAATTTCTGTTGACTTTGGTTGTGACTACTGCAAACTGTAGACTCAATGTGTTGAATTATGGCCTGTTTCCTTAACATGCTGTTTTACAAGCATGTTAGATTAGATTAGAATTCTAGATGCTGAAAAGTCAGTAATTCAGTCAAGTAATACCAGAATTAATGCTGCCTGCTCAACCTCAGTTTAGTCTTGACATATTCATTATGCTGTGTGTTTAATTGCATTCTCAAGTCCTATTTTCTTCAGGATTCATGCCTCATTTAGTGGACAAGATGATTAGTAATCACTGAAAAGGGGCAGCTATTCTCTCTTCTAAGCTGTTCTCATTGTCCAGTTATTTGTATTATACAGCTGATATTTACCCATTTACACCTGATCTGCAGGATTGATGTCCTTAAGGACTTGCTACAGCATTTATCAGAAAGGCTGAATGCTGGTTTTGAAACAGCCCAGCAGGAATAAATGTCTTTAAAGTACTATTATGGTGGTGTGGGAAACAATGCTACACCAGAAGTCCTGTTGGTTTGTTTATTGTGTGTTTTTTAGCTACTTTGAGGTGCATAGAGCCTGTTCTGTTTATCTTTATATAGAAATGCAGTGCTCCCCTCTGGCCTGACATGAGGGAATTTTCCTTCTCCTGGATATGCAATTTAGCTTCTGATTTTTTTCCCCTGGATTTTAATACTCCTTATAGTAAAATATGGTTCTGTAAATGCCACAGGATAACTGACTAGCTTCTTGCTTTTACTTCCTCCTCCCCAGGCCTTTTTATGGTTACCATGAAAAGGAGAGACAGTTTATGAAGATTTATCTTTACAATCCTGCAATGGTGAAAAGGTAAGGATCTGGTCACATGAAGTCCTAGCCAGTTGTCTTATAGCTTGAACTAAAAAGTCAATTTTGAATCAATTTTGAATTCACCTGCATCTTAGAATAAAAGCAACAAAATTATTGCCCAATTTTTTCAAATCATATAAGAAAATTACTAATCTTAAGCACACCAATAATCTTTTTAAAGCAGTAAGATGGTAGGAAAGAAAGACCAAAATGTGCTTAAGGTTTAGTTATCTTGTTTTAACTGTAATTCTTAAACAAATTTACATCAGGTTACTTTACCTGTGACTCTTAAGGAAAACAATGTAGTACTCTTTCAAATACTATGAAGTAGATTTTGGTAGATTTTAAATTCCAGCACCCATTACTAAATTTAAAATAAATTTGGAAAATGGGATAGTTTTTGGTATTGCAAAGTTTCTCTGTTTCTCAGTAATGTTCTGTTCAATGCAAGCACAGTTATCTCAATCTTACTGTCACAGGAGTTGCATTAATTCAGGAATTAATAAGAAGGAATTAATACTCAAGCATAAACTGAAATCCCTTGGGTATTAGCTATCCCAGCAAGGTATTTTAAAGCTCTCATGTATGATGCTAAGGTAGGATTGTCTGAGTTTTGTTCTAAGCTAGTTACATTTGGCACAGTGTAATCTGTACATGTGCATGATGTGACAGTTGTTTAGAACTTTGGAGCTTCTCATGTTCAAATTACAGTGATCCAAATAAGGACTGGCACTTCACTTAAATTATTCCTTTTTCTATATAAAACTTTCTTGCATTTAGAAATGCTTAGTGCTTTTCTTTGATTTATAGCTATATCCTATCCTGTTACTTTGAGATAAACTTACCACATCGATTCATGATTATCCAAATACCTGCAGTTGTTTTTTCATGTCTAGATGTTTAAAAGAGCAGATTTGTCATGCTTCCAGGAGGTTGCTAAGATACTGCTCTGTATGCAGCATGTAACTTTAAAACCATGCAGGACATCTTCATAGATATGTTAAGGAGAAATAGAAAAACTTTGGAAGTTATTACTAGTATGTAGACATACAGCTGCCAGAGTTGTTCTGGAGAGAGATTTCCAAGGGCTGTAATGACTTTGGAGCAGTTGCAGGAGTAGTACATGGTATGATGTTTTTAAACTGGAAGATTCACAGCTCCTTTCTAATTAAACACTGAAACATTGAATTATGATTAGCAGAGATCATTTCTCTGGGTCTGTTATTGTGAAAACCAAATTCTTCTGTTAAAAATACAAGTAAGGTGAAATGTAAGAAGCTTTAAGTATTTTATATTTCTATAAAATCAAATATCAGTATTCTTATACTGGAATAATTTTTGGGTTATGTTCTAATCTGTGTTTAATTCTAGAGTATGTGAGCTTCTACAAGGTGGAGCCATAATGAACAAATCTTACCAGCCTCATGAAGCCCATATTCCCTACCTCCTTCAGCTCTTTATAGACTACAACTTATATGGAATGAATTTAATAAACCTGGCTGCTGTCAAATTCAGAAAGGCAAGGAGAAAAAGTAAGATGTTTATTTCCTAAGACCAAATAATTGTTTTGAAGGCTTAAAAACTACTATTTTGAACAAAATGTCACTAGCTGTCAGTCTTTTGCTGCAGTTCATGGCTGAATGGGTATCATGTGTTGTTCCACTGCAGTTTGCTTTCAGTGTCAAAACAAAGTCCCTGTGTAGATTTCTATTCTTTTTCCTTCTGTTGCTTTTCCTGCCTTTATATTGGGTTTGAGGAGGAGTCTGCTTCCTGAAATGAGAAGCTGTATGTCAAGAAACACCTTCTGTGAGCAGTGCACCTGTGACCATTTCACAAGATGACTACACCTCTTTTTGAGTTAGAAGATTAAATATATTTGATAATTAATTGAAGAATGCATATGAAAGCTAGCATACTAATACTGCTGCTTTATTGTTTTGAAGTTGGTTCTTGATCCTTAGATCAATTAGAGTTCTTTTCTGTGCTGCTGTAATGTTTTTACAAAATTATAGCTAAGAATTATGCTCTTCTGACAAATAATGTTTTTAATTAAAAACCCTTGTGTTTGCACTGAAGTCATTTGCTCTAAGGTGAAATTTGAAAGATAAATGTCTGAGCAAAGCAGATAGTTAAAATTTTCATTGAAGAAAGTCAGTTTAGCATTTTGAATGCACACACAAAAATTAAGTGTGGCAAGAACATTCATAATGTTACCTAAATGCTTCAGTGCAAAGGGGAGGTAGCAGTAGGAAAACCATAATGGTTTTGGTACTTAACCTTTAGAAAGAAAAGTATTGTTTACTTAAATCATAATTGTTCCTACAGCTAAAGCAAGAGTTGAAAAGAATTGTTAAAGTACCTTTCTGTCAAAACAGCAAGTAAGAATCATGTTGACTCATTTTGTCCTCTTGTTTGTGTGCATGTATATTCAGATAGCAGTAGATGGGTGCATGGAGTTTCACAGCTGATTCTCATCTAAAGATTTAAAGTCTCTTTTCATGCTCAACAGTAGGCCACACTTTTTCCTGTTGTCAAAACTGTAGCAAGACAAAAGCTCAGCCATGGACAGAGCATCTTCAGGATCTTCAGTCTTGAGGAAGTATAGTCAGGGGCCTTTAGTCTTCCAAACATCCAAAGAGGTCTTCTGAAGACATGCAGTGTGAGTGTACTGAATGGCTGCTCCCATTCTTTTTTCCATAGTTCTTTTTCCTTTTTCCCTTTCTCTTTCAGGTGATAGATGAAAGACATAAGCTATTTATATTCTTCTTCATCATTTATTTAAGGATGAGAGACCTAGGTCTTGAACGGGAAGAGGAGGCTGAAAGAGCATCGTGGGCTGAGACTAGTGGACTTTTAACTATAAAAGCAAGAAAATGATAGACTACCTTGTCCCAGCTTGGTCAGATAACAGCAGCAGTGCTCTCACCAAGATTCATTCTGATTTCCATGTCTTCACATCACACATAAATAGCCTGCCTCTGCCTGTTGCAGTCCCCAGGTGCAGAATCACACTTTACTGCTCCTGGCACAGCAGCTGAGTGACTGATGGCTTGTGCATGTACAACCTTATAGAGACACTGCTGTCAGGAGCTCTGTCCTTGCCTGGCAGCCCTGAGAAGCACCATCCTTTCTAAGCTCAGACCTGTTGGAGTGGTGTAGAAGGCATAGCCTCTGCTTAGGACTGGGTGCTGTAATGTTGGTCTGGAATGTATCTAATTAAGCCTGCTGGATTTCAGTTGCTTCTGTTTGTAGCTTCTAAGTCACTTTTGGCACGGTCTCTTCTCAGTTGCCTCTGTAGTAATTATATTATTCAGGGGTTTTTTGCTATATGAGATCTTATCCCTGCTATTCCAAGTAGTGGAATTCACCCTGGCAGGACTCTGTTAGGAAATTTGCTTTAAAATTATAGAATAAAAATATTGATTGAAGGCCTCTGACAATGTAGTTGTTCAGTTGGAGTATCTTTAACAAAGCAAAAGTGTTTGCTATTGCTGAAAGGTAATTTAATAAGAAAAAACCCTTACTAGTGTGTGACCCCAACATAGCTGACAATTCCAGGCACAAGCTGGTCTTTCACATAGAAGTGGGAGACAGACATTTTCAAGGTCTTCTCCTGTTCTGCCTCCCCTCCCACCTCACTTCCTTGGCTTTCTTGTTTCTTGTGCCACATCCTGTGTATATTGTCTTTCCTTCCTCTGAAGAGTGAATGTCCAGGAGGAGGTAGTAAATCTTCAAAGGGGACTTCTCCAGCTTCCTTACACTGAGACCTCTGAGCAAAGTTCCATGGTGTTTTCATTATTTGTAGGTCAGACAACTTCTGCCTTCCTTGCAGGTTTCCACTCACTGCTACTGCCACTGCATCTGGAATATATTGTGTATTCTCTTTCAGCTCCCAGATAAAAAAGAGGAGAAAAAGTGTGAAGCAGAACTTTGTGTTTTCTTTGGCTTCTAATTTCCATTGGGATCTGACCTGAGGACCCAGACACTTGAGAATTCTGAAGTTTACATCAAACCCTGCATGGTTTACTTTGAAACTTGTGCAAATAGGAAATGATTGAATTTAGGTTAAGATATGACTAGAACACAGAAAATGTAATTCTAATACAGTCAGTGTGTTGAGAATATATTTTTCTTTTTGTATATATCTCCATGCTAGGAAGTTAAATCACTTGATAGCATAATTGCTTCTTGAAGATGATATCATACAGTGCTCTTTGTTCTTTAGGAGCATTTGGGCTGGTAGTACTAAATAATAAATGCAATTACATGCTGATAGGTGTAAAAAATATTGCTGCATAAATGAATTCACTTCTCATTCTATTTTTCTTTCTAGGTGATACATCAGGTGTAAGTAAACACCATAGAATTCATTTGTCAGAAAATTCAAGCAACATATCTTTCATTGAATGGGAAGAAGATGAAATACCAAGGTCAGCATGCCAAACCTTTTTAATGTATGCTATATTTTCTTGTACACATCAACAAGTATGTTCTACAGGCTTCCAGTCTCTCATTTAAAGTACCTTAATATGCTTTATATGGTCAAAGAAAAAACAACCCCCAAACAAACAGGTGATAGTTATGAAGTTTCTTTATGTAATTTTTGTCATCTGACACTTTCTGGTACATGGCTGTAAAGATCTAACTGGGAGATCACAGGAGGAATCCATGTGGCAAACTCAGCTCTCTGCTTTTTGGAAGATACACTTCTAGCTAATGACTCCTGATGAAGAGATGAGCATGTTCAATAGTTACAGCCAATACTTACACATGAGTTTACAGATCCTGGTTTTGTAATCCCCTGTAAGTAACATGCATGGTATGCCTTCAGAGTATTCCAGTTGTCCATTTCAAATAGTAGCCATGTAAGAATCTCAGCTTAGAATTTCATGTCCATCTCCTATGCTATGTTTCCTAGTCTACAGCTTGTAATTTGTAGTAGCTTTACTACTTCATCAAAAAGAATGGATCTCTGGGATGTTGTAGCTTTTTGGGGCCAGATGGGGAGAGACACAGAGCATCTGTTTCTACCTCAATTGGTATAGATTCTACCTCAATTTGTATAGTTTACTCATAGCAAGTTCATTCTTTAAGCTTCTTTCTAGTATTTGACAAGTCCTGTAAATATTCTGTCATCAAGTAGTTCTCTGTCCTTGGGTAGTTCCTGTCATTCTTCTCTGGGTAGCTTATCAGGCTCAGTGTGCCACACTGCTTGCAAGCATTATGTCCTGGGAACATTAGCTTCCTCCATAGGAAGTAAGTGCCTTAAGCCATACTTCAGATTTTTTTAGAGTGCAAAAACTTGAGATCCTGCAAAGCAGCATCTGTTTTTCTGATTCTTTTGCTCCTGCTTTAAGAAGATACTGAAACAACATTCATCTGATGGTTGGCTTGTCATTTTACTTGTGGACACTTCCTATCCTGTTTTTCTTGGGCTAGTTCCTCTCCTTTTGGCTGCATTCTTTGTTCATAGTCCATTTCAATCCTTATTTGGCTTGCTTATGTAAGCTGAGTTGCTTAACCTTTTGGGGGCTTCCACCATGAGTTAGGCCAGGATTATCTTACTTTCTGATCTTACTTTACACAGATCTGGGAAGGCAGGTAAAAAGGAAGCAAAGTAGCACTTCCTGGCTGTCAAACCCACAGAGGAATGAGCCCTGCATAGCAGGGGCCAAGGGTGTCATCTCTGCAGGTACACATCCTCATGGCTGTATCCACAAGCCTTCCTTCCTCCTCCTTCTGTGCTTCTCTGTATGCAGCTGGGGGTGCAGCACCTCCCTTGTGCCAGTCCTCCTCTGGCTCTCACACATGTTCCAGCAGGGGGATGTTAGTAGTAATGGGCCAAATACCAGGCCTGTCATTCCTCTAGCATTCTTTCTCTGTACTTTTGCCAGTCAGACTTTCTTGAATGTAAAGCCTGAACACTACGTAGTTTACCAAACAAATTCTCTCTAGTACCATATGCAATGATACTGGTAGTTCTCTCTCTTGATATGCCTTACAGTCTCATTTACCATGTCACTTTGATTTATAAACATTTTAGGATGTAGTACTACAAGATGTTTCTCCTCTCCTTCCCCTCCCTCCCCCCCCCCAGTGCTAATTGTCTATTTGGAATCCCTTGTAAGTTCATATAGGGCCTTGCACCCCACTTTTAAATTTCATCCTGTTTCTGTTAGCTACTTTTGACTTATCCTGCTTTCATTCTATGATGTTATGATCTGGGTATGTATCCAAGTATGTCTACCAGCACATTTCATTAGTACACTCCTGCATTTCCTGCCAACAATATTCATGAGCTGTGAAGTAAACTCAGTCCCAGAAACTGGTCTGTATTCAATTCTATGAATTTTGTATCAACCCTCAGTCCTTTCTATAATCAATAGGAATTTCAGCTGTAGCCAGCTCTTAAAATGCTTTAATAACTCAGGAACTAATTTGCATCTCCTGTAACTGAAATTGTTTCCCAGTTGATACTGTGTCAAACATGCTAGAAAATGAATTACTTTATTAAAGGTGTTCTAGCATGGCTGTCTTCCACATGCTGTAGAGTGTGCATGTCACTGCAAAGTAACAAACCTTAACTCTTTTCTATTCCTAATTTTACTCTGTTCTGTATCTATACAAAATTAATTGCCTGTTATAATTTCTCCTGGATTATTTATGGGAGGCATCAACTTAAAGCAGTGTTCCTGTAATCAAACTGTAGTACAATCTCTCCCACTTTCAGGTTACCTTCTTACTTAATTGCCATTAAAATTCTGATAACTTGCATCTAGGTTGATTTCTTGGCCCCTAACTGTCATCATCAGCTTTGCTGAGAGTAAATCTGACCCAGGTAGTATATGAAATATTTACCCAAGGAAACTCTTGTAACTGTTTCCTAAAGTGATTGACTCAGATTTTTCTGATACAGTTTTGATTCTTGTGGTCTAAGGCATTACTTGATATCTGTAAAGCTTCTGACACTGATATCTTCCTTTTTTCTCCCTCTCTTTCCTTAACAAGGTGTGTTCTATATTCCAAACATTTGGTTTCTTTGTACAGCTATATCAACACATATATTGATTTCTGATTTCATGTGCAATACTAGCACAGTCCCCTCAGTTTATTATCCAGTCTTCTTGAGTCCAAGTTGAAATGTTTAACTGTTTTGTGAATTGTTTAGCAAAAAGTTTGCTTACTTTATTTCATGTTTCTTTGCTGTTTCCAGCAGCATTTGGAATTTCTCCTAGGCATCAGTACTGAACTTTCAAGTTTTTGTTTGTCCTTTATATCAGAGACACAGCTCTCATAAAGCTTTCCCTACCTTTCACCTGTACACTTAAGTTTGTTGTTGTTCTTTGAAGAAGAAGTGAAATGGAAAAGGCAGCCAAATGTTGTTGGAGGCCACAAAATTTGGAGGGCTGCCTTGTATTCTTAGTGATTGGGATGTCTGTTTAGATACATTGTCCTTGGTTTTGTGTACATCAAGAATAAATTTTATAGACAATCCAACATACATCTGCCAAGTCCTTGCTGCAAGAGACAGCTGACAAGTTCTCTGGTTTAAGTAAGCAGTGCCAGTGATTGGCATTTCCTGTGTTTGGAGTACAGTAAATCAAGTGGCTGACATCTGATGCTGGATCCCTGCTAGGTAATATGCAGAATATTATTCAGAAGCTATGGATGTAACATCAGCAGCATTCTGCATGAGCAAATGCCAGCAGTGGTTCCTTATTTCAGAAGGCATTGGAGAACTATGCTAAGGTTTCTTGGTGGCTAAACTTGCTCTTCAGTTCTAGATAGCACCTTGCTACTCTGCCACTTCTGCAGAACAGCATTTCATCCAGCCAGGTCCTGTCTTGCTCCTGGCAGATCTCTGAAGTAGTAACTTGCTGTGATAATGTGCATACTGCACTAAGCCAGGCACAGTTCTTTTAATCTAATTCTAGAGTGATTCTGTTATGAAGCAGACAAATGTCCATAGCCACTAGTGCCCAGGAGACCCTGATGTTGTAAGGCTTTTAGGTGTGATACTTGCCAGTCTTTTAGATTGGAACCTACAAGGCCCCCCCTTAAAATAGGCAGAAGTCACCTGAGCCTGGCAGTGCTATCCCAACAGTTTGGAGGATTTCTTCATTTCAGACACAGTTCTGTTATCCCTCAGGTAGCTGGTAACATCCATGAATTCCAGGGAGAAAACTTTCTGGTACACACCAGACTTAAGAGTAATCTGCTGGTCAAGTCTGCCACTTGGACAAGATGTGTTGATAGCAGAATGATTGATAGAATGCTTTTGAGACACACTTTGGTTTTGAAATCCTAGATTTGCTGTTGAACACTAGTTTATGTGGAAATGGAGGGATCTGACAAATAACAGTATTGCACCATGTAGCAGTTCTGTAATGGTACAGCTTTCTACTAGATTGGTTGCTGTCACACTCCTGATGGGAATATGGAAAACCAAGATGTGTTTTTAACAATATCCTAACTAGTTAAAGGGAAAGTAATAGAAAGCTGTCTTTTTGTCAGAGCAAGGGCAAGTGTTTTGGTTAATAGTTTTGGTTATCAAACAAACTCTTCAGAAATAGGTCACTGACACTAAAAAAGTGTTTTGTCTTAAGCTTGTCAAGAATTTTCTTCATTTTTCTCTTTCCTTTTTTCTTTCCCCCTTCTTCCCCCCCCTTTTTTTTAATTGGCTTCTTTTTAAAGAGGAAATTGGTCAAAATCTAAAGCTCAGAGCTTTGCTGTTGTATCTACCAACAAGTCAAAGACACATCTTGACCAAATTTCCAGACACTTACATGTATCATTTAGCAGAGGAAAACATTAAAATCAGAAACTTTTCTTTTACCAACGACCACTGTGTGTTGTGGTCCATTTTCACTTGTTCCCACAAATGCTTTGGTTTCATGGAGGGAGCAGACACAATTATTGCAGCCTCCTCCCTCTTTCTTGTTTCCCAGGGATCTTGCAGTTCTGTTTTATTATGTGACCAAAATGCAAGTTTCAGCTTGTGTGCAGTTGCTGTCTCTTGCTGTGCAGACATGCTCTGTCTGAATGCTTTGATGAAAACCAGCACCCAAAATGTGTGACATGAAAAATAGGCATTTTGATCATATTGTGGACTTGTTTCTCAGCTGATGGCATGACTGGGAGAGGAGGGAAGTGATAGCAATGGATTGTCCTTAAAGTGTGCATTTAGGGCATGGGCAGTCTACTTCTGCTGAAGGGCTGAGCAGCTTTGTTATAGAAGTTCTATCATCTGCTCTCTTAATTCTTCACAGGAACTCTGAAACAGTGCTCCTGAGTGCAATCAGATCAGTAATCAGATATTAATGCATAGTATCTTACAGTCATTAATGAATTCTACAGGATAAATGCTTCACAACTTCCACCAGACTGGTTTTGGATGTGTAAAATAATGTCCTGCTCTGACTTCTTTTCCTGTACCAGAGTGAAGCCCACATTCACATAGAGCATGAAAAATACATTCACTGTGTTCCTGCAGCCACAAAATGTGCTATCACAACGTTGAAAAGTATGGCTGCCAAGAAATTATTGTGGAAACTTTGTTTTTTCTGCCTTTAAACTATATGCTTTGAAAATGTTAAGTATCAGGCAATTTCTAAAATGGACTTTCAGGATGCCTAATCTCTTTTTCTTATTCCTTACTCCATTAAAAATCCAATTGCTGATCTTTCTGGTTTGTTTCTCTGTTTTCTATTATGTATAACAGAGGATTTTACTTTCCAACAAAAATTCCACTCTTATTATGTGATACAAGAGGAGAGGAAAGATAATTCTTGAAAGCTGAGTCTGCTGTTGAGAGGCTATCACAGTAAACACCATCAGCCTTACATAGGGGAATATTTCTTCCTTACCCCAGAAGTCAAGTTGTACATGAGCTGAGCAATTGAACTAGTAATACAAATTGAACTTTGTATTGCTGTGATGTATAGAAACAGTCAGTGACCAAATAACTAGATCTTCTTTCAGTCCTTTCAGTCTTTTTCCTTATAAGTGCCAGTAAACAGAAATTCCAGGATGGGTTTAGTTTCTCCTTACATTTCTAACCTTTCTTTCCATCTTGTACAGTTCTTAGGCTCAACAGCTAAGCTAACAAGCTGTAAGTTTACTGGGGTTTATCTCCATTGGAGTTTTGAAAATAAAGTAAAATAATACTTTAAAATTTTTTTAAAAGGTGCACTTTTTCAGAACTTCACTCCTTTTATGCTTAAAAGTAATTTTCTGCTTTCCTGGGAAGGTCTTGCTGTTCTCCCTAACAGTTCAGGGAGTTCTTTCTGCATCATGCAGAATGCAGTTGGCATTTCAACTGCTTGACATTATTGGTTCATAGATGGACAAACAGATAAAGGCATGATAAAATAGTGATAATCTAACTATTTTGGTTTTCTCTGTACATGATAATGCCACCTCACAGTCTTACAAAGCAAAGTGTTTGTGAGTGCCTTTCTTAATCTTTAGTAAATTCATGCAAGCATGTGGACCTCTGACAAGAGCAGAGCAGAGGCAGAATCACCTCCCTTGACCTGCTGGCCAGGCCTCTCTTGATGCAGCCTAGGACATGGTTGGCTTTCTGGGCTGCAATTACAGATTGCCAGTTCAAGTCCAGCTTTTCATCCACCAGTATCCTGAAGTCCTCCTCCACAGGACTACTCTCATTCCCTTCATTCCCCAGCCTGTATTGATTCTGGGAATTGCCCAGACCTAAGTGCAGGACCTTTTGTTTGGCCTTGTTGAACCTCATGAGGTTCACACAGGCCCACTTCTCAAGCTTGCCCAGGTCCCTCTGGGTGGCATCTCATCCCTTTGGCATGTCAACTACACCCCTCAGCTTGATGTCAGCTGCAAAATAAGCAAAGCCATTTAATTTTACATTTCTTTCAGATTTAATATTTCTAGACAGTTAAATACTTGATTTACCAAGAAGGTGTTGGGGATATCCAGGTTTTAAATGTGTCATCTACTACCTTTTTGTGCTATAGTGACTTCTATTCAAAGCTTACAGGAAGCATTGAAAATATGAATGAATTATATCTTACATTCCATGCAGAGGTTTTTGAAGCTCTCTATATCACAAGGGATGTAGGAATACAAATAGTTGTGGTAAGTCAGCAGTTAATTACCCTAGACAAAGGGTTCTGAAGAGTAGCACTGTTTTAACCATGGAGAGCTTTGAAGGCATTTTCTGTTTCCTTACAAATTTTCAAAGGGTGAACAGACTTCCTCTGTGTTAGCTTCTTCCACAGACTCCTTAAAATTAGTTCACTGATAGCAACAGGTGGAAGGCCACTGACTTAGCAGATCTGAAAAGGCACAGGAGGAAGACGATCAGATATTATACCACACGCTTCAATCTGGTCTAGTATTTTTAAGTCTTTCCCATGCCTGTTATCCTTTCTTCTGCTCATGTTTGGGATGTCAGTACTCTGTTTGTATGCAGCAGGCTTCACCTAAGCCTCCTAAATAAATACATTAAAAAAAATCTGAAAAAGAAACCATTTTTTGTGTCACTTCCCTTAGCTGGAAATGTTGAACTGGTTTGCATTGCTCTGAACTGTGAGTGAAAGAAACATTCTTGCTGCTGTGTTTTCTGGACACAATATCATGTGGATGCAGGTGGTCCTATTGGCTGAGAGTTCTATAGAACATCTCATCTTCTATTTGAGGAGGAGAGCATCATAGTGGCTGTAGTTTTTAGAGGTTAGCAGCTTGTTAGTTTTCTCCTCACAAAAGAAAAAGCTCATCCCTTTAAATTGAAGGTAGATTTCTTATCTAATTAGATTTGAATGTGACTTGCAGGTGAGGCTGAGAACTGGTAATTCTATTTTCAGCTCCTCACCCCTGTTCCCCCTGAAATAAATGTTAGTCCAGTTAGAGATCAGTGATGATGCATGTTTCAAAATACATGATAAAATTAACCTGTGGTATTTATGTTGTCACAGCTCTTTAATGTTAAAAGGTGTTGAACCACAAAGTACCTGTGAATTGGAGGTGGATGCAGTAGCTGCTGACATTTTAAATCAACTGGATATTGAAGGTGAAGTGTTAATAACTTTACATGTTAAATTTTTGGGGACAGACACTATATTGTCACCTTTTTTTAAGGCTCAGCTTAGTTAAGCCACAGTGCAGATTTCAGTGTTAGTGAATGGTGGATCTGCAAATTTATCAAGTTAAGAAGAAAAGAGGTTGTAAGAATAAGAATAGCTTATTAGCAGAGCAGTGGAAAGAGATTTGGGTAATGTGTAACTGAATGTTTGAGACCTGTAAGGAGAGTGAAATATCAGTATCCAGTGTGTGTATACATCCATAGACACATGTGCTTGATGAGAAGATCTAGGCAGTAAATAGGAAATCTAGAAAACAAATGAAGTCCCCCCTTAACTTTTACATGAACTGAAACCTAGAGCAAGGCAAGAATTACAGCCAAAAAAATAACAGGTCAGAATGACAAAAGAGATGAAGAGGAATGTCAGAATCTAAAGTGGGGAGAAGAATGCTTCCTCACGTTGCAGACCTCATGTATTGTTGGGTATTTCAGCCCAGATTGGCAGGAACCCTGGTTTGCAAGCTATCTGGGAGGACGAAAAGCAACGACGGAGGCAGAAATGTGAATCTTCTCAGATTAAGCCACCTGAGTCCCAAGGTAAAAAAGAAAGAAAGAATTGGGCAGCTGTTTGTCAAAAACTTGGAATGAGAAGCAAGCAGGAGGTAGAATTGAAATCAGTGTGTGGAGTTGGAGGGCTTTTCTGATGTGCTGGTTTTTTCAGCGCCAAGCTTTCTGATTGCCCAGTGTGTGTATTCCCATTTCAAAAGCAAGTAACATAACCTTGACTGAAATAGGCAAGATCCAGCTAGCTGCAAAGCATTCTAGACTGAATGATTATGCTGGGAAACACTTAAATGTTTAATTACTGGCAAAAATTAAATCCCTTACCCTGAAGCTTTCTGTGATACTTAATGCAGAAGGGCAATTCCTTTGCATTTCTGGGGGATTACAGCTCAGGTGATGTTGAATGAAAAGGCTGAAAGGATGGACAGACCCCTGTTTTTTTGTGTAAAATTCATTGTTCAGGGAAGCCTGTGCTCAGCAAATGAATTGCATAATGAACAAGGCTATTCCTTGCAGATCCCAGACTGTGTTTCCTTTAAGATATGAATGCTGTTTAGCAAGTGAGCCAGAGGGTTGCAAGGACAGAGGGAGGTTCCTGGCTAAGGCAGACTGCTTTCTGACTGTGGGGTTTTTCCTGTGTTTTGGTGCAATATTATTCAGGCTACATAAACCAGACTGTTCAGAACTGTTCAGTGATTGTTCTTTTCCTGGATGCTCACCTTGGTGCAATGGCAGCATGTTTTGTAGATGCTGTTGATCCTCACAGTTGCAAATGAGATCAATGGGAGTATGTGAAGGATTTTGAAGTGTCGAAATACACTTGAAAAATCAGCCCTCAAATTTGGCACTTACAATTAGCAGATGCTTCAACTTTTAGCCATTTCCTAATAGAATTAGTCATTTTAGTTGCTCTTTGTGTTGGAGAGATCAAAGTAAAACTGAATAACAAATATTTTTTAAATTCTAAAGACCGTGGATTTGTGCCAGCAACAGAGAGTGAAAAATTTTTTCAGAAGAGACTTAAAGAAATCCTCAAGCAAAATGACTTCTCTGTGTAAGTGTTTAGCCATTTTCCATAAAATAGATTATTCTATGGAAACCTTAAATATGCATTTAAAAATTGGTTTTCAATTAACTAGAACGTTGTCAGGATCAGTGGACTACAGTAATGGATCAGAGGAGTTCTCTGCTGAGCTAACACTACATTCTGAGGTACTTTCTCCTGAAGCCTTTCAGTGTACACCAGCTAATATGGTAGAAGTGCATAAAGATAAAAAGATGAACAAAGGTGAGTATTTTTAATAGCATAATTGTTTAGGCATAAATCTGTGTGATGCATTGGCTGTTTGTAGAATAACCAAACGTAAGTCAAGGAAAACCTGATGGTCACTAATGAAAAAATGAAGAGTAGTTTTGCTTTTATTTTTGTCATGGTTAGAATATAAGCCTTTTAAAAATTGCCATAACAAAGAATGGGAACATACTTGAATGGTAAAATCCATTTTAAAGTGGCTTGCTTTCTTACTGTATTGATGTCTGTAACTCTTTGAAGTTTTATCCTTTCTCTTTTTTGTTTTTCTTTTAAAGAATCCAGTAGGATGCATACTGATGAAGAAGAAGCACTTATTAATGAAGAAGCAATTTTAAACATTGTGGAGAATAGTCAGAGCTTTCAGCCTTTGTCTCAAAAACTGAATCAGACTACAGTTTTTAGTGAGTATGACTGCAATGTCTTGTCTTCCAGGCTGCGTTATTATTCCAGTCTTTGTGGTGTTCACTATGTTACCAGTCATGAGAGGAAGTAAGTAGTCTGCCTCAGGGAGTTTGTCAAGCAGATTGAGACTTTGCATGCACACACCCTACCACCACCAAAAAACCACCTTATACTTTCTAAAATTGTCACCAGAACAGTGTGTTTGAGGCTGCTCTGCTTTACTGCTTCACTAAGCCTGCCAGGTCAGCCCAATGCAGTCTCTTAAGGTTATGACTCTTCCCTATGCATCCAGGGTTACAGGACTAAAACTATCAGATTAAAGAGGATTTTGACTGTCTAGTCATGATATCCTTGCAATTACTATATCTTTCCTATGGCAGAGAACATGCCTATGGGCTATCTTTAGAAGCTCAACTGTCTGGAGATACTGGGAGTAGTAGGCTGATATTAAGAGGCAAGTTGCAGCAGAGCATTTCCCAAAATTTATAGATACAGAAGAATGGTTGAAGGCAAAGAAAAAAGATGTAAAACATGATAGCAAACAAATATGGATGACATGAGGAGGGGAAACAGCAATAAAATAACACAGCAAAGAAACTTGTCTGGAAAGCTGCTTCAGGTAGAAATAGCTGTAGAGCAGATGGAAAGCACATAGCTCATGCTGTCTTACATTTCTATGGAAACAGAAGGTGGAATGTTTATATGCACCAAAGTTAATACTCCAAGATTTGTGGGGACAAATATCTAAAAGCCATAGTCTCCAGTGCTTTTGATATATGTATATACTGTGTGAATATGTGCATGGGCAACAAGATACAATATGGGCAAAAAGATCATCTTTATAGGTAATACAGTATACAACAGTATGCTGTCTCTTCTTGCAAAGAAAGAGGAGTGAGATGAAGAGTATTTTGCAGTGCTGATTTGTTTTGCAGGGGTTTGGTTATGGAAGTTTTATATGCAAGGATTTGGATTTATCCAGAGAACTATTAAGTAAAGAACTTGCATGGGAGCTGGAAAACGAGCACTGATTTTTCTTTTCTGGAGTGAGAAGGTTGTGCTGGGAAAATGAGAAATGGCTAAAGTAATATGTAGGCTACATCTTACATTATGCATTTGAATCGCTCTCAACCAAATAGGAGTGTTGAAATAGTCTGTTTCTTCCAGTGGCTAGGGAGTCAAATGGAGATTTTAATGAGTTTTTACTTCTTTTTTTGCCTTTATTTTTTTTTCCTTCTTACCATGGGGTACTAATTGCTGGTGTCTTGTATTACCATGAGTAGCATGCTGCATCTTTGGGTCTCTTATGCTCTTTCATAGCATAGTCTAGTCTTTATTATGCCTTTGTAGAGTCATATTGTCACAGGGGCTGTGAAGCACACTACTGCTGCTGCTGTGATGTACCCAATAAGGTTTATATTAATGGGAAGTAAAGGTTGGAGTTAATGCTCGACCTCACAAAGGGCAAAGGAGTGAAGAACAGAAAGTAGAAATGAAAGGAGGTTCCTTCAGAACTCTGGCAAAGGGGATGTTTTCCATTCTAAATAGTTGTCTGGTGTCTTGTGAAGCCTTTGTAAAATATGGAAAATGCCTTCCTCACTGATGTTGAGACCTATTTTATATGATTCTCAGGATCATTGTAAATCATATGATATTTCCTGAGGAAGGAAAATAGAGGTTATAGTTCTTCAGCCAGAGGAGAAGGAGAGAGGAGTAACAAAGATGCCTGGTAGACTGGAGATCATAAATTGGTTTTGAGGTCAGATGAAAGGTAAGCAGGAGGAGAGAAAAAATTGTGACTTGGAAGGATTTAAGAAATGAAATGACAAGGCAAGTGCATGAGTTAATGAAAGTTTGGTTCAAACAAAGGAAAAGAAAAAAAATAAAGTTTAGGGGAGGAGTGAAATCAAGTAAACTTTTAGTGTTTGGAGGAACCTAGGAGGAGAAAAGTGTAAAGAAAAAGTAGATTAAGTTAAACATTATAGTAAAGGACAAAAGGAAAGAAGAGCTAGTTGATCAAATTCAGCATCACCTTTTGTGAGATGCAGTGACTGAAAGTCTTCCAAGTGATAACAGGGAGAAGTGCCCAGTAAAGTTAATGCAGCCTTTGAAACGATGAGGGACAGCGATGCTTCAGAAGCTGCCACCATGCTGAAATAAAAGGGGAGAGTGAGGTTTTACTGAATGTGAGGATCAGAAGAGGTGGACACAAATAAAAAGGGGCTGTCAAGATACTAGAGAAAGAGCTAGAAAAGATAACATCATAAAACTTGGAAAAATAAGATGTTTCTGTAGCTTAGCCTGCTTTAGATAGTAATGACCTGGTAGATTTTAAACTGTGAAGAGTTTTTTTGGGGTTGTTTTCTATTGGTAGTCTGCAACTAGTCATTTACAAGCAGAACAAGATATAGATGCTACTTGTATGGGCTTTTTCTGCAGTGAACAGTAGTGCTGATGAGGCCATGATTGATCTGTTGGCTGGATTGGAGAATGATGGCTATCAGATGGGACACCACCAAGCACTCTCTCAGCATCGTTCTCTTGGAAGCTGTCGAAATTCTCAGAACAGCGATGATGAAGAAAATGAACCACAGTGTGAGAAAGAAGAAATGGAGCTTAGCTTGTTAATGTCCCAAAGATGGGACAGTAGCCTTGAAGAGCCTGGGCCAAAAAGAAGGTATATATGTGATTTTGTTTTCTTAATATATTATTTTCTGCCAGATATTTTCTCCCTTCCACCTTGTTTCAAGTGTGCTATGAGTCCAGTGAGCTGTAGAGAGCTCTCTGTTGACAGCATCAGAAGAATCCATGCAGATGTTGGGATAAAATGCAGTTGTTGAGATGGAACTGTGAATCATCAGTCTTATACAGAAATAAAGATTAAATGTTTAGGTTTGGCTAGCCCTAAGCTTCTGGTTTGCTGTTTGAGGGAAAACTTGAGTAGAATTTTTATCCTCTAAATCCAAGTACAAATACTTTAGTTGTAACCTCCTTTTAAGGTAACACCTTGGTTGTAGTACAAATGTTACAGTCTACCTTGTACGTCTCTTACTGAAGTGATTATTTCAGAAGTATTCTTGTGAAGGCTGCCCCAGAAGCCTGAGAACAACTCCCATTTGTTTCCATGCCGAAAGCTTATATGGAAACATGACTATTGCTCACTCTGCTGGACTGCCAGAGGGTCAGCAGCTTGAATATGTTTAAGGCCAAGATTCTTTGAACAGTTTCTCAGGTTGTAATGACCTTTCATATAGCTGCACTGACAGGCATTGAAAGAACCTCTATCCAGTTTCTCTTCACCCCTGCTCTGGACAGACTTGCTGGTGTTTATAATTCTGTTTGAAAGATGAGAGACTTCACAGAGATAACATTTGATATTTGGGTTTTTTACAACAGAAATCATAATTATACTATGATTTGAAGAGCAAGAGAGGCATAGAAATAATTAATCTTTCCTGAAGGCATGCAGAAAAGTTGTAATAGAATCAGAAGTTAGATAATTAGTCTCCTAGTTCTAGAGATAATTCAGCTCTAAAGCTACTTTTCCTATCTGACCTTTGATTTTCTTATGGGTTGTTTTTTTTTTTTTACCCTCACAGTTGAAGTTTCCATCTAACACATTTCACATTGATCTTCAGTTCAGTGGTAGTTGCTGTGTAAAACCAGCTTAGATCTTGCAGAATTTGTTGGTTCAGGCACAGCTCTTCATGGTCATGACTGTACAGCCTCTGGGGTCAGATAGGGTCCTGAAGCAGTTAACTGCTTCTATGTGGTAAAGAATCCTCTTGAAATCTCACCAGACTCGAGGAGCTGTTCCCCAGTAAGTCACTCACATATGCCTACATCTTCATCCCAGAGAGAAAGCGCTAGGGAGGGGTTTATATTCCAGGTGCCTCCACAGAGGGAGTCAGCTAAGGTTCAGAGGGAATTCAAAGCTCTGTTTCAGCATGAGCTCTGCAGAGTTTGGACTGACTTTGGAAGAGAGCACGTGTATCTCTGCCCCCTGCCTTCTGCACATGCGTAAAGAGCCAGCTGGAGTGTAGTTATTCTGCACAGGCTCATTCTGTCTGTGCTGCTACCTGATGCATCCTACCATATCCATGTTATTGCTTCTCTGTTATTGGATATTCACCAGTCTTCTATTGTAACATAAAATATATTGAGATAATGATGAGTAACAGCACCCTATAGAAATAAAATCCAAACCAAAACAAAACCCCAAACTTCATTTCCTTAGTATTTATCTGTATTTGTTTCTCCTGGCACAAAATAGCTTATTTCTATGAAGGATTATGTCCACACTTTATTTTAAAGAAGAAACCAGATTCCTAAGTCCTTCTAGAGTAGTAATATAGCAGAGAGTTTGGTTTGGGGGGGGTTCTATTTTTTCTTCTCTTAGAAAGCCATGACACCCTAAAAACATGAAGAATTCGTAGAAGCTTTTCTTTGTTGATTTGCTACTTTTTTTTCTCTCAGCAGATTTATGATTGTAAGAATGGCAGTAGAACAGTTAACCTACTAGAAATGGTTTTAGTATTATCAACAGCAACTTCTGAATGTTCAAGGAGAGATGGAAACAAACACTGTTTTGATGGTTGTGCTTTAGTTAAGCCTGCCAAAAGAGAGAGCTCTTAGAATACAGTAAAGATTCCTTAACAGAAAAGTAAACATCTGTTTGCTAAGAACTAAACTGAAGTAATTTTGCACAGTTGGTGTAGTCTTCAAATTTCAACCATTTTCAAGCAATGAGATTACATTTCAGTAAAACTGAAATAAAATTAAACCTGTAAATCCTTTCTCTCTGACTTCCTAAGCTAGTGAATCTTCCTGCTATTACCTGTAGTTTTTAAATGTCTGGCTACCAGTGTTGCCTCTTAGAATAGTAACATTGAATAATATGTTGTGTTTCTCAGTGAGAAAGGGTGAGAATTTGTTTGTTTCCCTTTGCTCCCCCAAGTTACACAATCCTATAGCACCACACCCCTTTAATTTTGAGGTTCCCTGTGGCTACTGGTGCTTCCTAAGAGAAGCATTGTGCATTAGCTTCTTCATTTTCTCTAGGTCATCTGGCAAGAGTATGCATCGAAGTTCAACGGAAGAGGATTCATCTTCAGAGGAAGAAATGGAATGGAGTGGTAACAATATGCTCCTAACTAATCTCTCTATACCTCAGCTAGATGGAACTGCAGATGAAAATGGTGGTAAGTAGATAGAAAACCAGCTCTGGAAATAGAATTATTACCCAGGTCATAGTTTGTTTTAAGATCAATTTGCTGATTCTTCAAAGTGCTGCCCCTTTTCAATTTGTGTGTCAATTGGAAGGAAATGCTCTCAACAGATTGAGTAGACCCTTAACATCTTTATAAACTAACATTATTTTAATCTAAATGCCCTCTACAAATGACCAGACTTTGCTTTTCCTGTTGTATTAATGATTCAAAAAAGGGCATTGTTTAGTTGGTTTTATGGAAAACACAGTTACCTTGTTGCAAGGGGTATTTTTCTGTTCCTATTTGTTACACCAATACAGTGTCAAAATTAATGATTCTGTTGGATCATTTATCCTGCTGGGTTTTCCTTGTAAACAGCAAATGTATTATTATGTAAATCTAGATGGTTCTTTGCTTTGCAGCTATTTGCCACACATTGTAAAATCCAGTAAGCCTTTTTTTTTGAGCTTGTGTTTCATTCAGCAGATTTTGTGCTCACATCTTGGGATTGCACGAGTTAAAATTAGGCAGTGGCAAAGCTGATGCAGAAGAAGCTGCCTTTCAAAATCTATTAAAAATTAATCTATAGAGATATCTTGCTATCTCTTTATAACCTGCTATCCTTGATCAGATAACCTTAGTGAACAGAATGTACTTGTTGAGGTTAGGCAAATACATAAATAGAATTGTTTCATCAGACAATCTGCATATTTTCACATTTTAAAACTCTGTTGAGCAAAACAGTGTAAAATGTGTGGATCATGTGAAGGAAAATCTCTGTCTATACCAGCATTTTCTCAGGAATAGGTTCACATTTCTTCTTGGTCTAATCAACAGTAATTGTTCTTTGTTTAGAAATGCTGTATTAGTCATACTTCATTGCTTTGAAATTTGGAATTTGTGGTTAGCATCCCGTTGCACAGAAGCTTCCTTCTTAATCCCTCGAACAAACTGGTTAATGTAAGATCTTATTTGTGCTCATGCACCTTCCTCATTTCCTGTGGTTGTGTTTCCTCTTCAGGACAGGAATATAATCCTTTACAAAATTCCTGTCATAACTCTTGAAGCTATTTGACAAAAACAACATCATATATTAGTATATAAAATACATATGACTTCATTTTAGCAGTTTTTCTAGAGAATGTGAGCAATCTGATCTTACTATATAGACAACCACAACTATTCTTTTGTGTTCACTGTTTAAAGCATAGTTTGCTTTTCCTTTGCTTTTATAGGTATAATGGCAGGGATAATACATGACTTGATGTACTACTAATATGGTTTAGTTTTGCCAAATATACAATTGTAATTTCCTTATTTGCAGCAGTTTTTAAATGACTGTAAAAAGGGATGCTTCTGGCTCATAAGACTGTATCTTAAATCACTGCTTCAATTTTAGGTATATGAAATAGTACGTGTGGAAGGAGTATATTAGCTTAGAATGAATTTATTACTGTGAACTTTAGCATCAAGTTCTTATGATACAGTAAATTCAAAACAGAACTCAGTTGAGTTCCTCTAAATTAGAAAGTGCTTATCCACACATGAATTTGTGTCCATAACATGTGAATGAGTGACAAGGGGTTTTTTGCAGTTTTTCTGTCAGGTGTCTTCAAGTATTTGTTGACACTTAACTAAACTCCCATTTTCTTGGTTTTCAGTTAATCTCCCTCGTTCTTACCCTCAAAGAATCATAGGCAGCATCTCCCAGCAGTGTTTCACAGCTCAGGGACTCTGTATGCATTGGAAAAATGTTAGAAACAGACTGAGACTTCCTTTTGTTTTTCCCACCTGTCGACAAATGAACTGCAAAGCTGAAGGCAGCATGAACCCAAGATAATCCCCAAATTGGTTGAGACTTACAGGAAAGGCCCAAAGGATCCCCTGTTTAGTATGACACTGTGCAACATGTGCTTCCAGGTCATACAGCATGACCTGTCCCTCTTCAACATTTCAGCTGGAGATGTGGGCACATGAACAAATGCTGTGTGCCAGGAGCTTTGTGGTAGCCGTCTCTTTGCAGAGGAATAAACTCCTTCAAATTACTTTGTGTTCAGTGCGGTTATGAGAAAGCACACAGTGCTGCAAACCAGTTGTTAATCTGCCACTTACACCTGCCTGTCCACACTTAAAACCCTGCAGTAAATGTGGTGAAAGTATCAGCAAATAGAGAGAAATCATCCCAGGTCTGACGTGATGAGTCTGCACAGGACGGTTACTGCAGCACAGGCTGGCCACAGATCTGTGTGGGTATGAATTTATGATCTAACTAAAAGGTGTGAGCTCCTTGTTTAACACCTGAAAGGGTGGTGGATTGCTCTGCCTTATGAAAGTGCAGCAAACTCCCTATGCTTCATGCACAGGACAGTTCCAACACAGCAGGAGCTTTATATTAAGATAGTGATTGCCTTACAGCTTTCTGAGCAATGACTTTTCTGTATGGGGAAAGTCATCTAAGTAAGCTCTTTGTTTTTCAGAGCCAATGAGCATGCATATTTCTCGAGGACAAAGTAGGATAGAAGCTTTTCTAGAAATCAATCTGTTCCTATTTAGTTATCTGAAAGTGATTTTTAGAAGCTTTTCAGAAAACCAGCATGAAATCTTTGGCAATTGTATGCAAGTCTACCATCTAGGAGTGCTGACAGAACAGCTGAGACACAAATGTACTGACAATGGCATTTTGGTAAAGCAGCTCACGTACTTAGGGTCTGTAGTTGTCATGATCAGAAATGCAGTGTGATTTAGAGGAGTTTTGTTTCTTCTTTGGATGGGAAGGCTTGCAGGAAAATGTCATTAAAATGCTTAATGCCTTAGGTTATTATTTTCACAGGAAAACTAGAGTAAAATTGCTTGTCTTCCATTTCAGACAATCCTTTGAATAATGAAAGTTCTCGAACTCACTCGTCCGTCATTGCAACAAGCAAAATGTCTGTAAAGACCTCAATCTTTCACAAAGATGCTGCTACACTAGAACCCCCATCTTCTGCTAAAATCACTTTTCAGTGTAAACACACAAGTGCCCTTTCTAACCACATTTTGAATAATGAAGATTTAGTAGAAGACCTCTCGCAACCAAACACAGAAACGAGACCTGAACGTTCAGTCCACTCTCTTACAAAAGAAAGCACTTTTTCAGCCAAGTACCCAACTCCATTCAGCAATAGTACCCACGCAGAAAACTCTCACAAGGAGAGCAACAAGAAAGAGACTCTCCCAGTTCCTTCATGTGAAAAGAACATTTTTGAGTTTGAAGATGATCTTTCGTCAGTGAGCAGGCAGATACCTAGTAGGAAGTATACTAGCATCAGGAAGGCTGAAAAGGATGGCTCTTTTATGCACGTGGGCCGCCACATTGGTGACAGCATGTTGAATAAAAACTTATTTAACTTTTCTGATTTGAGCCACTCCAAAGGTAAAATGTCCTCTGAAGTCAATGAAAAATCCAGCAGTGCAAGTATGAATACTTTTTTTCCAGCAACAGTTACAGAAAATTGTGAATTGATGTCTTGTTCAGGAGGCAGTCGAACTGTGGTACATTCACTTGAAAATAACGCTGATGAAGGTGGCCTTAATAAGCTTAAAATTAGGTATGAAGAATTTCAGGAGCATAAGGCAGAAAAGCCAAGCCTCAGTCAACAAGCAGCACATTATATGTTCTTTCCTAGTGTAGTTCTTTCTAATTGTCTCAGTCGACCACAAAAGTTAGCTCCTGTGACATATAAATTACAGCAAGGCAACAAGCAGTCCAGGTTGAAGCTGAATAAAAAGAAGCATAGTCTGATCAATCATCAGGAGCCTGCAGGTGTAAATGATGTTGCCTCAGTGAAGGAAAGCTGCTACGCACAAGGTAACGCTTGTAATAACTTCCCTGACAAGGATAGTGCTTTACCTAGTGACTTAGTTCAAGTTCCTCTGGAGACTCTTGACAACAAAATACCTACAAGTACTGCTAATTACACTGACTGCCAGTTTGCAGATGGATCTCTTGAAAGCGAGCAGTCCTTTGGGTTCTGCGGGACCAAATACACGCTCCGGACGAAGCGGAAGGTCAGTTACGAGACGGAAGACAGCGAGTCGAGCTTTGTCGCACACAACTCCAAAGTTAATCTACCTCAGCCGCTGGAAAACGTTGAAGGTTTGGAGGGGTCTCAGAAGGCTCGGAAGCGCAGAAGGCTTTCCAAAAAATTGCCACCTGTTATTATTAAATATATTATCATCAATAGATTTAGAGGGAGAAAAAATATGCTTGTTAAACTAGGGAAAGTAGATTCTAGTGAGGAAAGGGTAGTACTCACGGAGGAAAAGATGAATTTATATAAAAAGCTTGCACCTTTAAAGGACTTTTGGCCAAAAGTTCCTGACTCTCCTGCAACCAAATATCCTATTTATCCACTAACACCAAAGAAAAGTCACAAAAGGAAAGCAAAGCATAAGTCAACCAAGAAAAAAGCTGGAAAACCACAGAAAACAGGTAGTAAAAATATTAAGAGAACTTTATCTTTCAGAAGAAGGACTCATACAATTCTTTCTCCTCCTTCACCATCCTACAATGCTGAAGCTGAAGACTGTGACTATAACTACAGCGATGTTATGTCCAAGTTAGGTTTTCTTTCTGAGAGAAGCACAAGCCCAGTAAACACGTCTCCACCTCGTTGCTGGTCTCCCACTGATCCAAAAGCAGAAGAAATTTTGACCAACCTGGACAGAGAAGCTTTATTTAGTAGGGGGCCCAATATGTACAACAGCAAGACTGCTAATTCAAGTGTAGGAAAAAATAGTCGAGCGAAAACTCAGGTTAGGAAATGTAAAAAGAAATTTACTAGCCCCACTGTATCTACCAAGAAAAAGAAAAGGATTAATCAGGCTGATAAAACAGTAGAGGATGGAAGGAAGAAACCTAGAACAAAGCAAACACAAAAAACAGCTGAAAAAGCATCCTCAAGAAAGCGTGCTGTGTTTAAAGATGAGAAAGGAAATTCTCACTCTGCTGCAGAAGTTAAGCTTGTGCTGAAACATCAGGATCTGCCGGAGATTTCTTACAACTCTGTCAGCTCACAGCCACCTCCTAACCGGAAGGAGAGTTCTCTTCCTGGCTATTCAGGAGGATACCTGCTGCCAGCACAGCTCCCTTCAGCAGCTGATGCACAAGGTAATTCATCTGTCTGTTTCCATTCAGTGATGGAAATTGATAAGCCTGTAGATGCACAGGGTTTACCTGCTCCACAAGAAGACCCTCCTTCATCTTTCCCATCTTCTGCTGTGGCATCTGGAAGGGAAGTACCAAAAATGAGCTCTCAAAAGCCCAGGACACAAAGTAGTATATTTAGATTGAAGGATTCTGCTGTCATTCAAAACATGTTTGATCCATCTAATCACTCAGCTCAGGTAACACAGAATGCACATATCTCTAAAGATAAGATTTCTGCAAAAGCAGAAGAGATTAAAAATTTGCAAAACAGATACTTGCCACCAGCTGGGAAATTAAGTGAAGCTGGTGACCCTTTGGACACAGCAAAGGTGGATCAGTTGCATGCCACTAACTACTTGCATTGTAACGACAATAATCAACAGCAGGTTGGTTGTTTACCAGAAGCATCCAAGCGTTCTGATCCACGTCCTTCTGGTCTCAAGTCATCTGAAGAAAGCCCTGGGCCACTTCAGCTGACTAAGAACTGTTTTGTAACATCTTTGAAGAGTCCAGTGAAACAGTTAAACTGGGATCAAAACCAGAGAGGATTTATTCTGGATATGTCGCATTTTAAACCTGAAACAGCAAAAGAAAGGTCCCTGTCAGAAACAACCATGAAACAAAAACCCATCTCCCAGTATAAAAACAGGACTATAGTGTCCCCATCAGCGTTCAGTGAAGGCCAGTCTGGCCTAGCTGTTTTGAAAGAGTTGCTCCAGAAGAGACAGCAGAAGGCTCAGAATGCCAGTGTTACACAGGAACCAATACCAGCTAAACCGCAGCTGAGCAGAAACGTAACGTGCCCTCTTGAACAGAACAAAGCAATCAAGAGGTCACGGTCAGTCACTTCATCAAGAAAATCTCGTGCTCCTAGGAATACAAAACCTAAAGAGAAAACACCAAAACTTTCCAAAATGCAGTCTTTGAGCCAGCAGGGCACTAGTCACGTTGATCACTCTGTGTCTGATGACAGCCCAGTGTTTTTTTCAGACCCTGGCTTTGAAAGCTGCTACTCGCTGGAAGACAGCTTGTCTCCAGACCACAATTACAACTTCGATATCAATGCCATAGGGCAAACTGGATTTTGCAGTTTTTATTCTGCAAGCCAGTTTGTGCCAGCAGATCAAAACTTGCCCCAGAAATTCCTGAGTGATGCAGTTCAAGATCTTGGTTCTGGACAAACAACAGAAAATGACTTCCTGTGTCATAATGACCAAAAATCTGAAGAAGAAAAGCAACGTTCTTCAAGCACAAGCAAATGGCTTCGGGCTGGTGCCCTGAGCCCTGAGCTCTTTGAGAAGGCCTCACTGGACAATGCTGAGAACCACTGCCATAGCCAGCGGAGGAAAAGTGCTCACCCTTCAGCTTCTAGATCTAGCTCTCTCGATACCTCTTGTCCACAAGAGGCTGAGGTCTGCTTAAATGAAAAATTCAAATTGAACAGAAACACAGTAAATAAAGAGAGATTTCTTAACCTTCCTCAGCCAACCAGCTCAGACTGGATTCCAAGCCACATTAGAAAAGAAACCACTTTTGAACCCTGTCAACCACTTGATTCTGTTAATACCTCTTTCACATCCATACTGTCTTCTCCTGACGGGGAACTTATAGATGCAGCTTCTGAGGATTTAGAACTATACGTTTCAAGGAACAACGAGGCATTAACTCCAACACCAGATAGTTCACCAAGATCAACCAGTTCTCCCTCACAGTCCAAGAATGGAAGCTTTACACCTCGTACTGCTCACATTCTTAAGCCTCTCATGTCCCCACCCAGTCGGGAAGAAATCATGGCAACTTTGCTGGATCATGATCTCGCAGAAACCATTTATCAGGAGCCATTTTGCAGCAATCCTTCAGATGCTCCAGAAAAGCCAAGGTACTGTATTCAATGCATTTCCCTCTACATGTGCTTGTGATTATATTAAATTTAATATAGTTCTGTGAACAATTTTATGCTGTTATGTGGCACAGATGCATGAAAGATCTCATCTGAAACACATACATTTGAAGTTGAAAATGGCTGTACTTCCCGTGCAAATGCCCATTTTTCTTCGTGGCACTTCATTTTTTTATTGCTTGATATTAATGCAGCAAGTGGGAATGTGCCTGCTTGGTTTGCAAAAGAAAGGTAGTGCCCACAGGAACTGCATAGCGAGAAAACTAGGTAGCAGGCCTCTGCTTGTGTAGCGGCCTGGGGATTGCCTGCAGTGCAGTTTAGGGCAAAGCCATAATTCCAACTTCTTTTCTTCCCAGGGAGATTGGAGGACGGCTTCTGACAGTGGAAACCAGGCTTCCAAATGATCTGCTTGAGTTTGAGGGAGACTTCTCATTAGAAGGTCTACGGCTCTGGAAGACTGCATTTTCAGCAATGACAGAAGGTCCTAGGCCAGGGTCTCCTCCTCGTTATGGTCACTCTACTGTTAATAAAAGAGAAAGTAATAGCCATAAAACTAGTGAAGACAAAAAAATAGTTATAATGCCATGCAAGTGTGCTCCAAGCCAACAGCAAGTTCAGATATGGCTTCATGCCAAAGAAGAGTATGAACATTTCAAGAAATTGCCTAAGCATCATCCTGCTGAACCGGCAAAGGTAGCTGAAAATTTCAGCTCTGCAGTATTGTCTGAAGAGAAGGCTATAGAAGTAGTAAAAGTAGCTAAAGATTTAAGTTTATCTAGTCTGGAAGATGAAAGACCTATTGTGCCTACAAAGAATTCTCCTGCTTCTGTGGCAGAAACTGTAAAAGCACAAACCAAGGGAACCTGTGATAAGTCTACAAGCACTATAGGAACTTCTGTAAATGTTAAAAATGACATGGAGTCTAGTAAAGCTCCATCTGAAAGCAAGACACTTACTACTTCAACACTAGAACATGATAAGGAGGAGGAGGAAGAGGAGGAAGATTATTATGTCAATTATAGTTCACCAGATTCTCCAGTACTTCCTCCTTGGCAGCAAGTAGCATCTCCAGATCCCAAGCAGTCCAGTTTAGAAGACACAGAGTGGAAAAGTCAGGATGTTATTTTGTCTTCTGTGGAAGGAAATGATGTGGTACCTGTTGGAAGTGCACAGAGCTCTGCATCCACCCAAGTGGGTATTAGGACATCATTTGACACGTCTCCATTTCCAGTTCATGAAGGTCCTGAACATTCTGAATCCATTTGCCTACATAGTACACCCATTGTGCAGAGAAAGAACCAAAATGGAGTACCTGAAGTTCTTGGCTTTACACCCTTAACCACAGGTAAATGCATTAAGTGATTCTAATGATAACCAAAAGAATTCTGAATATATCTTAGTTGAATATATCTTAATATATCTTAGATATTGAAGTCTTCTTGATTATTTTGCTTGCATTTTTCCAAACATAATCTCATTGTAGAATGTGAATAACATCACAGTGTTCAGATGATAATTATGTGAGGTTTGGTAACTTACAGCCTTGTACTATCCCTTCCTAAATGTCCATAAATACCAAGTTGCAATAGTTATGCTTTGGATTGGGCAGAGAATAAAGTTGTATTTGTTCATGTATCTCTCATATTTGTTTATAAGGTTAACTCCACACTGCTGGTTGTTTCCAGCATGGTGTTTAATGGTTAGACAATGTTATTGAGGCTAAGTAGTTTTGTATTCATACACATTCACAGAACCAAAAGCCCAGAAACTGAGCCAGAAGAGGGGCAATAATACTGATGGTCTACGAAGAGTGCTTCTAACCACACAAATGAAGGTAAGTTAAGATTTTATGTGCAGATGTATGTTTATTACACCACACCCACACATTTCTAGTCTCTTTCTTCTGTGTTGGTTTTTTCTTTTGCTGTTAGCATCCTGGAATATGGTTTCAGTGGTCAGATGCAGTTGCTGTGGAATCAGCGTGCACTCAAAGCTTGGAAAGAAAAGCGAGATACTGAGAGTGTGTTCTGTGTTTTAGGGTAGTGAGACACTGATGAAACACTGAAGAGACATTGTGTAAGGATGTTGTTTTGCTTTGTTAGTTACAGCATCCTTTTTTGGTTCTATTGTGAGTTCCCTTTGTTATACATATGTGTGTATATGTGTCTGTGTATTATCAGGCAGTAAAAGAACGTAGGCAGTGAAGGGCACTGCTGTGCTGACAGAGTAGAAATGACATGGATCACATAACATAATCAAATTTGCATGTTTTCCCTACATGATGTTTTTGCTCCCCAAGCTGGAAACAGATCATGGGCTAAGCACATCACCAGATTGACCCAATAGTTTTTAGAGTTGTTCTCAACATGCTGGTATTGACCTGGCTCAGGTGGGTGCTTAGCTGCACCCTTAATTCAGTGCCTTAAGAAGTGGTGACTGAAACAGAGGATTTTGATGAGTTGTCACTTGAGAGAATAAAGATCTGCTGGTTCCACTGGCCTGAGGCTTCTAAGAAAGCCAACATGTGTATTATTTTGGGGTTTTTAGGTATTTCAAACTGCCTCTTGCTTTACTATGAGGTTTCATTGCAATTATTTCTAAAAGGCAGAAAGATACAACTATTGCTTCCCTGTTGAAACATGACATGAGGAGATAGTGAAAGCTGCTTTTTTTAATAACTGTAGTGTAGCATTTGCATTTTCATTGATAAATTTGATTCCATATTGCATATGAATTTAGCAACCTGTATTTTCAATATCATACTGTGACTTTTTGTTTTCTTTTTCCTCCCCTTCCCTTCCTCCACCCCCACTAAGAATCAGTTTGCTGCCCTTGGTGCTCCAAAAAAAGAGACTTCTCAGATTGAAGGCCCATCTTTAAATAACACCTATGGTTTTAAAGTCAGTGTGGAAAACCTGCAGGAAGCCAAATCTTTACATGAGGTAACTTACTGTTACATGTTATTTTATAAAATGATAGTTTATCAGATCAGTTTTATAATGGCAGAATTTAAAATTCTTTTCCTCCTTGGTCCTTACCTAGCTTAAAATTAATTAGTGTGTGATGTCTGCAGCTTTAAGTAGTTGCTATGCTAATTTCAGCTTGATCTCCAAGTTCCTTTAATAGTATTGAACTACATTTCAAAATGTTTTTGTTGAGGTGATAAACCTTCCTTTAAAAAATAAAACTGAGAGAAAGCTCAGAAGGAAGAAACAGTAAGTTTTGTTTAAACACATTACTGGAAAGCCTAATTGACCATAACTTTCATAGATTGTTTCCTTAAGAAACAAGACATCTGGCATCATTTAGTCAAGCCCTCCCAGTATCTCCAGTATCTGTATTTAAGAAAACAGTATGTCTCAGAGTCTCTCTGCATACTCTCTCTGGGTCAGTGGTTGTTCTGGGAAGAGAGACCAAAATTGGTGCTGGAGAAAGCGTTGCAATGTGGATACAGTACTGCTCTGTTTGGCTGCTAACTGGCCAGCCAGCATGTGTGTGTTCCCAGTCTGTCACCACATCCATGGCTTGGAATTAGCTGTTGACCAATTTACAGATGAAATGGGGAGATAGCGGTTTTATGTGCTGAGTAGATGACATAGGAGAAGCCACAAGAAAGTCATGATTTTGCAGGAGATGGAGATAGGGCATGACAAAAAAATTTCATTTCAGTGATGACTGCAGTGATTTAGGATGCAAATCTAAAACCAGGCTGCCCCAGAGCAGATTATATCCTCAGAAATATTTGTTACTTTTCCTTTGTAATCCCTCCAACAACTCCCTTAGTCCACATTACCAACAATGTTATGCAAGACAACAGAACAGCAGCATAGCACTGAAAGAGTATTAAATACAATTAAATAAATTGTAGAGTCAAAACTGTACCACTTATAAGGATTAGCATTTTCTTCATGGAAACCATTCTGCAACATGCTGTGGCAGTTCATTAAGCAAGTGAAGGGGAAGTTAGGGATTCTCCATATCTTCCTGTGAGTGACTTAGTCTTGGTGCTTGTTTGCACAACTTTGGGTGG
Source organism: Galbula dea (assembly GCA_013399015.1). Classification (NCBI taxonomy): domain Eukaryota; kingdom Metazoa; phylum Chordata; class Aves; order Piciformes; family Galbulidae; genus Galbula; species Galbula dea. The sequence goes on along the minus strand of VWZX01003392.1, from coordinate 126,492 downwards.
GGAGGGACTGTTCTTGAAAAGTCTGGAAACTTCATTCAGCTCAATATGCAAAGCTGTTTGAAGACATTACAGGAATTTACAGCTGAACGTTTCTGGTTTGTGTTTTCTGCCTTTGGTAGCAGGTAATACTTAGAAACAAGTATTGCATTTTAGTAACTGACTATAAAAACATATTAAGTGATAAATCTTTTTTAGTAAGATATTCAAAAACAGTCCTGCCCAGAGATGCATGTTTAGTCACTTTGATTAATTTTCAGGTGTAATCTCTTAGTTACAATATAATATGATCATATAAATGTCTGCAATGCACTAACTTGCAGTAATAATCTCCTCTTAGTCTGTTGAAGAAAGCTCCAAAACATGCTAACTTGTTGTATTTCTTTGTTGATAGGTCCAGCACCTTACCCTCATCAGTATGGAGTTGCATGCTCGAACCAGACGAGATTTGGAGCCAGACCCAGAGTTTGATCCCATCTGTGCTTTGTTCTATTGCATCTCCTCAGACACAGCACTGCCCAGTACTGATACAAAGGAAATCACTGGTGCTATAGTGGTCGACAGCAACAGGACCCTCTCAAACCAAGGTTCCTATTACTTTTTTCTTAACATATTTTACAGAAATGCTTATTCATAGTAATCAAACAGTAGCAAGCAAAATAGAATCGAGTAATATTGCTATTTAGCTCATTGAATTTTGTCTTGTTGACTGTTGGATGAATGGCCATATTAAACATAGAGAGAGTTTTCCTGCTTATATCTTCCAAAGAACTATTGCATGAGCTGCAAACCACAAATCCCATACACATGTGCAAAGTGTCTCTGGCTGCGTGCTTGGGGACGAGCTCCTGCAGTGTTCTCAAAGTATAAAGAGGAAAACTTGCCTTTAGTTTCCTGCTCAAGTTGCTGGATAGCTACCAGTAGAAAATGTTAAAAGCAAGACAGTATGTTTTATATTTTACTTAAGGGTTATTTTTGTGGTTTTATCTGATCCTTTGAGGATCTAAACAGGGGCCCTTATTCTATTGTACCTTTTTGGCTTTGTTTAGACCAGTGATACTCAACCTGTGGCTCTAGAGCCGGATGTGGCTCTTCATGGCCCTACAGGCGGCTCTCGCAATGTAGGCGTCTGATCGGCGCTCCACTCTATCAGGCAGCGCGGGGAGCACTGAGCAAATGGACCAGCAGTGTGGGAGTCGCTGAAGTTCCCCCTCCCATAGGGGGAAAGAAAAGGAGCTGCTGGGATCCCCCCACAGGTAAGAGTAGACATCACCTCCCACCCAGCAGCCGTGGGGCAGAATGGGGAAAAACTCGCCCTTTCGCCCCTTCCACCCCTCCACCCCACTCCTTCCTAGCAGGCAGAAGGGGTTGAAGACAGAATGCTGCCGGGAGAGAGGATGCTGATGTGTCATGTCGTGATGTATCAATATGTGATGATGCTGAGGCAGCACTGTCACACATTGAAGTGTCATGATGGAAAAAAAAGAAATTAAAAATCACACTGTTGAGAATATCAACTTGATTTGTATGGTGCTCTACAACTCCATTTAATAAAGAAGTGGCTCTCCAGCTGTTAAAGGTTGAGTACCACTGGTTTAGGCTAGTAAACAAAAAACAACAAAGTCCTCTTTCTTTCTTTCAGGGTTTCTTTGGCATTGTCATTGTGTATTAAACCACAAAATACTGTCTAAAATTTAAAGTGTGGACAAAAACCTAACAAAAATAAACTTAGCAGTAAGGCAACAGCTCCTTCTTTTATCAGTTTAGTTTTCAAAGTATTGTAGGTATTAGACCATGTTAAGCTAAGTCCTTTTTATTCTCAGTGAAGTTTATTCTGGTATTATATGCTTGTTACTATCTCTTAAAAAATTATCTCCATGACCTTACTAAGTGAGATTTTCCACAGTATAGCCACTAAAGCTCCCTAGGTGTGTACCACTGATAAACTATCAAGAAAAGCTCTCTGTAAAGAGGTCCAGTAATCTTTTTGCAGAAACAGTGTTTCTGATCTGGTTTTGTTAGTGAAATAAAGTGATGTTTTTAAATGTTATTGTGATATTCCTTGCTTTAATTGATGTGTGCTGTCAACAGTTTCTTGCTAGAACTTTTTGAGTTCCCTGTGGAGTAACTTGACATTGAGATACACCCTTTTTCTCCCCCCCCCTTTTTCTATTATTATCACTTTCTAAGTTACAGGATTCATTTTAACATTGATTTCTGAAAGCACACTTCTTTAATTCTCAGAGTCTTAAGAATGTGCCTAAGTAGAATGCTTTTCTAAAAACTCCAGATTGTTGCCTTATTCAGAGATATCACTGTCTGTTGGATAAGGAAAATGAAAAGACAGAAATATATGTTGCATATTATTCATTTAAAGAGGTTTTTTTATATGGAAGGCAAATGCTGAATTCCTGCAGGCATACAGATTTATTTATTCACACATTATCAATGTAGACACTCTTAATGTGCAGTAAGTGAGCAGTTGCTCATGTTCTTCCACTTCTATTAGTAACTTAGCAGGGTTTTAGAAGTGTACTGAAAAAGAACTGTACTATGTTACGTAGCATTTTTGTTCTTCAAAGCCTTTTGCAAGTACTGCTTATAGCTAGCAGTTAGAATACATATTTTGCATGAAGATATTGTGTGAGCTGTCATACAGTCCTTCAATATTTCTTACTAAAATAATTTTCTAATAGCTGGACTCATGTGCATATAAAAGGGTGACATTTCTCTGGAATCCAGCCTATTTGTACCTGAGAGTTTGTGCCAGATTACCACTGGGATAGAATTTTGCAATGTGAAAAGAACAAACTTTTCCACCCAGTTAGTTTTAAAGCTAAGAGTTTGTATTCCATTCTTTTTTGTCAGTTGTATGTTTTATTCTAAAGCAGTATTGTTGACTGAAGTCATGGAATTCCTTCTAAATTGTAATGATTTCTTTTACTTTATTTTCTAGGATGCAGAGACCAAGCTCCCTTGCTCACGAGATCTGGAGTTACAGGACTAGAAGTCAGTTACGCTACTGATGAAAGAACTCTTTTCCAGGAAGTAGTGAATATTGTGAAAAGGTAGCATATCTGTACGTTCTACTTTTATTTTTCAGGCTTGGTACAGCAGTTTTAGTTCCTTCAACCCTTGCCAGTTTCTCAAATACTGATTTTTTTTGTTGTTGTTTCCCTCAAAGGCTTGTTTCTAGAGTGGACATGCATGGTGGTCTTTCAAATAAAAACACTTTTTGCTTTCAGATCCTCCTAAGCAGCTGAGTAACAGTCTTGAAACTAATCAGCCATATAAGTAATCTTCTTTAACAAACAACCTTTCCTGTTTGGTAATCAGAGAATTCATGACACATCCCTCTCTGCAACTTGGAACAGTAGCTACTGGCAGTGCTGAGAGCTAGAGAAAACCCCTCCGATGGGAAGGATTTTTTCAAAGGAGTCTGAGGCAAGACAGAAAAAAACCCCCTACATGGTAGTAGACTTGCTATGGACAGATTCAAATAACCTGTAGCTGAAAAATCAGTTGCCTTCGTTAGTTTTGTCTTCTCTGAAGAGAATTCTTCTGCTCTATCAGACTTGGAAAACTGCTGCTTTTCCCCGTCTCCACTGAGGCTGGGAAGCCTAGTTGGTAGCCCTCTCGGCTGGTGAGTAGGTGGAGCCACAGACGTCTCTCCAGGCCCTACTGTCAGAGGTGCAAAGCTGTGAAATTGCAAGGAAAAATAAACAGATTTAAGCTATGAGTCACCCTGCTGGAATAGAGGCACAAGAAAAAAATGTGTACTAGGCAGAGTACATTTGCAATTCTTTCTTTCTCCAACCAGAAAACCTCTGATGAGAAAGACATTGACCAACCCCATGAAGCCAGAATTCAAAAAGAGTTGCTGAATGCAACCAACACAGGGTGGGTCCTGACAGAGCAGCAGATCCCTGTTCAGAGAAGACAAAAGTCAGGTAAGGAACATCGTTTTATTTTTCTCTTTCTTGGAAATCTAGTGCTCCATCAAACTTAGGTAAACTACTGAGAAGAAGCTGCTAATCAATGAAGAACTCTCCACCAGTTTTGTGGAAGTTTAAAGAGTGACAGTACATAAGGAGTATGGGAGAGAGAACTCAGCAGTTAGAATAAATATTTATCACTGAAGATCAGAAGAAATCTGCATCTGCACATGCTGAAGTCATTACAGAATGAAAAAAGCATGCAATTTTTGTAGTACTTCAAGATGGAATGTACCACTCACCATGTTGCTGACTGAGAAATCTCTTCTCAGGAGTTCTTCTCTTTCAACACTCTGCTAGCATGCCTTTTTGACACAGCACCTTTATCTTCAAAGATGGAGTTAGTTAACTTGTGTTCCTGGAAGATAAAAGATTTGATGGTTAATGGCAAGACAGACCACTGTCATCTGAGTCTGCTTCTCTCTTCTCCCCCTCCATGCAGTGTCACCTAAGGAATCAGACTTCTGCTGAACTCTCTGCAGATATGTCTGTGAAGCCTTGGACCACATCTACAGTTTGTTCTTTTTTTTTCCCCCCCCCTTTTTTCTGTAGCATATGTAAAAGAATAAGAAATTTTGCTGGAGCAAATGTTTTGTATCTCTGAAGCACAAAAGAAGTGTGTAGGCCCAGAGTAGCTTTAACTGAAGGAAAAAGTATGACAAAACTGCTCCATGAAAAAGCAGTTGGACTGCAAAAATCTTCTTCAGTGGGGAATGAACACGCAAGCAGCTTTAAGGAAAACATCTCAGCAGCAGGGATTATTTTTCAACAATCTTCTGTTGCTGTCTTTACTTTTTCCAGCAGGTTAGAGAAGGAAAACAATCAGGCCATGTTTAAGAAGCATTACTGCTTGATATCCATGGAGCCAAGCTCACAGTCGCCTTCATTTGTCAGCAGAGCACCTATCAGAATCCTTTATACTGATGTATGCATCAGGCTAGATCATAAGAGATTCTTCTGACCTAACAGCATGTCCAGCATAACTGCAGCTTGATTTGCTTCTGTTCTTGGCCTCTTTGGCTACTGGAGGGAAGGGTGGCAGAGTGAAAATTAAGATTCCTGGCACAATGAATGACAGAATATCTGTTCAATCTTGATTGGCAGTACCAGGACCAGAACTGTTCACTTGTTGGTGCACTGAACAGAGGGTACCTCAGCTGTGGGAGGAACTGTCTTCAGCTGGACTGCAGAAGAATTCTTGTTCCCATTTCTAGTCATTCTCTTAGTAGTTGGCCTAATCCTTGCTCTTGTTTCATATATGTGAAATTGTGGAACACACCCATGTGTTTCAAGTTCCAGCCTTCTACTTTTCTGCTCAGGCCTTTTGTTCCAAAGGTTGATATTGTCACTTCTTGTCAGTAGATGTAAACTCTTGACCAGCACAGTAGAGAGTTCTTGACCACTGTTCCCAGCACAGAGATGAGGGAGAGGAGATTCCTGGGAAATGTATCACTTCCTGCAGTACTCTTAGCTTATCAGTCTCTTTTTCCATCAGAAATTTGCAAGCATTTTGTCTTTGGACAAATGACCCAGAGTATCTGTGCAAATAGTCTTTATAATGTGCTGGATGATATTGAGGGACACAGATGCTGAAGCAAGGACTGATGAATTAGTGAGGTTCTAATTCTTTGCTGCTGTTTTTATTCTTGGGCTGCATTGCTAGCCTTTTCTCACTGAAGAGTGTTTCCCAAATCTAACCTCTTATCATAGAGCAAAAGTTACTCTGTTTCATGTTCACTGAAAAGGAGTATTGCTCCAGAAAGTTTGCTGGAATTGGTGAGCTGAAGTTGCATTCAGTTAATACCTTCACTGTGAAAATTGTTCACTGTGAGCTGGATCTGAATGACCACAGTAAGATGAACATATGTTTCCACTTAGACATCTGTAAAGGAAATACTGGCTTAAATGTTCTACTGCAAAATTAGTAGATGTTGCCTCTGATTAACACAGCTGGCAAATGAAAAGAAGTCATCTTAAGGTCTGTAGATGAGAAGATGTGGTCATTTCTCTGGAATGATGATCTGTGATTTCATCTGTGCTGAAAACTAGCAGATTTGTCCAAATACTGAGGAGAATAAGCACTTTTATCTCTAGCAGACTATTACTGAGAGTGATTCAGCTGTGGGAGTAAATTCAGTGATTCAGTGAAACAGGAGTGCTTACAAGTGTGAGTACCAAAATTGATGTTGAGACAGCTAAAAGAAAGCACATCATTCTCTTTAATTCTAAACAAGATTGAAATACTGAGCTGCTTGAGGGTTGAGAGGCAGGAAGCAGGTTTGAAAAGCAGAGCCATAGAGGTGAGTTTGAAGGAGGCAGGGAAGACTAAACAACATGGATTTGCATCAAAGAAAACTATAATTCAAGTAGTTCTTGGTACTCTGACAACCTTTTTAGAATTTGAGAGGAAGCTTCACCTACATAGGTCAAGTTTTCCCTTCTTTGGTAAGCTGTCCTCTGGCTGCAAACAAAACAATAGAACTTCAGCTCAAAACTGGCTTAAAGCAGCTGAGAAACAGTCTCCTTCCCATCCTGTGCAGCCAGAGTGGATGATCTACAGGCACAGAGAGCCAAGCTGTGTAGGCTCTTTGGAATTGTCTTAGAGGAATTTTTTTCTCCTTGAAATGGAGCCTGAACCATTGCTGTCCCCAGGGATTCTGCCATGCTCCCTGCACAGCCTTCTGGAGCAGAGCCTCTCCTTAGTGGAAGCTGTTGGCTGCAATGAGTTGGGAGAGAAACTGGAAGAATGTATCTGCTTGAAAAAGTGAACCAGAACCACCTCTCTGGACCTAAAGGAGGAAAAACCACATTCACATAGCTCCATAAACCAGTCAGGAGGAGGAAGGGAGTGTTACAAGACTGTTTGTCTTGGAGGTTTAAAACCAGGAAAACTATAGAGATACCCAAGCCTGATGGAGCAGTGGATTCCCAGGAAAGAGAAACCATGCCTGGGCCTCTCCTATGCTTTTTAGCCAAATTGGGCCACTCATTTACAAGGTGGCTGAAAAGAGCTGGTCCTGTCCTGCAGATATGTGGGTAGGAAAATTAGAGAATTCCTGTGGGGATGCACAGTCCCCATCTTTGTGCCATGCAGAGGATGTGGAAACAGGACAGGCTTGAAGAAGAGTAGTAGATTCACTGCTACTTGAGACTCACCAGCCACACACAGCTGTTTGACCCCAAGGAAGTAGTTGCTGATAAATGTACAAGTTGTAACATTCTTCTTAAAGATTTTGGTAATAAAACATTTGCAAATTAGTTAGTTGTTAATGCTTAACTAAGTATTTTGTCTACTATTTTTCTTCCTCAGTATGATGCTAATCAGTGTTTTGTGTTGAATACAATGCATTATATTTGTTCTTCTATAAATGCTCTAGCAATATTTTCTTTTTAAATCAGAGATGTGTTAATCTAACCTTCTTTTCCCAAGACAGGATCATCTTCTGCAGCTTTTTACTGGATAAATCTTTTTTTTTTTTAATGTCCTGTGCCAACCTTATGGACTTTTATTGTCCAAAGCCAACTGGAAAAAATGTTTTCAGAGATTTCAGTTATATGTTTGGGTCACCAAGTATTCTGCTGCCATGCACAGTTACTGGGTTTGTCTGTATCCTTTTGCTGTCCTAATTTTGTTTTCCCCTTCTTTTCTTTTTGTTTTAGCTGGAAGAAAAATAGCAGTCAGGAAAAGCAGACACATAATAGAAAGGAAGGCATAAATGTGGGCTTTAGTGTTCATTCATGAAATCCTCAAATGAGAAAGAGGAAGAGGTGGCAGAGCAGCACATGCAACTTAGCTAGAAAGGAAAATAATCACATTTCTTCTCTGCAGCATGCATGAGTTGAATGCTAATGCTGTCAGCTTTAAATCCTCTCACTAGAAATGCTGCTTTTCATCTTTGCAGGGAGACTGGCAACAGCATGCAAAACAGTATCAATGCCTATCCTTTTAACAAAAGAGCTCTATGTTGGTAGGCACACCTCTTCTTCCTGTCATCTTAGTCCTAGCCAGCAGCTTTCAGATAGCAGGATTACAACTTACTAGTTTCCTGCAGGTGTAAAAGCTGATCTCATTACAATTTCTTTCAATAAACCAGCTTAAACTGATGATGAAGACCAGCTGGATAATACACATAAAAATCATGAGAAGGGAGGATGAAAAATGCAGAACTTGTCCTCCCCTTAGCTTGCAGCATATCATCTTTGTGGTACCACATGAAAAGGGGAGGGAGAAAGTGAGAGAGACATCACATCAGCTAAACCTTGGGTCTACCTCTTCATTTTCCCAGTTGAAATAATGACATCTTCTAGCTCCTTCTATTAGAGAAGGCAGCTCTTCTCTAATAGCAAAAACAATAGCACAGGAGGTCTCAACAAATGACACACTGGGATTGGGCTGGAGGAGAGGGCACTTCTACTGCATAAGTTGAGACAGAGTTGATCAGCAAGGAAGTAAGCAAGAAACATGATGGGTCTGGTAAACCTGTTGCATAAGGTAGAGCTTATGCATACTGTAGTGCAGGAGTTTGGGCTCCCAAGAGTTCAGTAGAAAGGACTTCCACTTGAATTTAATCTTTGGGGGTTTTCCATTCAAAGACACTTCACACAGAATCACAGAATCATTATGGTTGGAAAAGGCCTCTAAGATCATCAAGTCCAACTGTCAGCCTGTAACCACCATGTCACTAAACCATGTCACTTAACCCAAAATTATTTTGATTGTAAAGTTAAGGAAATACTTAAGCATCCCTCAGTTTGGTAGCACTAATCACAGTGCTTTGTGCATGTACTTCATGAATGCATGCAGCTATACATACAGAATAGATGTATCTGCAACTTACTGCAGTATCTGAGCAATTCCATTGCTGGTAGTGTGTTTAATTGTTTTTCATGCTTTCAGAAGGACACCACTTGGATCCAAGTTTTAAATATAGGAAACTGAGACTGTTTACAGGGAATTTACAGTAGAGTCTGAATTTGCCATTCCCTAGCTACTCTCCCTTGATGTGCCATGTAGATAGCTTTGTGTGAGAGTCCTGACTGAAACTTAGACATCTGTATTTCACTGTCACTGTCTAAGTAGCCACCCTCATCATCATGTATGTTAAAAGAACAGAAAGAATATGATCTCATTCTGTAAGAGGTGGCTATCACTTAAGAAATAGTTCACCCAAAGAGGCCTTTTTTCTTCAAAGACAGTAAAGAGACTAGCTTAGAAAACTGAAGGTGCCAAAATAAAGTTGAAATGAGACCCTCCCCTTAATGCATGTGCAGTGCCCAGTTGGGAAGGAAAAGCAAAGCAGTGCACTGCAGTGACACCTGGTGACTCAGTAAGGTGCCTTTGTAGCCAATCCCTAGTGGTCTGTACAAGCAAGACCAAGTTTGAACTGGCATGCTGGTTATTTTTTTGAGTGATAAACTTTCCAGTCTACATATGAACTCACATAAAATTGTGTTAAAATACATAGTGTTTAAGTTACATCCAATTTATATAAGAAAATGCATGAATCTGAAATCATCACAAACTGAAGTGGATTTATGTTTTGTCCCTTAAAGCATCTTCCCATCTAAAGGGTAGTAGAGATTGTGTGCAGGTGGTTTACAGAGGTCATTTTCTTCTTCAGTTTAAAAGAGATTAAAAGTAAGATTAACTCCAGAATCCATGAACTACTGTATTCTGTTGCAATTCAGGTAGGAGTATAGGCAGTAGTAATGTAATAGCCCACTAAAATTTGATTAAGTAGGAAGTGAGGGAGATAATGCACTACTTGAGCAAGGAAGAACCCAGAACAACTGTGCTTCATCATAGATGGCAGCTGCTAATGTGGCAGTCTGCTGCTTCCAAACAGTATGCTGGTTTCTCTCCAGAACAGGCTTAAAAGAGCAAGTAAATGCCTGACATTATCAACACTGGTTTCTGGACCACATAAGCAGTTTCTCATTCACATTTGTATCTAGCATGGAACCTATCTACTTAATGTCTTGCCCTGCATAAAATCTACAAATATTTCCCTTTTGAAATACATGAAACCATTTTTCAGGTATGAACATCAGTGACTGCTTCCTTCATTTCAATAGTCAGTAGTGGTTTGCAATATGCTGGGACCAGGATAGTTCAGCTGCAAGAATTAATGTGAAAATCTGTTATTTTTTGAAGTTATTCTAGGACTATGTAAACCATTACATAAATCCTTTTTATTTCAAAGCTTAGATGGAGCTATATTCATCATTTGGGAACCTCAGTAGTTAATCCTTGTATGTTGAGCAGAGCAGCAAGTGGTCATAACTCTTTATGACACTCATTCTGCTGCTGGAAAGAACTGCAGGCTAGCTTCATTCATTTGTCCATAAATTGTTCCAAGTAGCTTTGGGTTTATACCACTGGTAGAATAGGCTTCTAAAATCATAGAATCAGGTCTGGGTTGGAAGGGACCTTAAAGATCATCTAGTTCCAAAGCCACTGCCATTGTCAGGGACACCTTCCACTAGATGAGGTTGCTCAAAGCCCCATCTAGCCTGGCCTTGATCACTTCCAGGGAGGAGGCATCCACAGCTTCTCTGGACAACTCTTGCAGTGTCTCACCACCCTAGCAGTAAAGGATTTTTTCCTACTAGCTAATCTAACCCTAGCCTTTTTCAGTTGGAAACCATTACCCCTGTCACTACACTCCCTGATAAAGAGTTCCTCCCTATCTTGCCTGTAGGTCCCCTTTAAGCACTGGAAGGTCACTATAAGATCTCACTTGAGCAGGTTCATGTCTTTCTTATCCTGAAGTCCCTAGAGCTGAAGACAGTACTCCAGGTGGGGTCTCACCAGAGCAGAGCAGAGGCAGAATCCCCTCCTTGGACCTGCTGGCCACACTGCTTCTGCTGCAGCTCAGGATATGGTTGGCTTTCTGGGCTGCAAGCACACATTGCCAGTTCATGTCCAGCTTTTAACACATCAGTATCCCCTAAGGAGGGCTGCTCTCCACCCACTCATTGCCTAGCCTGCATTTGTACTTGAGATTGCCCTGATCCATGTGCAGGACCTTGCATTTGGCCTTGTTGGACTTGCTGAGGTTCGCATGGGCTTCACCTCTCAAGTCAGGTCCCTCCAGCATGTCAGCTGCACCACACAGCTTGGTGTCATCAGCAAACATGCTGAAGGTGCACTGAGTCTCCCTGTCCATAGCCATGAAACACTCCCATCTGATACTGACCCCTGAAAAACGACACTTGGCACTGATCTCCACTCAGGCATCCAGCCATTGACCCCAACTCTTGGAGTGTGGCCATCCAGCCCATTCCTTATCCACCAAGTGGTCCATCCAGCAAATGCTTCTCTCTCCAATTTAGAGGCAAAGGATGTCATGCAGCACAGTGTCAAGTGCTTTGCACAACTCCAGGTAGATGATGTTAGTTGGTCTTCCCTTATTAAGCAGTGCTGTTAAGGCCAAAAAATTTGTCAGGCATGATTTGCCTTTAGTGAAGCCAATGAGTAAAGGAGTAAATTTAGTATTCCCACTCCTGATGATTGTTTCCTGTCTCCAGAAACAAAGAATTATTCATTTGACATTAATAGCAGCTAAAAAAATAACCCCCATTGCTTTTTCTAGAAATCAGAAACTTAATTTAGAATCTTCTGCTTTAGCCAAAAATGGTGTTGAAACCATTCCTTCAGAGGTAGAAGTAGGTGGTGAAAGGGACTCCTGTAACTTTTGCAGGCTGGTACAACAGCCCAAATTGTAATAAGGAGGTAACCATGCTGAGTAAGAAGATTCAAAAACTCTTCCCTTTATTTTTCACAAAAATCTGCTGTCTGTGGCAGAAATGTAGAGAACCTCTTTTCTGGAACTGCTCTGAGTAGTTAGTTACTTCAAAGTGAGTTACCTGCCTTTGGCTGGGACACATAAGCAAAGAAGACACTTTCACAGTAAAGCCTGAAGCTTTATTTGTAATGTCTGTGATACAGCTTTAACTTAGGATCCAGGGAAAAGGAATTCTATATCCAACAGTCAGGAAATCTTGGCATTTTTTGATGCATTTAAGGATGCAAAAAGCACAGAGATCCTAGTAATGAGCCAAGTCTTCTGCCACCTTCTCCCATAAAGTAAGGTCTCCAAGCCTGTTATCCTGTTGTGGGGGTGGGTGTAGAGTGTGGTGCAGGACCCTCACTCAGCCTGTTGTCCAGCCCTCTACCTCCTCCCAGCTGCCTTTTTGTCATTCGGTTGTACCCACTGCTGCCTGCTGGAACTCAAAACCCCTGGGCTGAGCTGCATTGGAAGCAGCAGCTCTTCTTCCCAGGGCAGCTTCCTTCCTTCTTTCTTTTTTTTGCTATAAAAATAAGATATCTGATAGTATTTTAGCCAGTCTCCTTCTGCCCAGCCCAAGGACATCTTCAGCAAGTGACCTGATCATAACTTCTGGTTTAATAGTGCCTACTCAAAAGTGAGACAGGCCTCCTCAAGCTAGCTCCTACCTGTGCACTGACTATGAGGTCACTTCTTTGTCCTCCTGTCTAGTCAACTCTTCTCTGATCCTGACTGGAAGATGGGCAGTGACTGTGTCAGAAGACATTCTGACTTTTCTTTTTGTCATACCTGAGGGAGAGCATAAAATGAGAGGGGTTTGTGTATCTTACAGAAAGAGAGTTATTTGAAAGGAAGAGCTATTTAAATGGAACTGGTAGATACTGCTCAGTTTTGGCAGCTCTCACTCAACTACAAGTGATAACTTTCTCAATGGAGAGTCACCCTTTGGGACCAGAAGTGTTCTCTGTTTATTAAAAGCTACACTGCAATATGCATGACAGATTGTTATTTGCAAAACATTCAGGTAGCCTAGTAGCAAATTCTGTTTCATAAAGGAAAATAATACAACAAAGTTGGAGGAGAGGCCAATATTTCATTGCACATCTGTCCTGTGCTGGTAGCTAGGTTTCAGTTTACACTAGATACAGCCTGTTTCCATCAATACAACCTGAGTAGACCTAGATTTGTTCTTTGTTGGTGAAGACTGAAATAACAGAAGCATGTTTAAGAAAAGAAAAAAAAAGACTGTTTTCCAGTGAAAATGTTCCTTCTTAAAAAATGTTTTGGTTGAATGTTACTGAAAATCCTAAAAGAGTCTGGTTTAAATATTGTCTCTTAGTCTAGATGCTGCTTTCATAGAAACCCATTGTGGCTGTTTCTCTTTTAAACTCAATGTGACTAGAAGAAAATCCTATTTGTATTCTGATCATGGAGAATATTTTCTTAAATAACATGAAACTCATTTCCCTTTCCCACCCCTCCTCTCTAGATATGACCCAGACATTTTGTTAGGCTATGAAGTCCAGATGCATTCCTGGGGTTATCTCTTACAGAGAGCTGCTGCACTTAATGTTGATTTGTGCCAGATGATTTCTCGTGTGCCAGGTAAGTTATTGGATAGAGTTCCTACCATAATCATCAATATTTGTGGTTTCTTTTGCTGGAATATGAGGGCATAAAGATGCTCCATGCTAACATGGATCTGGTGATGTGTTCCCCACACCAGCTGTAGAGCACTACATGTTGTTCTGATTTTGCAGTGCTCATCCCACACAGAGACTCTTGTTCTTCACTGCAGTAGGCCTCTCTTGTGACCACAGTGTACTTTGTTCCCTGTCTTTTACCAGCAAGACATGAAGTGAACTTAAGAAACATAAGGAATCTTCTAAGCAAATCAAAAGAAAACTAGGATGACACTGTGGAAAGCAGAACTGACTGAGAGTTTCTGCTTCCAACAACAAAAAGAAAAAATGAGGGGGGGAAAAAAATGTGAGTTCCTCACTTCTGTGGGAGATCCAGGCTGTGGAAATGAAGAAAAGAAGAAGGGCTTTTCTTCTATCCAAACATGAAAAGAGAAGTTGCTATTTGGTCTTAAAAATCTGAACCACTAAGGAGGTTAAGAAGATGGTGTGCACTTTGATAAAGGACATGAAAGGTCTGCTAAATTTTGTCAAGGCTCTGATTTATTGATAAGATCACTACATGACAAATGGGGTTTTTTAACCATATCTTGATTGATATGAGACACACTTGAAAGATCAGCATACAAAGTTGTGTTGTTTCACAGCAGTTCTGCAGAATTTCAGGCAATTTTTACTTCTGTCTTGAAGTGTAAATGTGCTTCATGGCTGGCTGAGGAACTAACTGCTCAGTTCTGATTACTGCAAAGCATAGTGTGTCCATGCTTCTGTACACTCTGTCCAGACTCTTCTGCTTTTCATTAGTAGGGTACTGTGTGGAAGTACCAGGTAAATGGCAGTGGCAGAGTACATAACCAGCAGTGTAAAAATGGGTCTGGATTTAGAACTGGGGGGAATTTTCTCAAAGTGCTTTCTCTTCTCTTAAACTACTAAGAAGGAACAAGACTGGAGGATGAAGTCAGAAAGTGTTTTCATCTTGAATTTTAACCTGTCTTACACCTTTTTAAAAAGATCTGTGTAAACTTAGGGAAGAATGCCAAAACTGTGGCCTTAGCTTGGGTGGAAAAAGGGCAAGTTTAAGAAACATGTACCCAAAAGACTGCCTTCTCTTGTGTTGTAGTATTTCAAAGCATGAAAAAAACAAGGATGACAAAAGAGGATATCTTTCCTGTACTGTAGTCACCACTATCTTACAGAAAGATTTAGAGTGCTGCTTCTGCCTCTGCTTTGTTCCTTCCTGCTTTCTTCTCTCTCTCTTTGTTCTATCCAGAACTCATGTCTAATCCACTGTGGTGGGTTTGCTTTTTCTGCAGGAAGGGTTCTGAGCTTTCTCAGCCCTTTATAAGTACCTTTCATACACCCTGACCTGGTGCCATCTGTGTAATATCACTACAAGTAAAGCCTTGACTTATAGAATCATAGAATGACCCAGGTTGGAAGGGACCTTAAAGATCATCTAGTTCCAACCCCCCTGCCACGGGCAGGGACACCACATGCACTAGACCAGGTCATCCAGGGCCACATCCAGCCTGGCCTTAAACACTGCCAGGAATGGGGCCTCCACAACCTCTCTGGGCAACCTGTTCCAGTGCCTCACCACCCTTTGGGTAAAGAACCCCCTTCTAAACCATTAGGGCAGAAATCCCTTAGGTGTTTTTCATGTTGTGCACTGATGTGCACACAGCTAGCTCTGGAGGGGCATTCAGCACTGCTTAACCAGGGGAGTCACTGTGGAGAATACATTGCCATGGACACCATTAAGTAAGAGTTGTTAGATACAGACATGTGCAAGAGCAGGAGAACCTGGGGGAGTTCTGTTTAGAGGTTGTGTGCAAGGCTGGTGAATAAATAACCTTGTGCAGTCAGTAACAGTCTTTATGAATTCTTATGTTTCTAGAGAGCCCTGGACTGTCCTGTTACCTGTCTCAATATATTCTCTTCTCATGTCTTTAGATGAAAAGAAAGAGAACAGGTTTGCAGCTGAGCTGGATGAATATGGGTCAGATACCATGAGTGAAATCCATATTGTCGGGCGAATTATGCTGAATGTTTGGAGAATGATGAGAAATGAGGTAAAGGTTTTAAAAGGTTCATGTGTTTGACTTCCTGGGTCCTTTAACTACTGGAGCCTTGGTTGAAATTTTCATGTAGTGTAACTTTTTGTACTTTATTTGTGCTCCTTTTTAAATAGAGCAGTCTGCCACTTGGTGAGAAGGGATTTTGCATGTTGCTGAGATGTAAACCACTGAAGCCCTTCCCTTTCAGTAGTGTCTCCTAATGATAGTGTCTCCTTTTCACTTCTCTGTGGGCTTTGAGAACAATTTACCTGTTTCAGCAGTTTACCTAATGTGGTGCTTTCCCTGATTTAAATACCTGAACTTATTTTAAGCTGCAAGACTTACTAATTTTTTTTCTGTTTGACCTTCCATTTAATACTCAACTATTCAATCAATACTCAGTACCTCAATCCTTAAAAATCTTGTTCTGAGCCAATTCAGATCTGATCTTTGTGATGTGCTTAATTCCACATGTTCTTTTCAATCAGTGAGGGATATTCTGTCCTGGTTATATGGATGTGAACGTTTACCTTTTAACAAAGAATACTAATAAAAAGTCAGTAAACTAAGGTGTTAACAGTTTTTAGAGAGTAGAGATTTATTTGACTATGCAAAGCATTATGCATGTTGAGACATCCTCTGTGCTTTTCTAGGTGAACCTCATGAATTACACTTTTGAGAACGTGGGCTTTCATGTTCTTCACCAGCGCTTTCCTCTGTTTACCTTCCGAGTTCTGTCTGACTGGTTTGATAACAAGGCAGATGTCTACAGGTAATGATCTGTTCATCCACTTTGTTCTTTTGAAGGCTAGTTTCTTAGCATTGGTTAGGTATAAGCTGAAGTCAACAGAAGAAGAAATAATCAGTTTAGCTCAGGTACTAGAAGAGTCTAAAGGAAGCAACCAGAGCTCGTTTCCTCTGCCGTTCTGCAGTGTTCTGTTGTGTAGTTATGCCCTCAGTGTTCATCTTTGTATATTTTGCTGCTTGAAGTACACAAAGTTTTAACATATCTGAATAGATGTGCTATTTGGAAGTTCTCTAAGGTCTTTATTTTGGACTGAACTGTCAGCTTTCTGGGTTGCTTCACAGTGCATGTCAACCAAGTTAGACTTCAAAATAGTACAACACAGTGTGCAGGATGTTAAGACGCTAACTGTAGCTGCCTAAAAAAACCCTTTATAGGGCATGTATCACTCTGGGCTTCACTCTTCCTTGGAGTGATTTGGTGTTGTGTGTTACCAACAATTCATCAAACTGAGTACTGGTAGGAATATCATTCATGACATACATAGCATTCTGTAAAAATTCAGTACTTTTCAGCTAGGTGGAAGCTTGGTTTGGTGCTGAAATTATCAATGTATGTTCAGCTGAGACAGACATTCTTAACAGAGAAGGATTTTTCCACAAAAGTCCACTTGGTTAGAAAAAAATATGTGTCAGCAGATGAAAAGAAACTTGAGTTTCTGTTTCAGTAACCCCTTAGGGCAGTAAGGAGAACAGATACAGTATGTCATGGAAATAGAGGAGTTTGCTGCTGACACATCCTGTGTGTATCTTTGGAATGTGTATGTTTCTGTGCTCTGCATTTTTGAGAGAGCCACCTGAAAATGTCCTAGGGCAAATTTTATTTGCTAGTTTGTAACAAGGCATCATAGAAGTCCATTTTTTCTTAGTTGAAAGAGCAGCACTCTGCTGATTGTTTGTAATGAGGTGTTTGCTTTGGCAGATGGAAAATGGTTGATCACTATGTTAGCCGGGTCCGGGGGAATCTCCAGCTGTTAGACAAACTGGATTTGATAGACAGAACAAGTGAGATGGCAAGACTCTTTGGCATTCAGTTCTTACATGTATTAACAAGAGGCTCACAGGTAAGATTTGGTTTCCCTTACACTTCACAAAGGTCTTTACAAAATGTTTGGGTTCTTCAATGTCTTTTCCATCAATCTATGTATTTGCATAGGGTGACAGAAGAGTGTTTTGGTTATTCTTCCAGCTTCTGTAGACAAAAAGACAACTTTAATGTCCTAAGCAGACAAGCATTGTCTTAAGCCACCAAGAAACAGGGGTGGCTGAAGCTGCAGTTCCTTAACAATTCAACCCAACTTAAAAATATTGCCACCTTTTTTCCACTGACTGCAGTTGTTTGTGTCATCTCTTGACCCAGTGCAGGTTCTTATCAGTCTTGTTGCTGGCTCTTTATGGGGTGAGTGGGAACAAGGGTGGCACAACAGAGGTATTTTTGCAGGGTTAGCTCCCTGATCTGGTTTGCCATGTTACCAGAAGAGCTGAAGCAAGGGAAGGGAAATGCTCAGTTAGGGACAGGGATGGTTGGGAGTGGCATAGTGCCAGCGTGTGTATGCTTCAGCTGTCATGACTGCAGCCTGCAAAGACTGCCTGTCATTTTCTCAGCTGGCTGTGAGTGGGAGTAAGCAACAGAAACATGCTGCATTTACTATCCTGACTGTTCTTTTCTCTTTCCATCTGTGCACCTACGTTTTGTTTCCATTGAAACTTTCTAGGTCACAAAAATGGCAGTTACAGCAATTCCCCATCACCTTAAATAATCTTTTTTTTTTTTCCCCATTCAGAATAATCACTACCTTTTAGATACTCCTTTTCTCCTTAGCTGAAGAAGGTGTTTAAAGGGGAATAGTACTAAGAACAAATTTCAGCTATGGTATTTTTTCCAATTTTTATATTTTACAAGACCTTTTTAAAGGGGATTTTTTCTTTTCTTTTATTAAGCTATCTTGAATATTCCATAGTAGACTAAACAAATAACAGGAGATGGTCATAGGCATACAAATTATTAGTCAGATGATTGAAGAAATTGCTGAAAACTAGAAAAAAAACCAACCTAGCTTTTGCCAGATCCAGTCCCTGACCACCTCATCACACCTTTGAGCTCATCAGTGGACACAAATTAGTGCATAGCTAGTACAGAGCAGCAGTAGCTTATGCTGCTGCAAAACTGCACTTTCAATCCCCAAGCTGGTTGTAAGGTGTCAGGGTCTTAAAATATAAGGAAAATTATAAGGATTTGATTTTCAGTGGTTAAAGCTGAATGAGGAGGAAACACATGGAAAAGGGCACTCTCCAGAAGTTCCCATGTATCACTATGTGCTGGAACACATGCATTGAAAGGAAGAGCAGGAGTGTGTGTTTGGAAACACTAGCTGTCTGTACTTGAATCCAGGAAATGTCAGTGTGTATTTACAGTTTCCCCACACCCACCTTTATCTTGCACTTCTGCAATTCTCCTGCTGCTGTCTGTCCCTGAACTGTGCCTGTGCCTGCAGTACCGTGTGGAGTCCATGATGCTGCGTGTGGCCAAGCCCATGAACTACATCGCTGTGACCCCCAGCGTGCAGCAGCGAGCTCAGATGAAAGCCCTGCAGTGTGTGCCCTTAATAATGGAGCCAGAGTCTCGTTTCTACAGCAATGCTGTCCTGGTCTTAGATTTCCAGTCCTTATACCCTTCCATTGTCATAGCATACAACTACTGCTTTTCAACCTGCCTGGGACATGTGGAAAACTTAGGAAAGTAAGTTGCTCTTTTTTGTCACAGACTTTAGCTCTTTTCTAAGAGAAACCCTTGGTTCTCCTTGGAAACAATGGACATGTATTAGTAGCACTATTTTCTGCTCCACAATAGAGATGGTAAAGATCTAGCATGTGGGTGTGCACATGTACACACCAATATGTAGTTTAAGTGAAGTTCTGGATGTGCACGTGTGTGTTCTTGTTCTGTTGTTATGATGATGCTAGGTTTACTAGTGCTTCTAAATAAGGTAAAATGTTTGCAGAACTGGACTAGTATTATTCTGCTGTCTGTTAAGAAATTATTGTTCTCTTTTGACAGTTGCAGTTCACTCTGGTCCTAACAGTTCAAAATTCAAAGCTACAATGAGTTACACTGTGTAGCAGCTCCTACTGAGCTTAACAGTAGTTCTGTTAATTGGGAAAAAAAGCTCTCACTTCTCATTATAATAACTACCTCTCTGAAACAATATTTGGAAGAATGGGAAGATACATGTGATGATTGTAGATGTCACCATCAGGTTTTCAGCTTTCTGATTTGAACTTGTGAATCTGCAGGAAGATGATGTGTGCAATGTGTTCATGCACATGCAGGGTTTGCAGAGGGGGTTCCAGTGTGAGTATGTGCCTGCACCAGCTCAGCAGTTTGAAGTAAGGCATTATCACAGCACAGAACTGATGAATTACATTTGTTACTACTTTATTCCTAGAGCCTTTTGCATGGAGCTAAGAAATTGTAAAGGCTGGCATGTTTGTTTATGCCTGAGATTATAATTGTATTCTGTCCTTGCTGGCATTATCAGAATTTTAATGAGTTGATGTTTTTCTTTGGTAAGGTTGTAAATGAATGAGTTGTCTTCATGTTTAATTCTTCTCTTTATTAGATATGATGAATTCAAATTTGGCTGTACATCTCTCAGAGTACCTCCTGATTTACTGTACCAGATTAGACATGATATCACAGTGTCACCCAGTGGAGTAGCTTTTGTCAAGGTAATGCTAGTGCTCTGTGACAGGCATGTTCTCTTCCTGTGGGCACACTAGCTGGAGCTCAAATTGATACTGTAGTTTATGCTTTGCTGCATTAAGAGCAGGCAGAAGGGTGGAGGTTCAGGCTCTCATCTCCCAGTATTTTTTTGTATTTGTCAGAGTGGTGAACTTCTGGCAGTTCAGGAAATAAAGAGTCATCTTTATGCTTTCATTTCTACTGAAGGCTTATTTCATCTATAATTAAACTCTATTTTGCTTGTGCAGTTTGGGGATCAAATGATAATTATCTGTGTGTAACATTTCCTCCTTCTCCTGCCTGTAGAGCAGAATGTTTTCCTGGAAGAAGAGTCGTGGTTTGGGAGATGAAACTCCCTGACTTGCTTTCTATTGTTCTCATTTTCTGTTAAGTGCATTGCTGCCTGATTTGTAATGAATTAATAAATACTGCCTGGGGCTCTTACAGATAATTAGCCAATCAGCAGCAGAAAGATATTTCATGTAAAAGGAGCACTTTAAAGAGTATTTGTGGAATAAGATAATAGTCCTTCAACATTGAACATTCTGAGAATGAACAGTTAAATACTGAAGCCTCATTTTAGTTAGCAAGGTTATCTAAACATTGCATTAGCAGGGCTGATGCAAACAAAGAGCAGAAAGCTGTTTCCCCTGCCCTAAGAGCTTTGCCTGTGTGCTAGCTTGCTGCTGGTATTTGAGGGGTGAGCCAAACTGTTGGTGCCTAGGGCGCCTTGCTAGTTAATCTGGCTTCTGAACAGGGAGCATCTGACAGTTGTGGGGTTTGCTTTTACTCTGGACTGTTAAGCTTGGGCTTTTTAACATAATTCTTTTCTTTGTTCCCTTTCTGGCAGCCTTCAGTCAGAAAGGGTGTGCTGCCAAGGATGCTAGAAGAGATCTTGAAGACTAGGATCATGGTGAAACAGTCAATGAAGGCT
Organism: Galbula dea; assembly: GCA_013399015.1. NCBI lineage: Eukaryota > Metazoa > Chordata > Aves > Piciformes > Galbulidae > Galbula > Galbula dea. The sequence continues at coordinate 105,533 of VWZX01003392.1, read as the reverse complement.
TACAGGCACGACAAGGCTGTCACTCGGATGCTTGAAGCTCGTCAGTTGGGTCTTAAGTACATAGCAAATTTTACCTTTGGTTATACTGCTGCTAATTTTTCTGGGAGAATGCCATGTGTTGAGGTAAGGGCTGCAGAAAACCAGAACAGTTATTAATGTAGTCAGATAACACAGTATTATTACTGCAAACATTTGCTGTCAATACCTTGATAAAAGCCGGGTTTATTTGTGGTACTGAAAATCAGCAACTGGGGATTTGTTTGTGATCCCTTCTTTTATTTACTATTTTTCTTCTTCCTGTGAGAAGAGCATTTGGAGTTGACATCTCTGTAGAACTCTCTCCAAAGGGCAGATCAGATTACAGTTCTGGGAGTGGAAATAAAACATTGTAGCTGTTTCATAGTTTTCATAAAAGAAGGAAGGAACCAGCAGAAGCTAAAAACTAGAGGAAGTGATCCTAAGGGATTTTATCTTCCTTTTTACACTTCCAAATGCCTAAAGAAGTTTAAACCACATTTTCCTTTATTTTAATTCTTAATAATTTTTAATCCTGTTCCTTCAATTCTTGCTATTTTGGAGTCATTTAAGCAACCTTTCTATTTATTATATGCACTCAAGCCATCAAATAAAATACATTGTCTCAGTTTAGTAATTTTCATGAACAGATCAAGCAAGGTTGGACTATGTTTGCCAAGAGCTAGTACTGGGTTTAGTAGGTGAGTAAAGATGTTCATCTTTCCTTTCCTTCTGCAGCTTGGGGACAGCATTGTGCACAAAGCCAGGGAAACCCTGGAGCGTGCTATAAAGCTGGTGAACGACACAAAGAAGTGGGGAGCTCACGTTGTGTATGGGGACACTGACAGGTGAGCAAGGGGCTGCTGCCTGCAGGCTTTGCAAAGCACACTGCTCCCTCACAGGCATTTTTCTTTTATAAAATAATACTGAAGAGAGTTCTGTGGCCCCTCCCTGGGCTGGTGTTTACTCTCTTGCAGAATATGCAAAGGAAATAATGTTGATTTTCTTGGACTCCTTGTTAGGACTCCTGGAAGGCCCTTGGAGGGTTTCCTTTCTTTTCAAAGGAAGAGGTGGGGGGAAATAATTTTTTCAGGTTTGAATTAATGTAAGTGTTATTTACTGAATTAGGGGGTTTGTGCCTGTTTCAGATGCACATTTATTTTGGAAAATAGAGTATTTCTAATAGACATTCTATGCTGATAATTAGAGGAAGGCACTATTTTAAACTTCAAAAGTGGATACAATTCAGAAGCAGCCACCAGAGCATATAAAGATACAGTTAGGCTGCCTGAAATACATCATATAAATATCTAAATATATCATATAAATATCTCCCCTTTCTCAGTCAATCTTTCAGCTAAATAATAGCCATAGTCTAGGCATACCTGTCTCTGGTGCTAGGCTTGGCTGATTTTTCAGCCCTGGGAAACACAGCTTGTCTGGCTGTCCTTCCTTAGTCACTTGTGATCCAGTGACTGGATTTAGCCTGCTTGGAGGAAAGACCTGACATTTCAAGGAGTCTGTGGTCATCAGAGCTTCACCAAAAAAACAAATTGTGGGAGAAGGGAAGTAAAGTCCTATTGCTGACCACAGTGGGGAAGAAAAGGGCATATCCAGAGCTCTCTGCAGTTCTGTCCTGGGAACTCGAGTTTTGCAGTGCCTGGGAGCAGTCCTTTTCCCTCACCAGTGTCCGAGGGTTCCTTGTGTCTTTGGCACTCCTGATCTCCTGCTGAACACTGAAGCTTCTCAGCTTCTTGGCTTTGCTAGCTGAAGGAAGGGAACAGAATAGATAACAACATCCCTGCCTTGCCCCCAGGAAACTGTAGCTTCTAAGCTTCTGGAACTGTGTTGAACAGATCTGTGCTTATTTCCCGTGTCTATTTCTTGTAGCATGTTTGTACTCCTGAAAGGAGCCACCAAGGAGCAGTCTTTTAAGATTGGCCAAGAAATTGCTGAAGCTGTAACAGCAACAAACCCCAAACCTGTTAAACTGAAGTTTGAAAAGGTAAAAGGAAAATGTTTTGCTTCAAGTATGTTGGGTGAAAACACTGTTATCCTGACAAAAACAAAAGGTGAAGATAAAAAGGTTCTTCTGGACACAACATAGCATAAGGATGCATGCCCATGTGACACATCTATAGCTAAAATGGACTTCAGTAGGCTTTTGGAGGAAGTAGTAATGACAACAAGCCTTTTGTAGAAGAGCAAGGCAGTGTGATACTGATTTTGGTGGAAGTTTGTCACTGGATATGATTCTGTAGTCAGAATTTGTAAGCTAATTGACATTCTTCCTGGAAATTACAGTAGAAGGATATTAGCAAGAACAGTCAGGATACTTTGGAAGGCAGGACAGCTTTTCCTCACTGACTAAGGTACAGGGCCACTCCCACTTTGGGGCAGTTCTGTGCCATTAAGCTGGAGGACTGATTAGCTGGAAAAAAATGTTAGGTGCAAGGATATAGTTGAGAAGATGTGTGAGTGGTTCACTTCAGGTGCCCTCATCCACCTGTGAGTCAAAATACTGAGTACACTCCTAGGGCAGCTTCCCAGCACAGGAAGAGGAAGATGCCTCAGAGCTGGAGCATCTGTTCAAGAAGTGGAACACCTATGTGCAGAAGCTTCTTCTACCTGAGGCAATCTGAGCTTGCTGCTCCCTCTTCCAGGAGAGCCAGGTAGATGTGGTGTTACTCTGGTAATACTGGGAAGAAATGATTTCCCAGTCTTTTAAAACTAGTCAAGGAATACTGACACAGTCAAGAATGAAGAGGCTGGAAAAAACCAAACTAAAGAGACCATGACCCTGAAAATCCCTTCATGAGGAAACCATTCTCCAAGCATAGCCATTTCAAAAGCATGCTTTCCCCAAATCTGATTGTAGGCACCTTACAGTTAAATGAAGTTTGAAAACAAAGTTGAAAGCCACTGCTTTTGCTGGGAAAGGTTTTTGGCTTGTTGGGTTTTTTTTCCTCTAAGATAATACAGTTACTTCAAACATGCTGATGGATGCAGTCCAAAAAAGCATGGGTACTCAAAACAAATGATACTGTGTGTCACTTCATCTGCCTTCAGGTTGCTTAGCCTGTACAGCTGGGTGAAATGTAAAGTGATTTGAAAGTGAGCATCACTGAATCCCAACTTCCTCAGCCATTCTTTAACAGTCCTTTGATCTAGTGTATTGGTTTTAATGATGTTAAAGAACCAAAACCACAGACCACCACCACCACCAAGTTTTCCTTAGGAAACCCTCTGTGCTCAGAGCCACCTTTTATTCCCAACACATGCCACATTGGGCTATCTTCTTTCTAAACATTCCAGGTCTACTTGCCATGTGTCCTGCAAACTAAGAAGAGGTATGTGGGTTACATGTATGAAACACTGGAGCAGAAGGACCCAGTATTTGATGCAAAAGGCATAGAGACAGTCCGCAGGGACTCCTGTCCTGCTGTTTCCAAGGTAAAACACTCCTGCTTCTCTTCTAGGATAAAATGAGTGTTCTGGTACTTTCTAGTCCTTGTGAGTTGGCTGAGACTTGTCTGTTTTTCTGGGATGAGCCACCTGAAAGATAAATTGAAGATCTTGCATTACAAGGATTCTCACATCCCATCTTAACAACTACCTTTAAGCCCCTAAAAACTCCCTAAAATGCCCTCAGCCCCACAGCAGTTCTCTAGGAGACCATTCCTGATCCAGTTCACTTCAACTGGCAGTATTACTTGAAGATGATGGAGACACACTGGTGTGTCTGCTAGCTCACTTACAGCAAGCTAGTTTAGATGATTCATTTTAAATGAACTGCCTTGCCTGTTTATAAGCTGTGTATTAGGGAGTTAAAAAGAAAAGGCTCTTGTTCTCAGTCAAGTCAAAACAAATTTATGCCAGTAAGAAAGGTAACCAGTAAGAAAGGTGTCAGAAAGTCTTTCCACAATATTTTAGATGATGAGAAAAAAAAATCTTCTCTCATACTCTGGAAAACCTCTGTAACTGCTGAGCAGTGTCAGTTCCAGAGTGTGGATATTGTCATGAAAGATGTCTCAAACTGAGGAGGAATTACCTAGTACTGTGTTCAGGAATGTCTTGGAGTGGAAGAGAACACAACTTGTCATATTAACATTCCAGTTCACAACTGACACTTCTTCTAAACAGTGTATTAGTATTTCCATGTCATTTACTAATTAGTTTGAGTTCATTATTTTTTAGTTAAATGTGGTTTTCTCACTTTTCTCCCTTGGTTGTAAAGATACTTGAGTGTTCTATCAAGCTGCTATTTGAAACACGGGACATAAGTCAGATCAAGCAGTATGTGCAGAACCAGTGCATGAAGTTACTGGAAGGAAAAGCCAGCATGCAAGACTTCATCTTTGCAAAAGAGTACAGAGGGAGCTCAGCTTACAGACCTGGAGCCTGTGTACCAGCCCTGGAGATCACCAGGTAATGAGGTTAAGAAATGCTAATTGTACTTACTTTTTTCTCTTGACCCTTTTTCTGCCACGTTACAGGTAGCAGTGAGATGTCTCCTTCAGACATTGCTGCAGCAGTTGACTCTGACTTTCTGCTGTCTGTGAAGAGAGATCAGGCACTGGGTAGTCCTAGAAAGTCATTTCATAGTCCTGGAAAAAGCCACACGTGTTGAAGAGAAAAATCACTACTCAGGCTGCTGTCACAGTGTATTGACTGCTATTCCTTAGGCTTTGGGTTTTATACAAGGGCCTGACTCTCCAAGACTGCCATGTTAAAGATTGTACTGGTGATGTCTCTCAGTGCTGTGAAATACATGACCAGGCAGATTTTCTTCATTTTTTTTAAAAGTGCCTTACTAAAGTCATTGACTCCCCCTGTTGACACTGTCTAGCAGCCACAGACACTGTGAGCTGGCACATTTTGCCACCTTGCTTCATATCTTCAGGTTAAGCCATGCTTTATAAGAAAATTAAAACTAAAGTCCTGGATTGATACCTGCTTCAAATTTGCTTTCTGGGTACTTGAGCTCTTTTTTCAGTACCTCGACTATATTTTTAAGGAAGGGGCAGCTAGGAAGCAACCTGCATGCACATCCAGGTGACCTGAAGCAGAACACATCTTAGGGCTCATGTGCCAGGTTCTAAAATTTGGGTCTGATCCCAAGACAAACGATAAATGAAACAGCCTGGCCCTGTGCTTCCTAACAGACACTGACTCCAGCTGTCTGGAGAGCTCCTAATATAACCAGATGGAGTAGCCTACAAGCAAATGAGATGATGGTGCATTTGTCTGTGGCTGTCTCTCACAGGAGGATGCTTGCCTACGACCGTCGCTCTGAGCCGCGGGTCGGGGAGCGCGTGCCCTACGTCATCGTGTGCGGCATGCCCGGCCTGCCCCTCATCCAGCTGGTGAGGCGACCCATTGAAGTCCTGCAGGATCCCAACCTCAGGCTCAACGCCACCTACTACATCACCAAGCAAATTCTGCCCCCCCTGGCTAGAGTCTTCTCACTTATTGGCATAGATGTCTTCAGCTGGTACCACGAGTTGCCACGGGTAGGTGTTTGACAGCTAGCAGATTACCAATGAGGTGAATCTGTACAGGGTGTGGGTTTATCCTGACTCAGTGGAATGAGGTTTATAGGAGGCAACAGCAAAGGTTACTTACAAGGCACTGCTGATGCCCAGACTTACAGACCTGAATCTTAGATCTTCTCTGTGGTCTATTTTTCACTTAATATCAACAAGGTTTTTTGGCCAGCCCTTCTGTGCAGCGTTCATCACACTGGCATCTTCTATTTTCTGGCCCCTTCTGTGGAAGAATATTTTGCCATATCTGGATATTTTTAGCAGTACTTGTACATGCATCTGTTTGGCTGTACCACCTTTCAAGTCCCTCAATAGTAGAGATGGATGGAAGCCCTGTTTGTCCAAGATGTTCTGAAGCTCTTCCTAGAAACAGTGTCAATGCCCCAGCAGCAGCAATACTTTTTAAGATCTGTATTCCCAGAAATTTTGAACTAATTATGTCCAAAAGTGACTTCCACAAAGTTAAAGAAATCACTGGAGGAAGAGCAGTGTTAGATAGGTGGCTGTTAGTTTGTGAGTCCCCTGACAAATAGAAATGGTGAAAGACAGTGTATCTTTGTAGTCTGGTTACTCTGCTTACTGTAGGCTTCAGCAGCATAGTAGGACATTTCCCTCTGCAGACTCACAATATAGCCTTGACTGACTTCAGTTCTAGACCTGCACCTGTTGGAAGCAGGAGAGTGAAGGATAACACAAAGCCTAAGTCACGCATCACCAGGAGTGAGTGCAGAGAATGAACTTCCCTGGGTGAGGGACAGTGATGGAGCTTTGTCCAGGGAAACCAGAGGATGAGGCAGAGCCACAAAGCAAAGGATGGTGGCAGCTCTGTGCAAACTGAATGGGAGGCAGGATTCAGAAGGCAGCCACAGGGTGCTACAGCCAGGGCACAACGTGAAGCAGTTTGACATGAGATCAGGAATTGTGAGGATGTAAATGAGGATTCCTTTGGTTACCCTTTCTCTTTTCTGGGGAGAGTCCCTGTGAATCGGGTGTGGCTGGGCTCTGTTCAGTGAATCACTCTGGGGCAAGTGCTAGAGCAATCGGACTGAATTTGTGTCTGCAGCCACCCCCTGCAGGCTGTGCTGCACTTTCCCCTTCAGCAGAAGCAGGCTGTGGAATCTCAGAAGGAGGCAGGCTGCTCTCTGGGAACTTCATGGCTCTGTTATTTCTCTGACAGATTCAGAAAGCTTCCTCGACTGCTGGCAGCGAGCTGGAAGGACGCAAAGGCACAATCTCCCAGTACTTCACGACCTTACACTGTCCTGTGTGTGATGAACTGACCCAGTATGGGATCTGTAGTAAGTGCAGGAGCCAGCCACAGCACGTGGCAGTCATTCTGAACCAAGAAATCCGAGAGCTGGAGCGCAAGCAAGAGCAGCTGGTCAAGGTATGACTAAAGCACGGTCAGATGTCTGTCAGCCAAAGACAGGGGCTGAAATGTCAAAGCAGCATGTTACTGTTACATCCCCCAACAGAAATGGGAGGTACAGTCTGGATGTTAAATGTGTTAAGAGCTCATTTCCTTTTCCCACTGCTGCTGAAGGCAGTGTTAGAGCTGTTACTCTCCTTAGCTTTGTGCAAAGCTAAAGGCAGAGGTGAGGGGATCAGAACAGAAGATGCTTTTCCCCTGTTACTCTTCTTCAAGAGCATCTTCAGTGGTTCGTAGGTGCCTTTTTACAATGACAGCGATGGGGAGTTGTTATAGTATGAAAGATAGGGGGTTTGCATTAAAGTAACTGAAGATATTCTAGTAACAAAAATGTTTGTCCCAGAAAATGTATTTAATGTCTAATGAGGATGTGTTTTAGCTTGGGAGTTTTCTTGTTCTTCCCTATCAGCAGGATTTTTCCAACCTCTTCTTTCTCCCTTGGGCTACAAGTCCTTAAAGGGTAGCTGAGAGCGCTCCCAAGTGTATTACAGCACAGCACAGTCCCTCCCCTTGCAGAAACATATGCAAGTCCTCACCTAATTTTTGTACCATTGTATTTTATAACTGATTTTTTTTGTTAAAACTGATTTTTAGCACTAGCACATGAACCATTTTACAGACTTGTCTGAATTGCAGGGCTCTAAATGTTCCTGTAGTCCATGTGTTGATAGATTCCCGTGGGGCTGTGTTGCTAGAAAACCATTCTAATTCACTGTTCCTAAATACTGTGTAACTAAGGTGTGGACTTCTGTTTGTTGCTGCATTGTAAATGGCAGTGAAGGAGGGTGATGCATGTGCTGCAGTTTTCCTATAGCACTCTGAACTTCTCACATTGCTTTTATTGCCAGATTGGTCTAACCCCACAGAAGGGTCACTGGCTGTAAACAGAACATCCTCTTGTCCCTGCAGCATGCAGTGGGTCAGCAATGCCTGCATCCCTTTTGAGTTGGTGTTTGTTTGACCTCTCTGTAAGAGCATGTCTTAGCCCAACATGCAGATGTGTCTCTCCTTCACAGCTTCAGTTCTTGGCTCTCTAGATTATAAACATGCCTGAGCCAGCAGAAAACTGATGGAACACTGAACTGTACATTATTTTAAAACACTCTTTAAAAAAGTACATGCCATAAATTAAGGCCATGGACTTCTCCCCTCTACACAAACTGAACTTAGAAAGTATCTCAAGTACTTTGGACTTGGTAGTGCTAGGTTATCAGCTGGACTTGATGATCCTAAAGGTCTTTTTCAAGCTAAACCATTCTCTGAGTCTGTGAGTACCAGTTTGTTTCATGGCTTGCATTCAAACCAGCCACAGCCTTTCAGAAGGACCAGGGTAGCCTGATAGATATCTGAGATTCTTCCAGGGGTTACAAACCTGGAACAAACCATTTAAATCCTCTCCCTTTTGGTCACAGGCACAGGTCAGGGGACTGCTGTCCTGAGCTGCCACAGGTGGGATTGGCCAGGAGGGGCTGGCTGCTCCTCTCCAGCTCTTTGTCAGTTTAAGCTTCTGGTCTGCAGGGCTTCAGTGCTGGTACAGCTCTGGCTGAGAGGGTTGCTGCTGCCTGAAGAATTTTAAGATGGGAAGGAAGAGAACTAATTTTAGAAGCAAAGGATCCAATTTCAACTTGTTCAGACTACACAGACAGCAGCATTAACACTGGCTGGTGTTTTGATGTTACAAAACACTAAGTGTGATTGGAAGCAAAGTTCTGAGCTTTTGGAAAAAACCTTTCAGGTGGCAGATGCTGGAAAGAATTAAAAGAGCAAAGCAAGGGCCTTTAGTTTCCTGAAGGAAGGTAGCTACCTTTGGAGAAACTGTGCCTGCTGCTATTTTATTCCATCAGGTATCACATGTTAAAAGCACTTGCAAGCAGCATTAACTACATTAACGACTAGTTCTGTGAACAAGGAGACCAGTGGAAGCTGTGTGCCCTGTGCACTTCTGCTTTAGAATTAACTCTGACTTAAGCTTCAACTGGAGTTGTACTTTTTACCTTGAAACAGGAGCTGTTTATTAAGTCACTTTCCTGTGCAGAGAATAGCTGCACAGGAGGAGTTTGCTCTTTCTTCACTAGGAGGCTTTTATAGAGGGTAAGCTGGTCATGAATATAACATGCTGCCCCATGGCAATCCACTTACCTGACCTTTCCAGCTGCCACCACACAGGAGTAGAATTTAATCAGCAGGATCAGAAACCAAGCTGTCCAGTGAAGCTCTCATCTCCCACTGGTCAGGTGGGCGATACCAGCCAGGCACTGGCAGCAGAAGGAGCAGTCTGGCAGTGGCAGGAGAGTGCAGCAGCAAATGGAGCTGCTCTGGATCCCTCCAAGCTTGGTGCTGGTAGGGCTGGGCCAGTTCTACTGACACATAGGAGCCTGAAGTGATTTCTGCCTTGCTTGGGTTAAGGTTACAGTAATCCCTTTTGCATTTTCACCTCCCCTAGATATGCAAGAACTGCACAGGCTGCTTCGATCGCCAGATCCAGTGTGTGTCTCTCAACTGCCCAGTGCTCTTCAAGCTCTCCAGAGTGAGCAGAGAACTGTCAAGGGCACCCTATCTCCGCCAGCTACTTGACCAGTTCTGAATGATGTGTTACAGGATTCCAGGTGCTATTTTTTTGTTTTCCTCAGTGTTTACCACACTAAGACTATTGTGCATGGTGCTTTTCCAGTTCTCATCTAGTCCAGGATTTCCATTTTAACTGTTGGTTTTCTCTGAAGAATGAAGAACACTTATCCTATCTAAATTAAAAACAAACCCACATCTGTCGACTTACGAATAGCTCACTTTTTAAGATGTACAAACAACTTCTTCTTTCTTTCATGTTTCTAACATACTGTTTTATAATGCTGATGTTGAGATCACTCTGTGTAACATCTTGTAAATCCATTTCAAAGTAGAAGTCAAGTTTACTTCCTGGAGGAAGGAGCACTGAAAACCTCTCACCGCTGAAGCCCTTGGTGTGTGTTCTTGCCCTGTCAGTACCAAGCCGTGTTACTCCTAGATGATCATTCACTTTCTAACTCTGTCTGCAAAAGATTTTGTAAATACACTTTTTTACTTTTCAAACAACTGAGTAAAATAATGTGCAATGACTTTTATACAGATAATTTTAAAGTGGGTTGGTATATCTCCTCCTGACTTCTGCTCGATTCCCAGTAGATGGTTATTTTGATCAGACTGTGCAAGCAGTAGTATCATGTGTAGCATTTTGAAACATTCTTTTCTAAAGATTGCTGTCTTGCTTTAGCTATTAATGGGGCATTGTGAGGAACTGTGCAAAGACATTTTTGTTACAAACCTGTGGGACTGTTGCAATACTTTAAATATAAAATTTTATTCCATTTTTGCTTGTTTTGTATAGACATTTCTATTGCTTCTAAATATGCTTAAAATATTTTCTTTCCTTATGTACTGTACAGTTAAATCTTATTTGCCACCATCTTGACAAAATGTGTATTTAGAATATTTGTATAACTGTATAAAATGGAAAAGGAATTATGTGGTCAGTGCATTGTTTTCTAAACTGGAAATCATTTTGTTTTAGAAGTTAATAATGGAAACCATATTAAAGTTGAATAAAACGATATGGTAAAAATGGCATCTTTGTCTTCTGCTTACCCTCAGTCACAGCCACCCGTGCCTCCCTCCTTTGGCACACAAATAGTAATGCAGACAAGACTGCTCGTGGCAGAGTTGAGACTCCACAATTCAGTTTCCAACTTATCTTTGGGACTAAAACCTCAGTATCAGTTCTTGGAGGCCTTCCCCAAACCAGAATACATTTCCAGCTTTCCCTTAATCAAAACAGGAGTAAGTTTTAAATGTACAAGTCCAGAATAGCTTTAAAAAAATAGAACAAAACTTTTATTTACATCAAGGAACCTGAGTGCCTTCTCCAGTGAAGAATTTATTACATTCCAGCTACAAGTCAGTCTTTAGCATTTCACAGTACACAGGACAAGCACCGAGCAGAATCCAAACTGTTAAATACAGACTAGGATGTGGCACAGACTGTGATGCACTTTTATGCAAAGTAACTAAAAAAAAAAAAACACCACCCTCAACCATCAAGGCACAAACCTTTGCCCACTCTTGCATGCTGGCATTCCTCATGTACTGAGTAAAAGTGCAAATGCCAGGACTTAGGTGTTAGTGCTTGTGGTACCAGCCAGCATGTGGTAATGCTTCAGATAGAAATACAACCATTCAGTGACACTAAACTGCAGAAGGTTACCTTTAGCACTGGAGCACATGGGCAAGGGCTCATCTACAACTCAGTCCTGGCTTTATGAACAAAACCAGGACTCTTAATAACCCCAGATACCTAATCTAATCCACAGACCAGAGAGCGTGGCCTTGGCACAGCGGTGACTTTCCTAGCGCAAGCAAGGCAATGGTAAAGTCACACAGGTTACTCCAGGAAAGTTTACCTCACTACATGCAAGTTGAAGTGTTTAAGCTTTTTGGGGGATCTGGAACTTAAAGGCACTGTAAACAGATCCTTACTTGAACTGTATAGGCCAGGAACCAGTTTATTTTGGAAGGAAATGTAAACCTGTGAAAACTAACATTCATTGTCTACAATCCAGAAGGAGGAAAGCTTCAGCACTGACCATAAAGGATAAGAAAGGATGTCTAGACCTGGTGTGAGCTGCACTCATCATCAGACATGTCCTACATCTGTTTCAATCTTCAACTGCTTTAAATCTTTCATTTCATTAAAGGGCAGCCCCTGCTATTAGAAACATGCTTTTAGAGGGTAAGGAGAACAAGTGCTAAGTATATTCCCTTTTAAGTTTGAGGCCAGGACTAAAATACTGATGGCTCCAAGTGCTCGCTAAGATGACTCAAAATTTAGATGTCATCCAGACAAAGGCCTCCAGGCATCAATCAGATGTGATTCTACATGGCTCAAGATAAGTACCTTTGTCCCATTCTGTCTTCCTGTCACTGCTTTTTGGATCCTTCTGTAAAAGACTCTTGCCTTGTCATTCCAAATGGCTGTTGCTCCATTCCTACTACTGAGGTCTCCTGCTTCTAAGGTGGAAAAGGGAGAGAAATTCAAGTGACTTATGCAGGAATGAATACAGCCAAAAAAATAATCTTGTTTTGCACAGTATTTTTATATTTGGTGGCTTTAATTTCATTTTCTGGGTTTTAGTACTTGATTATTATGCAAGTCATGTTAGCTATCCCTGAGAACAATCTTATGTGCAGGAGATTCCCATTTGGAGTCTCATTCCAAAACCAGCACAGGAATTGGGGATTATCTGAAATCTTCCTCATTGCCAGGTGTGTTTCTTAAACTAATTTTCTGCTGGCAACGTGACCTCAGGTATGGGCAGACTTTCTCCCATCCTTGTCTGTTCAGGTGAAGCCTATGGACTGCAGCTGCAGTGAGGAGCTGTCACACAACTATTTCCTTATCTCTTGTTTGTCCTGCACCAAACCAAAGGAAAGCTGTGACCTCCCTGGGGGTGGGTCAAGGAACTCCCAGAGAAGCAGAGCAGAAGCAGTTACCACTCCCTGTCCACCAGTGGGATCTGTCCTTACCCTCAGGTAACACACCCAAAGCACTGACTGTAGCTGCAGAGGAAAAGAGAAGCTGAGGAAACACAACCTTCAGCTGCATGCCTCGAGGTCACCACCTTTGCCACACGAGCTCCTACCACAGGGAACTAAACACACAAGGCCGCACAGGCTCACTCCTGTGGAACAAATGCTCTCACATACCTAGAACAGGACTTGGCCTGACACTTAAAAGCATTTACCATTACTCTAAGCAGAGAACCCTTGTGTAGCAAATGACTCAAGGCTGCATTTTTAAAGTGCAGGTTCATGCATTGCACTGGAAAAGCTGCCACTGAAGTGCACGCACAGACAAGGAAAAAAGGTACTTGGGCAAAACCACAATGGCTTTTAAGTTGCCAACAGCAGAGGGAAAAGAACACTCCTCAACACAGCAAGATGCAAAAATAAATGATGCGTTTTTCACTCCAAGTTGACTGCTGCTTCTTACTAACTTCTCAGAAGAAAGGAAAAAGCCTTGAGGTTCTAGGTTGCACATTCAGAGGATGAGAGGGAACAAAACCAGCTGAAAATACAGTAAACATCCAAAGGTCTTCCCTATGTTACAGCTAGAGCTCTTCTAGTAGTAAACAAACTTCTTAGCAAGAAAAATACTAATAAAGTGCAAAGCAATAAAAAAAAAAAAACAACAAACCACAAACAACCCAAACATGAGCACATTCTCCTCACAAAGCCTTTAAAAAAAAAATATAACCCTTAGGCTACAAATCCGGAGTTTCAAGTAGACAAACTGCAAGACTACTCTTTCAGAGTCAGATTTTGTCGTTAGACAAAATGCTTTTTTTTGCTCTTATTGGGGAGGGCCCTTCTTGATTTCAGTGGTAGTGCAGGAATTAAAATCACAAGTACTTTAGACTATTCAGACTGGTCACCACTGTTTAACTAGTAAACCAGAGTTAAGCCTTATAGCAGATTAATAAGACCCCTTCCCATACAATCACTTCTGAATGACCCAAAGGCATAGGTCCACTCCCAAACACTCATTTGTAATCTTCTTCCCCTGTTGTAGTGACAGAACCAGGAAATTAAGTAGTTTGCCAATAGCTTTTCTAATTTACAGCCACTAGACATCACCCCAAATTAGACTTGATTTCCTGGTTTATGTCACACAGACTTTGAATGCAGAAGAAACATTCCTCTTCCACGAGGTAAGTTCAACATCACAGAGAACAGATTTCTCTCCTCTCATGTAATCACTTTGTGACAAAACACCTCAGAACTGCCCCCTCCACCCAGCCTGAAAGAATGAGTGTGCTGAGCAGTTCCCTCCTTGCCTAGTTAGTTCTTTCTACGGCATAAATTACTTAGAGGCATGCCCCACGTTTAGAAAACAACATCTTGGGTATGGTCTGTACATTTGATCAGGTTTACCTCATTCACATCACCGTGGCCTTTCTCACTCCCAGACACATGACTGCAGACTGAAACTGAAAGAGGACAAGCGCAGAACCAAACACGCTGAGCGTTCTGCCACTCTTCAGAAGGATGCTTGGATTGCTTTACAGCAACAGCTACAATGCAATTGCCTTTCCCTTGACAGAAGTCAGTCAGCCTTCACTTTAGTCACTCTTCTCCCAGTCACTGTTCCCATTTTTTCTCTCAGGGGAGCCAGCAACACCCACCAGAGAATCGTGCAATACATCCTCCAGGTGGGACTGGGGAGAGGCTCTGGCTGGGGAGTCCCCTGCTATCTTACGGGAGGTCTCGATCACAGAGTTTCTCAGCGTGTCATTCATTTCTATTACCTCAAAGTCTGCTTCATTCCACTCTCCCACATCCTCCTCATCCTCTTCATCCTCGTTAAGCCTCGAGTTGGACAATAAAGCTTCCCTGGCCTCGCTCTCACTCCCTCCTTTCAAGTCCCTCTCCCCAGGAGAGTTGGCCAACTTGTACATCAGCGGGAAGAGCAGCAGGGTCATTGCAGAAGTCACCAGGGCAGTGTACATAACCACAGGAACGTGGTGAAACCTGCCCTGAAGGTACCCCACCACGGCAGGAATGCACATCTCCCCCAGGGCGGCGCCGATCACAAACAGAGAAGCTGATTTTCCTTGCACCACAGTGTACTGTTCCACCCAGGAAATGCCGCTGGGGAAGATGGTGGCCATGGACGCTCCATAGACAGCGCTTCCGAGCCACAGCCAGGCTGGGTACCTCGCAAAGAACACCAAGCACGAAGAGGAGGCAGCAGAGCCTATGATACTCAGCAGGATCATGGTGCCAGGGTACAAGCAAGCAGCACAGCATATCGCCACTCCTCTGCAAGCGGCAAACGCCCCCCAGAAGACAGAATTCAAAGCAGCTGCTTCGTTGTCTTTCATCTCAGCAAAGACCTTTCCATAAGTGAATATGTAAGAGCCGTAAGTGACCTCTGCTCCCACGTAGCAGAAGAAGAACACAAAGAGGAGAGCGAGGAGAGCATAGTGGTACCTGGCAAGCGTGCACTTCTGCAGAGCAGCCTTCGATTTGTCTCGAGCCGAGCTGCCCTTTGAGTACAAAATAAAGAAGAAGATAGACACTACCAGAAGATATGTCCCAATGACAACATAGGACCACAAAAACTCTGCACCAAGATGGTGTTTCAGTGTAGTAGGTGCTGCAGCTGATGCTGGCAGCACAGACTGGTTTGACTTTTCAGCTCCTGGAAGGTCTTTTGATTCAGAGCCTCCCAAGGCCATTTTAGCAAGGATGGGAGCCACGAACGCACCGGCAGCGAAACTGAAGTGCAAGGCCTGCATGTGTGGACCAGCCTCTGCCCCCCAGGTGTTCAGTGCCAGAACATTGCCACCTGCAGATCAGAGAGAGGAGGATTCAGTCATTGTAGTTCTAAACCAGATGTTGTTTTACAGAAAAACAAAAAAGACAAACCAACCAAAATCTGTATTACTAATTCAGTTTGCAATAAAGGCCAAGCAAATAAAACAGCAGACAGCAAATAAAATGTGCAAAACTGTAATTAACTGAAATTATGCCTGTAAGCACCTTAAACCCACACAATTCCCTAGGAGGGTATTCACAGCAGTCACGAGGAGCCAGGCAGTGGCTTAATCCTGCATCAATGGTCATACTTAACTGTTGCACCAAGGGAGGTTTAGATTGGACATTAGGAAAAATTTCTTCCCCAAAAGGGTTGTCAAGCCCTGGCCCAGGCTGCCCAGGGCAGTGGTGGAGTCACCATCCCTGGAGGGGTTTAGAAGACACACAGGTGTGGTACTGAGGGACATGGTTTAGTGGTGACCTAGCAGTGCTGGTTAATGGTTGGGCTTGATAATCCCAAAGGTCTTTTCCAACCTAAATGACTCTGTAATTCTATGTTTCTAATCACCCTACTTGACAACCTGCAGCATTTTTCAGCCTTTTTTCCAAAGAGCAAATTTAACTGCTTCTCATTTCTCTAAGTATTAAGACCAAGAACCTGCAACACTAAGAATCAGAGGCCTCATTAAACAACATCCCAGGAAACATCAAGCACCACTTGTCTCTGATGGGCAGGGACTACCCCAACTGCATTCAAATGACTTTCCAGAAGTGGAAAGGTTTACAGTTTACCACTGCAAAGACCAAACTACAGCACCCTCAGATCAGCAGTAACACTAGAAAATAAGATCTCAGAGAGATGTTTTTAAGTAGTTGTAAGAGACTGTTTGCTTATCAGCTATGGAAAACAGGTTTCCTAGCTGTGTTAAGACTGCATGTTAATGTCTCGAAGCTTGATTGATCATTGATTATCATCGTTGGAGAAGACAATGCCAGACCTCGAGGAGCCAGAGGCTACGAAACTGCTGTGCACGACAATGAGGCCTAGTTAAGACCTTGAGATAAAGCCCAGGTGTGTGGACATCTCGTGAGGAATTTATTCATGAGAAAAGTCCGGAGAAACCTGCGGGAGATTCCCTTTATCTTTAGGATCAGTAGGACCGTGTCCTGTACCTTTTGATAAAGAAGAATGTACCTATAAAGAGCTGAGGAAAAAGCCTCGTGGTGTGTGTTGTGAGTGGAGCTGAGTGATGTGTGTATGAGAAAGAATGTCAGTGTGATCACCCGCCGTCACGGAAGAAGCAGGGGGGCTTGGGACCCTCGACACGTCACTGGACCCGATCCATGGTGGTGTAACTATGCCCTCTTGCTCTCTGTTCTCTCTCTCTGCCTAATTTTCCCTGTTTTCCTCCATCCTACTGTCCTATCTCTCTAACTCTTTTGTTTCAATAAACCCTAATTGATTTTCGGCATTTGACCTCGTTTGTGTCTTAATTTCACTCTGGGAAATAAACCTCGGATCTACCCTGTGTCCATTAACCGGACCAGGACATTAATCCCTAAAAAGAACACAGGAAAATAAGAACAGTAATCAAATTCCTGTGCTAGAGCACAGCAATCCTTGTCACTCTGCACTAACACTCTTCCAAATTAATTCAGTTACACTCTACTGCCTTGCTCTTAGTTTTTCCTGCTCAGGCTGGGAAGTGTCCCTGCCTCAGAGGTCTGATTTCCAAGCAGCACACTCACCTGCTGAAGGCATTTTTACAATTAACCAATTTTGCCATGCAAAACCACCTTCTTCTCTACTGGATCCTATATTATGCTCTTTTTGCTGTTAACAGAGCTCCCTCAAACTCTGCTGAAGTACAGCTGATGGTTCACATGTGCAGCCACCATTCACTCCTCTGTGTTGCCTACCAGCCAAGCCACCAAAACCAGGCCCTGGCTGGGATGCTTCCAGAGCTCTCTGGATAGCTAGGCTAATTTATCAGCCTCCTCTTGCTCAGAAAAAAGCCTGCCCTGAAGTTGGTTAACCAGACCTTGCTGGCTAGCGAGTAACCACAGGCACCCTCAGTAAGCCAAGCAAGTCAGCATGCTACTGGGACATTGCTAGAGAGGTGCAAGCTAAGCAAAGATATGTTGCAGTTTCACCACCACCTGCTGCACCACCACAATGCTGCTGACCTATGTTGGCTTGTCTCCTGACCCCACTGCAGCATTACCCACTTGTCTCTAAGCATGCTTATGTCTCTTGCCACGACCTCACCTCCTGACCCAAAGTGCCTGCTGCAGCCAATCATCCCTAACTCCTCCTTTCTAAGCCATCCCCAATAAAATCATTTCTGTGGGAGTATTTTTCACACCTCTGGTATAACTGACCTCCCCAGCCACACCTGGAGACATCTGCTCTGCAGCTTCACCAGTATATCTACCTCCAGTAAGGAGCCTCTACTAAGAAATTAGTTTTGAGCAGATTTCCAGCAAAAGCGTTTGGGGTTTCTTGGGGTTCATTTGTGGAGGGGGGTTTGTTTTACTTTGGTTTTTCCCCCCCAGGCCAGGTATGCATGTGCCACAGACTTACAATTTATAGGATAGAATAAATATGTATTCCCAAACACCCAAGCAAGGCTGGCCAAGGGCTGCAAATATGCCTTTATTCAGGGGGATGGAGGCCATGAGCTGTGGCAGTAATGTCTGCTGTGAATCCCCAAATGCCACCTAGCCAGCTTTAGGTAGGCAACTCTCTAACAAACCCCAGGGCTTCCTCAGGACTAACTCAGCCCCAGCTGGCACCAGTGAACCATAAACTGACTAGCTTCCTGTAGATGACTAATAAGCCTGAAGTTTCCAGTGAGTTTGGTGAAGGAACTTTGTGACCATGTGGTCCCTTACCAGTGTCTAGAATCCCCATGGAAGCTCCAATAACTGACATCAAGGCAGTTAACAGCAGAGATTTCTTACACCAGGGTATGGCATAAAGACCAACTGTGGTTCCAAACATGGACAATGCTGGAAAAATTAAAGAAACAAAACACTCATATACTACAGTTTCAATCTAAACTACAGAAACCCAAGAAATACAAATACATTCATCATTATTGAAGTCACAGATAACCATAATAGGTGATGTAACCTAACTGTCTCAATTCATGACTAGCAGCAGCAGCTAGGAAGTTTAGAATCACTTTTCACTTGGAAAAGAAAACATTACATGAAAATCCTGTTTTGCTGAAGCTTTATTTGCAAGGGGAATAGCATTTGCTGCTAGAACACTAAGAAGTGAAAAGGTCCTGACATCAATAGACAGGGGAGGAGCAACTGATGCCATTTACCTGGACCTGAGCAAAGCCTTCGACACTGTAGCACATGACATCCTGGTCTCGAAGCTAGTGGAATGTGGGTTTGATGCATGGACTACTCGCTGGATATGGAACTGGCTTGACAGCTGCACCCAAAGAGTGGCTGTCAATGGATCCATGTCCAAGTGGAGGCCAGTGACAAGTGGAGTCCCTCAAGGATCAGTACTGGGACCAGTCTTGTTCAACATCTCTGTCAGAGACATGGATAGTGGCATTGAGTGCTCCCTCAGCAAGTTTGCCGATGACACCAAGCTGCGTGGTACAGTTGATACGCTGGAGGGGAGGGATGCCATCCAGAGAGACCTGGACAGGCTGGAGAGGTGGGCCCATGCCAACCTCATGAAGTTCAACAAGGCCAAGTGCAAGGTCCTATACCTGGGTCGGGGCAATCCCAAGCACCGATACAGGCTGGGTGGGGACTGGCTTGAGAGCAGCCCTGAGGAAAGAGACTTGGAGGTGTTGGTGGATGAGAAGCTCAACGTGAGCCGCCAGTGTGCGCTTGCAGCCTAGAAGGCCAACTGTATCCTGGGCTGCATCAAGAGGAGCTTGGCCAGCAGGTCGAGGGAGGTGATTCTCCCCCCCTACTCTGCACTCATGAGACCCCACCTGGAATACTGCATCCAGTTCTGCAGCCCCTATTATAAGAGAGATATGGAAGTCCTGGAGTGAGTCCAGAGAAGGGCCACGGAAGAGGAGAGGAATTCCAGGAGAGGAATGAAGAACAGGAAGGAAACCAAATAAAGACATCTTAGAACAAGATCAAGAAAGTACTGGCCCAGGAACATGATGGCAAGAAGAGGGGAGAAAGAGAAAAGAGACAGACAGATGTCATATGACATGATTGCTCCTGATAGCAGAAGACAGGTGTACAGGCATAAGAAAAGACTTGGTTCAAATGCTACCAGTGGAAAATTGATCTTCTATATTCTCTGAACAGACCCTATGATTACAGCATGGTCCTGAGGGGAGGCACAGTTCTGTTTGAATCTCCCTGAGTAAAGGTATGGGAAGGAGAAGAGCAAGCCCAGTATCTTGTTTAGTCCCTAACTTACAGCCCAAACACACATGCTGCCATTACTGCCCTGGAAAGAGACAGGGCTTATGCTATTCTAGATGTGCTCCAAGAGACTCTAACTGAACCAGACACCAGCACGACTCTAAAAGGAGCATCTCATTCCTGGATGATGAGTGTGGCTGCTGGCAACCTGCCAGTCAAACACCCCTGCTCTACCAGGACAAAGCCAGTCCCATGCTCCTTACTGGAGAGAGTTTCCATGTGTCTGGAAAACTGTTTAAGATGACAGCTAGGCAGCAACAGCAAGTTTGCATCATCATGAGTGGTATTTAATGTTTTTCCACTTTAAGTAAGTTCTAATTTGATTCAAGTCCTCTAGTCAAAATCTCAGTACTTTTGTCCTGCACTCAAAGACGAATACTTCTAAACTTTAAGAAAGGGAAGGTTCTATGAAGCTCTCCCCACAGAGCTATGGTCCAGCACCCCTGCAGAAGGTTCCTGCTGTGTGCACATGAAAGCCAAAACACAACCTCCTCCTCTCTTTTGTTCATGCAATTTATAGAGTGACTTTATAGAAGCCTATATGTTCCAAGAGAATCTATATGACTCGATACAAAGAGGAAAACAAAATAATAATCCAATAGTGCTTTTTTTGCTCAAACTAAAGACACCTTTTGGTCAATTCAAACAAGTTTTGTCAGTTCAAAACCTTTTACCTCTACCAGCGAGCCCAACTACTGCTGCAGAGCAGCACCACCCGGACACACGCCGTCAGGACTATCGCGACAGGTGTTTTGTAGGGAAGAGTCCCACATGCACCAAGCCCCACGGCCCCACATCGTCGCGCTAACGCAGGCAGCGCTGTGCAGGAGGAGCCGGAGCTGACCCGAAGGTCGCCGATGGAGCCATTTCCCTGAAGGCCGCTGGCGGGAGCTCCGCGGCGGCAGCCCCGAGCCGGCACTCACCGAGGAGGAGGTGTGCATTCATGCAGTCGAAGAGCACCCCGCCGAGCACCGACCCGCCCAGGTAGCCCAGGGACCGGCCCACGAAGATGTAGTAGATGTCGCTGACGTTCCTGTGGACGTTGTCGGCCAGGTTTTGGAAGGTAGGCCCCAGCACCGCGATACTCATCCCCTGAAACACAGTTGCGGGGGGCGGGGATGTGACTTCCCTCGCCGCTACGCCAGCCCGCGGCGGCTGACGGCCCCGGCCGGGCCGAGAGAGGCTGCAAAGCGGCTCGGGGCGCCGCCGGCGGGCGGCGGGGAAGGGCCCACAGGAGCGGCGATCCGCCCGCCCTCCGCGTTCAGCAGCACCCCGCGCTCACCAGCCCCAGGAAGGCCGCGCACAGCGCCCCGGAGATGCACCACCGCAGCGCGGCTCCGTCCTCGCCCCGGCCGCATCGCCAGCCGCCGCCGACCGCGACCACCTCGACGCGGGGCTCTGCGGGGCTGTACGACCCCGCCGCCGCTTCCCCCGAGCCGGCGAACCGGACGTGCTTCGTGCTTTCGGCGCCGACCATGGCGCGGTGAGGGCTGCCGCCTGCGGCAAGCCCCGCCTAGCGAAGGGGCAGGTCCCGGCGGAAGATGGCGGCGGTGTTTGATTGTGGAGGGGTGTGCTGGGGGCTGCGGCTTAGCCGGGGCTGGGACAGCGGTCGGTCAACACACAATCAGTAAGGTTAGAAAAGACCTCTCAGATCATCAAGTCCAACTGCCAACCTATCACGAGCACGCCACTAAGGCATGTCCCTCAGTACCACATCTCGATGTTTTTTGAAGCCCTCCAGAGATGGAGCCTCCACCACTGCCCTGTGCCCCCTGGGCCAATGCCTAACAACTCTTTTTGGGAAGAAATTTTTCCTGACGTGCAATCTAAACCTCTCCTGGTGCAGCTTGAAGCCATTTCCTCTTGTCCTCTCACTGGTAACTCTGGAGAAGAGACCAAACCCCACCTTCACAGAATCACAGAATCATTACGGTTGGAAACCTCCTTTCAGGTACTTGGTAGAGAGTGAGGTCTCTCCTGAGACTAAACTAGTCCTCTTTCTCAGACTTAAGAACTCCAGTTCCCTCATGTGCTCCTCAAAAACTTACTCTCCAGACCCCTCACCAGCCTTGGACACACTCCAATGCCTCAGTATCTTCCTTGTAGTGAGGGGCCCAAAACTAAACTCGGTATTCAAGATGCAGCCTCAGCAGTATTGAGTACAGGGGGAGCTTGCACATGGCAAATAGCAGCAGTCTTGAAAGGACTAAAGAAACTCTCTTTTTAGAGTAATGAGGCTTCTGCTAATTTATGATGAGGCCTAACTAAAAGAAAATATGAAGGTGTCCTTGCAGATTAAGACTTCTGACTGATTACAGATGAGGCCTTGGTTTAACTGATAAAACTGTCTTGCTGGGCACCAAGGTCCTGATTTATTAGGGATAGGGTTTTTAATGACTAATTAAGAATCCTTACAGACCCGGATGTACGAACTTGTGAACTTAGAGCTTTAGTACACATGCTTAATGAGATTACACATACTAACCTCTGCCTAGGGGCAGCTCTTCTACAGTTATGAACATGCAAGGTATGTTCTGGAAGGGGGCACATATGTAGTAGGCATAGCGAGAAGTCCATAACTTCCTAGTACCTTAGCCAGTGGGGAAAGGAAGGTCTCATGAGGATGGGAAACAGGATTTGAAGGGGCTGCATCCTCTGAGAATTGCAAAGACCCCACAGGGTTATGCCCAGGGGACTCTCCTTTTATTTGAACAAAGTTTCTTTTTAGAGTCTCCTGTCTCCTTTATGGACATCAACCTTCAGCAACAAGATTTCCCAAACAGTCTTGCGCCATGTTGCTTCCATTCTACTGAGGAAGCAGTTAATTAAGAGTGCCCTTAGAAACCTTTTATTTAAAAAGAAAAATAAATCTGTGGATTACTATCACGTAACTCACACTATACTGAACCTTTCAGACATCTTAGCATAAAAGGCTTTTGTCTTCTACATTGTCTGTGCCATGTCACACTCACAAAGCTTGCCAAGACACACACATGTTTCCTGGGTCTCCCCTTAGGGGTGCATCCCAGTGAGTAAGAAAAGAAACAAAGGGGCAGGAGACCTGCATGGATGAGCAAGGAGCTTCTGGAAAAACTCCCATGGAAGAAGGAAGTTTACAGTACATGGGAAAAGGGACTGGCCCCTTGGAAGGCATATAGGAATGCTGCCAGAGTATGTAGGGATGCAACGAGGAAAACTAAGGCCATCTTGGAAGTTGTGGAGTCTCCTCTGGAGACTTGCCTGTGCAACCTGATCTAAGCAAGCCTGCTGGGGGCAGGGGGGCTGGACTAAATGATCTCCAGAGGTCCCTTCCAACCCCTACCATTCTGTGACTAAAAATAGGTTCCTGAAAGGTTGAGAAGTATTTGAGATGTATTCCACTGCCTTCTCGTTGTTGCTTTACCTACTTAGAAGAGGCTTTGATGCTTGAGACTGTACAAATGGCAACAGCACTCAGGCTGCTCTAAAGGTTTTGGGCACCTTTTTCAAATTTTAATTTGAAATACAAGCAGTCTAGAGAACAACCCCAGGTGGAATGGGAATATCTCCCCCTTATCATATGTTTATTAAAGAAAATTAAATATTTGGCCTTACTACAAAGGAAAGGAGAATGAACTCCTGTGATTTACTGTAGCTGTCAACGAGAAAACACTTCAGACTGCCAAGGTAAGTCAAGGTGAAACTGGTAGTAGGCCAGTAGATGATCAAAGGTTCCCTGAATTACACTGGCAGTTCATGAAGCACAAGCAAAATAAAAAAGAATACACAATTCTTTTAAAACACCAGAGTTCCCCCTCCCTCAATTTGACTTCTGCTTTTTGTGTTCATATTAAACCCCAGAATGGAAAAGAGTAGATAAAGTTTTTAGACAGATGTAACTCTGGAAGGCAGTACTTTAGGTTTGTAAAACATTGGTCTTAAAATGATCATCAGTGCAATCAGAATGAAATGGGTTACACCATGTATTAGTTTAGGAGCAAATGTAATGGGGATGTTCCAGTCAGAGCACAGCAGAAATAAAAGCTGTAAAGACTTTTATACAGAAGCCTGCATATAAGATTCAATAATTACCAGAATGTAACACAAAATTACTTTTAAAAAATGATAAGTTTTACAGGAGAGCAAGACTAAAAATTCTGTAACAAATGGGGCACTTAAGAACTACCAACTTTATTCTGATAATTGGAAACTGATCACAGTTACTTTAGCACCATGAGAAACATTGGACATTCATTTCTTACCCTTCTACCACAGCAGAATTTGAAAGAATGGAGTTAAGGCTAGCAAAATGTATAACTTTTAATATCAAAACCAACATACAAAATATGATGTCTATAAAGATACTTAAACATGTCATTGCTATCAGCATTAGCACACATTTCAGTATAAAAGTCACTCTAATCTTGGCATACACAGTTCTGAGACACTACAAATGTTGACACTATATATATATATATATAAAAGGCATACTGAAAACATGCCAAAGTTTACATGACTAGAAACTCACTGGCTGTCTGGAACTGTACTGGTGCTGTGCTTGTCAACAGTGAAACACAAATCAAAGTAGTGCCTTTGTCCTCAGCTGTCTCCCACCTTCCAGCACTACAGCTCCTGTAGTTAAATGCAGAATGTTTGTGTATGCCCTGGTCAAAATACATTGTATTTATATATACATACACTCACACTCTTAACATCACAAGATCAGATGTGACAGAAGTGTTAAGATGCCTGTTAAGTCAGCTTCCACAGCACTTCCAGCTCCCCAGAGGGGAATCTGGGCCCCAAACAAGGCAGCAGCTCTGTTCCCTGCTCAGAGAGGAGGGCTGAGCCCCCCTGCATGGGCTCCTGTGCAGAAAAGCAGGGAGCTGCCCTGTGCCAGCAGTCAGAACCTGGCTGCTTAAAGCTAACCCCTAAGGATGATGCTAAGGACAGTAGTGTTGATTCCCATCCTTAGATACTTCCTCTGGGGCTGCAAGGAAGTATCTCCTGTCCCTTTGGCATGTGCTACCTGATGCAAAGAGCTGAGCAGGGATTTTTGCTTTAAAAGGCTAGTGTCTGTTTTTCACACCGTAAGTGTATGATTAAAGCATTCACCTAGTACATGTGAGAGCTGCCTTCAGCACCCTTGTGAGTTGAACCAACTTCACACCTCCCACCACCAAACCCTGCCTACTATGCCCAGGCTATGGCTATTCAAAGTTTAACACAGGCAAGATGTTTGAGAACAGAATGCTGAAAAAACACTCTCCACACCCAACATGACATGCATCAGTTCTGACAACCCAGTGTCCCCAAAGGGAAGGGGGAATGTAGATGCCCAGACATTGTGCATGAACAGCCAATGAAGAAAAAGGGAAGTTGTCTACCTCATCTGATGCTGAATAGACCCTGAAGGATTGCCACAGAATGGCTTTGTCATCTTTGACTTCAGTGAGCAATTGAGGAAGGTCCATAAGCAGCTGCTGAAAATAGACTTAGGAAAAACATAAATTTTAATGTTGAAAAGCAAGCTCTGGGTGAAAGAAATCAGAGCTAGGAGCACAGTAATTTGAAGGCTTGTTTTGAGACTTGTGCAGGTCTTTGAACATGTAGCCAGAATGTATCCTTTTTAATTAATTATACATTGTATATTGATGTATAGCTTAGATGTAAACAAGAACCTGAAGGGTTTTCATTATTTCAGACACCTTGCTGAACACCTATGTTAAGTTACAAGGATCTCATACCTACTGAAAAGAAATCAGCTGCACAAAACCAAGCCCTTGCTCAAAATTAGTCTTGGTTTCAAGGTCCGGTGTAAAAAATTGCAGAATCAAGCAGGACTGGAAATTTCTCACTGCCATTTTGGCTGAGCCTCTTTCTACCCAATTTCTTCTGAAGCTTACCCTGCTGAGAACACTCAATGGAAAAAAGACAATGACTGTTTATAGGATGGGAGAGCAATGGCTCTGATAAAGGACTAGGAACTGTTCTCAAGAGAGGGACACATGTGAATGATCCAAGGGTTTTCATGAACTAAGGCAGTATTTTAATTTCAGACTCCACCCCCAACAAGACTAAATCTGGCAAGAATTAAGTCATTAAGATTCCTATCAAATATGAACAGGTTTGCACACTTAAAATTGGGGGGGGGAGGGGTTGTTACAGACATTGACATTTACTCAATCAAATGAAGTATTAGGTGTTTTTCTCACCTCTTTTTCAGGATAGCAACCATTTCTACATTATGCAACCCTTTTTTCATAAATGTACTAAACAGTTGCTATTTGCATTTGGCTTTTTTGTGTTTGGGTTTGAGTTCATTTTTTTTCTTTCTCTCCTCAGGGAGACAGCTAACCTCATTTTTAAACTCTCAGGGCATGCAGAATCCAGTACATCTCTAAGTTTCTCAATGGTTAGTCTCACTGCTAAGAATCAGAACTTTACCTTCACTTTAACTGCATCTTCCTAGCTTTAGGACACAATCTTCTTATGCTTATGTCCAATAAAAAGCATCTTCTATTGGACCTTTCCCTCACAGATAAAAGCTAACAGTGAAGATGCTAACAAAATTCTATGCATTAATTGATTTGGGTTTTTTTAACCTTTTCAGAAAAGTCATATTTGTGGTTTCCAGTTTTAGCACTGTTGCAAAACAAGCACTGGCATTGGAAATAGGTTCACTATTCCAAAATCATCACACCAGCATAGCTACCTTACTCCTAACTCTGCTTCCCTCATCTGGCATCCGTTCTCTAGCTGATTTTAAGGCAGTAATCACTCCTAAGCAATTCTTTAGTCACTGCACCCTCTTCCCAGAGTCAGTGTTTTGGGTTTTTTTAATGCCATCCTTTGTTTTCTTGAGCATAATTCACATTTTTAGTTACTCAGATATGAGAGTTTGGATTTTCATGTACAGATACATGTTTTAAAGGTATGGCAATAATTCATCTATACTATTTTTTACTATTTCTGTGTCATTTAAAAAACTTAATGATTTTATATTATCTGCCAGGTAATTCATATAGATACAGAGCAGCAAGTCAGAAAGATGCCACAATTACATCAAGGTATCTGGTCACCATGATTTCAAATTGCATCAGTGCTAAAAAGCAGCCTTGGTTTTAGTTAAAAACCTCAAGGCTAAAAGACATGAAATGTAAGACCTGGGATGAATACTAATTTTTCATAACAAAGCAACAGGAAACAAGAGGCTTTTGCCACACTTACTCAACACCTTTTGCATTACCCAAATGGAAGATAATACTGAATAACATGTTGCACAGAAATACTCCAGACAAGCACAGCATAGTTTGTAATGAAGGCAGCATTTTGTAGTCATTTCAGTTTACAATACTGTAATAACATTTTCAGAAGTACTTATGAGGTGCAGAAGCACAAGTGCCAGTGAAACCCAAAGGGACCTCTGTTTTACAGATTGCTTTCTTGTGGGTGTTCTTCCCCACCTCCAAGTCCCTCCCATACACATCTAACAGCTTAAGGTTCAATTCTTTTACAACTCTCTCATGTAAAGCAAGGATTGAAATTCTGCAGTGTCAGGAAAGGCAAGAACTTTGGTCTCCAACAATTAGGATTCTTTCCATGATTGTATCTGAAGGACTTTTGTTAGTTGATAGATGTAAACATTCTAGGCAAGAGTATTGCTCATGTGTTTTATATCACAAATGTACCTGGACTTTCTCAGAAATTTTACCACAAGTCTACAGAAAGAAAGGACAATAAAGGTTATCATTTAAAAACAAAATGCCTCTGTGGTTTGGTTTACATAAAGAACAGGTATTGTTACTAAGTAAGGAACTGCTCTTCAATGTGCCTTTTGTCTTCAGATCACATTTAGTTTACTCTTTGCTGTGACACTTCTAAACAAGAAAACAAGAATTACTGATATTGAATGGACCTGGAACAAAGAAAGATTAAGTATTCCCACTGCATTGCTGACCCATATCCACAAATAAACCCTCTACTTGGAAATGTTTTATGATAAACAGCAAAGCAGTATTTTCATCTCAAAGCATTATGCTTTCAAATATTTTTTAGATGAAAAGGTTTTCAGAAATACCTGATTGGCTTAGGGATACATAAATAATAGGGGCATATTTATTATCTTCAGAAATAGGACTGCAAAGACATTTCTTTATACTTGAATAAAATACAGAGCTATATCCTACACACAACAGAACACAGCTATAAAGACCAATAATAAACCTGCATGTTCATTTAGTGCAAAAAATCTTTAAATTGTTGAATGTCATTAACAGCTTGTGTTTTTTCCACCTTAAAAACAACTTATTGCACTTAGAATGTATCCTTTAAAGCTGTCTTGTATTTAACAATAAAAATAGAACCTAACAAGTACAACAGAGTAATTTGAAATTTAGTCTAGTTCACAATACTGCAAAGTATCACTGTCAGTACAATGCAAAACTATTTGTTATTCTGAGGTTTAGCTGAAAAAAAATATACACATATAGGTTAATTAGTATTGCCTTCACCAAATAAAAAAGAAAACCTATCATTCAGCAGGTCTATTTCTGAATGTGTTTGCACTCAGAGCTCAGTTTGCAGATATTCCAAACCTGTGCCCATCAAAAATTTCATCCTTCTTTGGGCTACTGTGAAAAGATGAATGCAAGCACAGGTGAGTTTAAGCCAACTGAGCAGGCTGGTATTTAGGCATTTAGAGAAAAAAAACAGATGTTTAATAATTTAGCTTTTGAATGCAAAATGACTTCAGCAGGATTTAAGGGAATCAAAAAGATGCATACTCATGCTCACGATATAGACTTGTAACATACTGTAAAACAGCATGAGAAACTTCAAAACAAAAAATCAGTCATAAGAGCTACTACATTTTCCAGTATAAACACCTTGGGTGTGCCAGCATTGGAGGGAGCATAAAAAGTTACTGAAGAATCCTGCATCAGTGAATCAGAAACAGCTTCACACTTCCAGAAATAGGTTCTGATGAATTAGAAAAATACTCTCTTCACACACAGAATCACTAGGAATGTACACACTAATGCTACAAAACTTCACATAGTTGGAAAACGTGGCCTGAAATCAAACTCAACAGCTCATCAGAACAAAAAGTCCAATGGTGTAAGAGATTCTTATAGCAGTTTTGCAATTTGAGCAACAGTTCCCGATTTCTTCAGCATCATATATAGTATCTTCGCTCAAAAATTACAGTTCTAGCTCCTGTAGAAAAAGGTTGGGCTGGCCCAGGGAAAGCAAGCATCAAAAACCTGATTCCATTTCTTTGGCTGCCTTTTCTGTAGTGTCTGACACCAAAGTGCTTTCATTTTCCAGCATTTTCTCAGTAGTTTCTCCATCAAGAGGCTTTGCTCTCTCTTTTGACTTCTGCCGCTCATGGACCCAGGGGATAAAGCACAAGATCGCTCCCCCCACGAGGGGAGGGACTCCGGCCAGGTAGAGTGCTACATCATAGGTGCCCAGGCGGTCACGCAGCAAGCCTGAAAGACACACAGTTCCCCCTGGTTAATATTGAGGCCTCAGGAAACAACAAAAAAACCCCCTACATTTCTTTTCTTTGGATTCAGAAACTGGAGAGCTGGCACAGATTACCTCAACCACTAATCTGATTACCTGATGGCTAAATATAGGTATATGTAGGTAGAAAGCGATTCCAGAGTTGACTTAAAGACTCCAAATAACAGAGAACTCTGTATGTCACCACTGACTGCTGAGTTACCACCTATCATTAAAAAAACTTAAGTGTTATTTCCTGTTTGAAAGTTGCTCATTTCAGATTCTCCAGCACTTGAATCTTGGAAAGACTTGGAGAAATGATTCCTCTTTTGGCAACAGTTGCTTTTGATCAAGGTGCCTCTTAATCTTATTGTATATATACTGCGCATATATTCCATTCCTGAGAGCCTCTTCTTAAAAAGTGTTTTCCAACAATTCACTCTAATTGCTCTCTCAAAACTCCTCCCCTTTATCAAATTCTATTTAAGTATTAATAGCTGTGATAGTGTATCCAGATTAGGAAGTCCCTAGTCTGTGTTATTCTAGCTTTGAAATCTTGTTCCTTGTAACATTGTATAGTTTGGTTATGTCTTCCTAAGTATCTTTCAGTAGCATTCACAAGACCTGATTAAAAATCAGGTTCTGATTAAAAATCATCAGTAATCATCATAATCAGATTATAGCTTAAGATATTTCCACATCCCAAAGAACTTCCAAGTTCTCATCTTCAAAACCTGCACTTTGTTAATGTGTCTCCCCCATCAAAGAATGAAAAAAAAGCCAGTGTTCCCACTTCTAAGAAGCAATTAAAGTGACTGGAGCTTATCCTCACAATTGTTTTCTGCATGAGCAAATCTTAAGAGACCAATTATTTTTCAGATTCTAGTTTAGGGTCCTTCTGTAACAGTCAACATATATGCTCTCACCTCAACAGCATACAAAACATCAGGTCCTCAATCCAACTGGAAACCTGTCTTTCTTTTAAGGAATATGTTATATCTACATAACTTAAAATAAAAGACTGAAGCAAACTTGAAAGAGCTTAGTACAATAATTGCCCATGAGCAGCAATTATACACATTTACAGCTACAGACCATATTTATACTTACCTGCAATAGGTGGACCAACTGTCATAGGTATTGACATAAGTCCTAGTAGAAATCCTATGGCCTGGGAGACATCCTGAGCCCCAACAAGCTCAAAGGCAATAGGAGCCATAATGCAAATGAAGCACCCATCAAACAGGCCCATGAAGAGACAGACAGCAATGAGACCTCCGAAGACACTACACAGTGGAATCATCATGGACATCAGGCCAATAAAGAAGAATGAGGCCACCTAAACATGACCAAGGAAAACAGAAAAACATGTTGCTTAGCAAAAGTTCATGTTTTCCTGCTCAAAACCATGTGAAACCAACAGTACTCAGAAGCACCTTAGTTCATGCCCTAAACAAAAGTCCAGGGTTTTCAGCACTAGCTATTCAAGGAAAAGAACAAAAAAGGTTGTAGTTTTCCTGCAAGGTTGGTATTTGTGCTTTGTAAATCCTGTAACAACATCTCAATGCTGCCTTTTCACTTTTCTTAATATTGACGTTTCCTCTAAGTGTAACAATAGGGAGTAAATCAATGCAAATAAATGCAAACCAGTCCCAAGTCTCAACCATCTGGGATGTAAATTTGTGTAACTATGGCAACAAGTACCCCATCTTCAGAAAGGTGGTTTTCCCATTTGTTTTCAGTACTGTAGTACAGATAATAGCCGTTAGATGTCTCCCTTGTTATTCATTTTAAAACAACAAAACGAACACTCAGTAGTTGATAACATGTAAGTTATTAACTAAAGCTTCTTCCAAAACCCTGCACTAACACTGCTACTTTCTAATAAATAAGTAAATAGGTTTATAAGTGTGGAGGCAAAAAAGTTTATATCTCTTCCTTTCCCAGGGTTCAGCATTTATGGAAGCTGTGACTTTCTGCAAGGAACCTCCCTCATTCAGCAAAATCTCCTCAACCAAGCACCTCCTATCTTCATGGCTTTACTAGTGCTTACAATGTACAGAACGTACCTGACACCAAATTATCGCTTATCAAAGACCAAGAAGAGATCTAAAATCCTTAATGAACACAGGATAAAAAAAATATTTCTGCAACCATTATGAAGTCATGGAATAAAAAAAGGGAAAACAGAATCTTGAGAATCCCCAAAGGTTTTCTCACTCATATGCTAATGATCAGTCCTTTCTTTCTTTCCTGGCTGAGAACAGCCAGCAGGTAGTAGATATGTTTCCTTAGCATTAAAAAAAAAAAGTCAGATATTCATCAACTTTGCCAAAGGCTCCTAATATCATAAACCATACACTGAGCTTCCTAGAGTTTTGAAATGTCTCAAATTTGAGTCTCCTATGAGTTAATTCTGCTTACTTAGTAATACCTGCAACCAAAGCCTTCAGAACATTTTATATCCCTTCAGAACAGGCTGCAGACATACCTGTAAGTAAACTTTTTTTGCACCAGGAATATAATCTGCAACTCTGCCAAAGATCAGTCTGCCAACTCCTGAAGTAATGCCCAGACACAGCAGAAGCACTTCTTTTGGCACACTGTCACCAAATCTGTCTTCCACATGCTTCATCTGTTTAAAAAGAGTGGAGAAAACAAACTGGCTTTAGAATTAAAAAAGATAACCCTAGAAAACTTGAGTTAAAGAGAAGTAATCTGATGGCTTCTGGACTTACAAATATGGCTACAAATGGTCAACTAACTTACTGTGCTTTTACAGATCTTACACTGGCTTATCAGTATTAAACACAATACAAGAGGAACAATCTGAAACATGTTGCTTTATTCACAATCATGGAACCTAAGAAAAATAACAAGGCTGCATCTAATACCAAGAAGAGAATCTAGAAGTGTAACTTGTAATTTAAATGTGGATAAGGACAAGATTTAACATAATGCAGAATCCACAAGGCTGTCTGGAACCGTTTGCTTCACTGGCAAGGGCATGCTCTCAGGTCTGAAGGTACTGAGTGATTCATGAGCATCACCACAGAACTGTTCTAGGCATTAAGACAGACACATGCTACCAAGCTTGTAACATGGCTCAGGGCAGGAGCAAGAAGCAGGTGGGCAGAGAGCTGGAAGCCAGGCAGTGCAAGTAGGAGAGGCCCTCCATACTGCCTCATCTGGACATCCATGATCACCATGACATGCAAGGGTAAGGAGGAAGAGGAGCAGGAACCACCTGCAGTGCCAAACACCACCAAGCACTTCCAGGAGAGATGCAGCTAGAGCTGCTATGAATAGGGCAGACTGGAAGAATGATTTATCAGCCACTTCAACCTAAAGAACTAAAGCAACTCACCAATGGTCCTGACTGCAAGCCACCAACTACAATGTGATGAAATACCAGTGTCAGCAGTTCTAACCTTTCAAGGCATGTTAAAAAATAAATTAAATAAAATAAATCACAATACTTGCTTGATGTATTTTGATTTTTTCCATATATATTTTTTCTTATTCCAGTGGTTTATTTGTTTGTGGTTGGGTTTTGCTAGGTTTTTTGGTTTTGTTTTTGTTTTTTATCAACTATGAAGACCAGAAATCACCCTTAAGAAAGATTTTTGGTACAATCACTTTCTGAAACATGTTTGGCAATACCAAATGTACTAAACTGGGCATTAGAAGATATAGAAATTATCTGCATTGTCCTGTGATCTCTGTGCTCATGAGTTCTGAACAAGAAACTGTTAAGACTCAGAGGTGTGAAGAAGCAACCAGAAGAAAGCAATTTTAAGCACAGATCTAGTACAAACATCTGAGACATGATGACCACAGGCTAACAGTCCTGCATAGCAAAAGCTACACACCAGTTTTTGTTATTAATTCTGTTTATGTGATATCACTTCAAACTAGAGAACCCTTAATTTCTTGTCTATAGAACAGAGAAGTTCATTTTTAGTCAATACTTCTAGAGCAAAATGTTAATATATAAGCAGAGCCTTTTTTCCAGCATAAAGAGGACTTGCTGAGTGATGGTGATTTTCTTGAGTAGAAAATCAGTTTTGGTTTGGTTTGGTTGTTTATATGTCATAGAAAGTCTAGTAAGTCTAACATTGTCAAATATAATTGACTTTGTTAGAAAGGAAACAAAAAATCAGGGTTAGTGGTTTTGTTTTGTTTTTACAGAGTAACTTCTAAATTCAATTGAAGACAGATGCTTGCTCTATTTTTATTTTTTTCTTTGCTTATTAAGACACATTTGGGAACAGAAGCTGATGAAATTTTTCATCTGGAACAATACTTATACACAAAAGATAAGTTGTTCTATTTATTCTGTTGAAGGTGAGAAGAAAAGCTGACAGTTTTCCCACTCCTACCTTTATGTGCCCTTCAGCACCTGCTGGCCAAGCCAGCAAGAGAAGCCAAGGGTTTTCTGCCATTCTTGCCACCTGTTCCACCACCATGTTTCTGCAGCCTCTAGCTTGTTTAATTAGCAGACCTGATTTATCTGCTCCCCAGAGGCTTTTTCAAGAGGTAAGATAAAGCTCTACATCTAGATAACTATTAACCCTGCATCTGCAACTGAGTAACTGGATTTTTCAAAGCAGCACTCTCAAGGGTGAAATGCTGTCTGCTCTTAGATCATTGAGGGGAAATACTGGATTCATCAACTCCATAAGTAGGAAAATAACCACTACTGATCTCAATCTTCAGATATCTAAATTACCTTCTTTCTTTTTTAAGCTTTCACTCCCCTTAAGCACACCCTAACCTTAAAGGGATCTTCCAAGTAGATGTAAGTGGAACTTTTTCCCCAAAAGGGCAGCAGGCAGTGGCATAGGCTGTTCAGAGAGCTTGTTTAGTCTCCTTCCTTGGAGGCTTTCCAGGCTCAAGTGCACAAAGCCCTGAGCAACCTGGTATCTCCGAGGTGACCCTCTGATCCTTAACAGCATGTTTGATCTTCAGTGATACAGTGACTACATAAGCTGTAAGTAACAGCAGTACTAACTCAGTATCTGAAAATACAGTGGTTCAGAATTAATTCAGTACTGTAAGTGCTAACTCAAGGACTTGAGACACTGCTGTAACTATAGCTTAAATACATTTATTTACGTTGATGAAGTAGCTTAAATGAAAAACAGATTACCACAGCCTTAGCTGATAGAACTACTTGAAAATCCCATGATGGGCAATTATATGTGAACCTTCTCAGGCAGCATTTCATGCATTAATGCTCTTGTCATTGCAGAACTATAGAGGCTATAATTATATGACACTCTAGGCATTATCTACAGCAGTCAGTGGGGACCCAGGCACACAGCAGACAAAGACATAAGCCTTTCCCCATGGGTTTTGTTTGCTCTCAGTAAGGTAGCTAGCTCTTCACTCAGAGCCGTGTGCGTGCTGGATCGAAGGCCTGATTTTCCCAACTGCAGAAGAGGCCTGTAATTTTGCCTGAGGCAACCAGTACAAGATTATCCAGACTAGCACAGCTTATTTACTATTTTAAAATCAGTTATCTTTGTACAATCCAATTTTCCAAATCAAGGCAGTCAGTGGACAATTTAACTGAATGTATCCCAGGCACCAGCTCCTACTTTATACCCTTGCTGTCTATTACCAGAGAAACACAGATCTTACTGTGTAAATTCTCACTACTGTTAGGATAAGACTAGAAGAAAGATTTGCCACTTGGTAGTGGCTGGAATGTTTTCAGTATATTATCTTGGCTAACCTCACTCCATCCAGCAAAGACTCAGATTTTGCCAACAGATTTCAGTGATATTCATGCACTGAGTCAAAGACAGAGCAATCCAAGCATAGCTCTACTGCCTTTCTCCAAACACAAAGAACCTGAATCTGAAAGAAGTGATAATGAACTAGTAAAAAAAAAAAAAAAAATCATTCTTCCTCTGTCAATTGCTTTCCTCCTGTGTATATTCCATTTTGGGAATTCCCAATCAAGTAAAGCTCTACTTGGCTAAATGCAGTGCAATCTTTCTCACCATAAGAGAGGGCCAAGAACAATATATAACCTGGAAAAGTTTCAGCACAAAAAATGCAGCATTTTCTTCAGGTCCTCATGTCTGACACTATCCTTACACTGATTCTGAATGAAAGAAGGAAACATTTACAGAGTACTATTGGTACCAGTTGTAATTTGGAGATACTATTCCTAACTGCTCCAAATCAACACTTTCCTGAAAGAACTGAGAGGAGTTATTTTGGCTTTGTTTTTAGTTTCCCAGACAGGAAAAGAAAAAGAATAGCCTACATAAACCTTTCATTCTTCATGTTTTCCAAAAATGCATGAGTCCTATAGAAACCCAGGAAAAACTGTGTTTCCTTGGAATGCAAAGTGGTGAGTTGTGCATAAAGAAACAAAGAGGAAGCTTTTCTTGAGATGCCAGATGAGTTTAGACATAACCTAACAGGCAAAAACTATCATCAGAAACTGAATCAATCGTGGGGCTCATGGTATGGAATCTGCCCTGAGACACAAGCACTTGTAATATCCAGACCTGCTTTAACAATATTGTTTGTTCAGTACTAACTGGCCCTCTTACCCAAAGTAATTCTAGACCTGCATAACACATCAGTTAGCCATCAATCTAGATATGTCAACAGCACCACAATCTGTTGAATTGATTATTACTGCTGTGGCCTTCAAAAAACCCTATTCAGTATTATTAGAAGACACAATACCCTGCTCATTCCATCTCCTTCCCCACCCCCCCAAGCTGTAAGTGCAAGACACAAATGGAGCATGCATATGTAGAGAAGTTACGTTGATGCTCACAACTACAATTAGACCAGCAAAATAAAATCTTTGGTTTGTTTTACACACATCTCTTGAGGAAAGATCAGCCTTACTGATGATGAACACATCTTTCTGTACTGTTAGTGCCATCACACAGCAGCCTTCCTTCAGTGAACCTCCCTTTCACCACATGCCCAAACGAGCTGACTCCTTCAAAGGCCTGAAGAAAAATATTATCTGCTGCTTTGATAAAGATGCATCAAGAACTTTCCAGTGAACTATCCTGGAAGATTAAAGCTGTAGGATGTGCTGAAAAACAGAGCATGAAGTAACTGTGGACAAGTTCTCTTTATTCTCTAACATTAAGGACTTACCACAAAATGATGGTGGAAGCAGGAAATAAGAGAAAGAAACTAGGCACAGGTTAAGATCATTTAATGCAAATACATTTCTAGTCCAAACTCCACAAAAACTTTTACTGATGAGCCAAAAACTAGCAGATGAAACAGCAGCTCCTGAACATCTACTGAAACAGTGTCCTTCATGTTAAGAGACATTAGTACCTACTGCACTCTTATTTTCACAGGAATGCCATCATCCTGAGATGGATATAGCAGCATTTTCTAGAAATTATCTTCACATGACAAAAATATGCATATATATATATATATGTCTTCAAGGTATGTCCTGTTTACCTACTTGCCACAACAGTGATACCTCCTCTCTTTACCTTTGGTCAATTTAATCTACATAATGAAAATAAGGTGATTATTAAATGGCAATTGGGAAATTTTCTACTGTTCCACTAAGTAAAGCAGATTAAACAGAATAATCCATACATCAAGAAGATTCAGAACAAGTATAATCTGACTTTCTTAAGTGAACACAACAGTGAACAGGTTTACTGTTAAGTCTTTTTAACATAAAGGTTAGGGATTCAGATTGCATTAAGAACTGAGGTTGACAACTACATGGTTAAAATTGTGGGGGTTTTTTTCCCCTCACAAAACAGCAAGTGCTGAAGAAGATTGCCCTAAATAATTAAGAAATAAGATCTCAGAGTTGTTAGTGCTGTCTTTAGGAGCATGTAGAGGATCAGTACGATCCCAGAGACCAAAATAGGCAACCAACAGCAGAAAGCTAAAACTGGAGAAACAAAGACAATGGTTGTTAACCAATAAATAGTTTTCCTACTGAAAAGTCACAAATACTTCTCATTTTTAAAGCAATTAAACTAGTTCTCAAGTCTTGAGAGAATGAGTGCCAATTGGCAGGCCTGAAAGATACTCAGGGAGTAGTGCAGAAAGCAAGCTGGGGCCTGAGCTTGAAGCCCGAAGCATGGGTGACAGACAACACCTACACTGCAGCACAAGACAGTCCATGACCCCTAATCTTTCTCTTCAGGAAAGTTCTGAGACTTCATCTCAGAGTATTCTTCTGGTCCTATCCTCCACTACTAGCTCCTGGAGGTGCCAACAGAGACTGGGTCCCATTGGAGCCACAGGAGACAGCATAAAGAAATGGGCACAGGGATACTGGTGGATGGAAGTGGCTTGGGCAGCTGCAGAGAGGTAAGGCACACACAGCCCTGAGGAAGCTCACAGTGACCAAGAAAAAGGATGAGGAACAAAGTCAGGGATATGCAAGAACTGAAGTATTTACATACACAAGAGCTGAGAGATAAATTGTCAAATAACTTACCCTTTTTAAGCCTTTTAAAAAACATATTCTTGTTTGTGACTACAATGCACTACTTAGTGTTAGTTCTGTTGTGGCCTAAAGCAGCATTTCCTGAGCCTGTGTTACTCTCAAAACTCAACTAGCCACTATTTCCAAAGTTAGCCACTACCAGCAAGTCCTAGAGTTATAGGTCAAACACATTAACTTGAATTTCCAGAAAAACAGCAGACAGGGAAACAAAACTAGAGCTATTCATAAACACTTAACAGGTAACATCATAAGGTAAGATTTGTGATGAAACAACTTGAGTTTCTCTCTATTACATGCTGGGTGGCAGACCTTGACAGAAGGAAGAACAAGTGTCACAGATTTGACCTTGGCCAGCATGTTGAAATTCTCTCAAACAATTCTTATGAGCCAGTTTGGAATACACAACTTAGATAGAGCAGCTGTAAAGACAGATGTTCAAGTGTTTGGAAAAGCCATTTTTAATTAGTGAGTCACTGCAAAATTGATTTTGCCAGAGAAGGCTCTGTAAAAATCTGCCCAAATCAACCTCTACTTAAAATTACCATTAATGATATGCACAGTGAAATAAAGAGTATACTTATTAAATTTGCAAATTACATCAAATGATTAATATAGCAGGCACTGTAAAGAAAGACTGGAATTCAAAACTATCTTGGCAACCTGACATGTCAGTCAACAGTGTGAAAGAATATGATTAATTTTCATTAAAGCATTATGAGGTAAACTATACTCAAAAAACTACATGAAGTAAAACTCAGATGCACAAATAGAAGATGGAAGAAAGATCTGGCAACAGCTCTTTAGAAAGGGATCTGAAGGTTTAGCAGATCAACTTCAGCATGTTCTAGAATACATCAATGAATGACATGATGTGACCTTCATATACTGCTCAGTTCCTAAGGCCTCAGCTGGATTATTACATCCTGCTTTGGTTACTATTAAAGACATGGACCATGTGTACAGAACCCAAAAGAAAGATCTGGCAGCAAGCAGAAATCTGATAGGCACAACTTATGAAGCAAGATTTTAAAAAAGAAATGTTTTTAAAGGCCCTCTACCAATGTCCTGCATCTGTTAAAAACACCTTGGTTAATTGTTAATTTGAGTGAAAATATGTCTTTATTTGCAACAGGGGAAGTATTTAGCTGGGAACAAAAAGCTTTGTAAAAGTCTGGGTTTCCCTTTTAACAATTAATGCTGTTGCCTCAAGTAACTTTTTCAACTCACTAGTACAATAAAGTTACCAGACAAAATTCTACAACTCATTTGTGCAAAAAGAAAGCAGCTTACTACAGCAGCCCCCCAAAAAGCTACAAACAAAGACTCTGTTTCTTTCCTATCTTGAAGAACAATAAAATAAGCAACTAATTTGGAGTTAACTGCTTAGTAAACCAGGAAATCATTCATCTACTTACACGTTGTAATGTTACTGTCACCTTCTAAGAGAGGTTGACTTTCTCACTCCACAACAGAATTCATGCTACCTTTACAAAGTCTCTCAGGACCAGGCTCCTTAACCCATAGGTCTTCAGCAAGTAAAATCCAACCAGACCCTCAAACAT
The DNA here is from genome assembly GCA_013399015.1 of Galbula dea. NCBI lineage: Eukaryota > Metazoa > Chordata > Aves > Piciformes > Galbulidae > Galbula > Galbula dea. Next base: position 66,248 of record VWZX01003392.1, on the reverse strand, counting down.
TTATTCAGCTGACACATAACTCTGAGGGCATCCATAACACTTCAATATTAAAGGTCTACCTGTAGACACGATCATAATCACCTCAGCTTTCCCAGAGCTGGGTGAAGTCCCTCTCTCATTCTACTGGGACAAACAGAAGAAAGCTCTTACACCAGTCTCAGTTCTAGGAGAAGTCCCAGATACACTGCCAAGTACCTGGTCAGGGCCCAGAGAAACTGAGTTGTCATATTTTCATATAAAACATGGGGGAAGAAAAAGATGATAATTGCTAGTCTCCCCTCCTCAGAGACACAGCCCTGATTCAGGACACAGACCTTTCTTTCCTGCCTGGAGCAATCCAGAAACACCCTTCCTTTTTCCTAGGAAATACTCTGCTCAGTAGTAGTGACAAATTTTAACTCAATCATCAGGAAAGAACCCAAAAGAGAGCTCACAGTTTGACAGCTACTGGCAATGAAATGAAAAGTGCTAGGTTCCCAGATTTCCTCACAGGAAAATTCAAAATACGTGGAAAGAAATTCACAAGTCTGAATAGGATTTAAAAAGCAAAGAGGGTTTCTATACAGCTCTTCTTAGAGCAGAAACTGGACACAAAACTCTGCAGATGAGTGAAGGAAGGTTCTTCACTTAATTTTGGTGATTAGTTTACTTTGTATGAGGATAGTAATCAAAAATGTCAACTGTGATCTCAGGCTTCTGGGCACTTGTGGAGCTTGAAGAGCTTAGTTCAGGCCAAGGATGTTTTAAGCATCCAAAGACAGGATCCTGAGTTTACTATGAAGTTAGCATTTTGAAAACAAACAAACAAGGCAAAAAAACCCCAAACCAAACCCACACAAAACACACAACCCCAAAACCAGAGAATACACTTCTGACTTCACACTATATGCTGTTTGCTATTAGAATAGTTTGTGTTGTGCAAGAGTCCATTAACTAGTGTGTTGTTAGCCACAGCCAATACAAAGGAAATCATAATTAACTCAGACTTTTCAATCTGCTAGCAGTGCATAGCTCCAAGGAAGACTGCTTTGCTCTTCTTCTGCAACATGATCTTATTGTTTGGACTTGATTATATCTGCTACTTCACATATTGTTTGTAAACTTTCATTTACTTCTAAAAAGAGAACACTTTTGCTTTATTCTATTAGTATTTCTGATTTTTATTCTTCTCCAATACTCATTGGAAGCCAGTTTAAATACACTTTCACAACAGTTGCAAGTATAAAGTAGGAAACAATTTCCTTCTTTCCCCACCATCACTCCCAGTGTCAGAAGTGGACAATCTAGCCAAGAATAACTGCTGCCAGATTAACATTGAGGAACACTGGGGAAAACAAACAAAAAAAGAAATGGATGCACAAGATAATCACAGAATTGGATAAAGGGGGAAAATTTCACTGACCTGGGCAGTCAAACTGCAGCAGATGTTGAGATCTGAAGGGAGATAAATGCAAAGATTAGAAAAGCAAGTAAAGCATGGGGAGCCACTGAGGACTGGGGGCTCAGATACCTGCTTCACAATTACATCAGACCTCTACAAAACCAGTGCCTTGTTAGTCTTCTGTTGGAGCAGATTAAGCAGCAATTAAGTGGATGAGCAAGGTAATAGTGCTAAGACTGAGAGCTTGACCTTTTTTAGATTATCTACAGTATAGAGAAATATCTGCTTGACACACAGGTATCTGTTAGTCCTGGACATCATTTAAAAGACACTATCCTATTGTTGCAAGACAGACTTACAGTAGATTCTGGGAAATAAAAGATGAAGCAAGCTTCAGACAAATGACTGGTGTAGGGGATCTGAAGAAACCAACAAGTTTCTTGAAGAGCAGTCCATAAAAGCAAATGAATACAGTGGTGGAGGCTGATTTTTTCCAGTTTGAGTAAAAGATTCCAGACATACCAATTAGGTGTCAAACATTATTTTACACAGCATTTTAAAAGTAACAAATTTATGACACAGTACAAGTGGTTCACAAAACAGAGTACTTACCTTCCAGGAACGGAATTTGTTCAAGATGTGTGGTGTAGGCACTTTATTTGGGATAGATATGAGTTTTAGAAGGTCAGAGATTTTTGGTTACTAGAGTCCATGCAGCAGACATCATACTTTCCACCATGATTCACACTCAGACAGAACTTACATCTGTGCTTCTATTTGTCACCACTGTGGTACCCAGGGGTGTAGGACTTAAAAGGGAGGAGAGAGGTGCAGGATTAGGACTGTACACACAGAATGCACAACCTGAAGAGCTTATTGCAAGGTAAGTAGCTCCTACAGTGGCTCCTTGAGCAGATGCACATCTCACAGCAGAAAACATAAAGAAACTACCACTCTCTACTTGGAGATGACACCAACTGAAACACTGGTTTCCCAACAGATGAGTCTAATCCACACACCTGACAGTATTTAAGGAACACAACATCAGTATGAGAGGCTTGAAGAGGTAGAAAAATACTTGTAAATGATGTTATGGATGATAAATAGGGTCTTGTTGGACATAATGTCAACTACTGCAGTAAGATTCATCCTGACTATCCAAGAGCTTGTCCTGATACAGCAGCTCAGATCTGCTGGAGAATCTTGGGTGGTTTCTATACCCTTCCTGTTTTGAGTATAGTTCTTTTGTTTGGGGAGGGTGAAGTGTACAAGTGCAAAATGGCTGTTTTTCTGAATGAGCAAAATAGAGACACTTTTGTCCTAAATAAATAAGACCTTTCAAAAAGTGAGTATCTACGGAGGTGAATGCAAAGTGAATACAAGTTTTCAAAGTACAGAGCAAAAATTTCAGATAAGTTCCTAGAAAGAAAAACTGTGATTACCAAGGATCTTAGGTAGCTGGGCTCTTAATTTCTCCAGGGTGATTGGACAAGAAGACAGCTCTTACTGGCACATTTTCCAGGGGGCCAAGGTTCAGACACTGAATTTGCACAGCAGAATCTGCTCTCTCAAAAAGGCTTATCAGTGACAGAGTGAGAAACGGGCAGAGACAAGCAAAATGAGCTGCTGATAAAGAACAGAGCTGAAGGGCAAATCAGCATGGTTCAGTTTAAGAAGGCAGTCCAAAGTGATTAACTTTGCTACAACTGTTTTAAGTCCCATGAAGACAAGGACTTTTACAAATGACAGAGGGGAAAAAGGAGGGAATAAAATCTAATAACAAAAATCTGCGTCATCTCTAATTCATATCAATAAATCCTTCTGTTCATCAGATTGTGTCTGAAGGGAAAAAACTTTTTAGCCTAAAGAACAGGAACAAAATGGATGTTCCAGCAGAAGATTAGTACAGACCAGTAGACAGCACTATCTTTTTGTCCAAGGACAGACTGTGGGCACAGCACTAGACCCAGCAAATTCACAGTAACAAACAGAAGATATGGTGACAGACTAAGCCACACAGGAGACAGTAATATTTATCTGAGCTGAGTTTTGTGACGCAGACAAGAAAATGAATTTGTTTACATGCATTTTAAAAGAAGTTCTTATGACTATGAAGTCCTTTACAGAGATTCCAACCACCTCCATGCCTCTCCCAGGAATAACAATGTGTATCTCGTTAGGATAGTAAAGACTTTAAATGCAGTTTAGCTTCCACCTGAGAAGCAGACTGCCTAAATGATTTAGCCTTTAAGTGCCCATCATCTGTTATGATAAGATATCTGAAACACATTGCTTTAAAGCTTCCTGACACAGCAAAAGGACCATAACCTTCTCTGATAACAGAAAATACAACTGCAGGATTGCCCATAGCTATCTTTAAGTCCAGAGATTGCCTAAAGAACATACTCAAGTACTGAAAAGACAGTGTACATTTTGAGGGCACTGTATGTCACCAAAACCAGTGAACTTTCCCCAGTGAATTAGCTGCCTTAGATGTCAAAAGGGAGACCCCTCACAGACAATAAACATTTTCACTGTTGTGTTTTGACCTGCAAGCCTAAACAGGCTCTAGAACTGACTGCAAGAGAGGTATGGCCTTGGAAATGTGTAAACCAAAGAAGCCACTACAGCCTTCATTATGCCAAGGGAAAAGGTTTGACTTCTAAGCATTTAAAAACCCTGCTGAGCAATTTGATCAGGTTTCTAAATATTTCATTACTAAACATTTTCTGTAGCAAAGATCTGTCTGTATTAGGCAGCTACCTCAAAGACCTGGGTTAAAATCCTCAAAGCTGTCGGTAATTCAGATCACAAAGGCCCTGGTATTGCTGATGGTTTTGACCTAACACAAGCTAAGGAACTGCACACGTGGTAATTGAATAGAAATATTGAGTTCTGAAAGTTCAGACATAAGGAGCAGTCTCTCAATTACACTTAACTTCAGTTTGCAGATGAACAGGTTTCCTCAAATCTATTGGGTTTTTGCAGAGGACAGTGAGTATTTTCCTATTTCCTAGAAAACTTCCTATTGTAGAAGATATCACTGGAAAGACAGCTGAAAGACTCTGGGAGAAACTGAACTGGAAGGATTATCCAGATGAAAGAGAGCCCAACATGACAAGGTATGCTCCCTCGAATGCTCACAATGGGCCAGGTGTTCTCCAATGAAATACAGCAAGGTACCCAATCTGTCACAGCTGCCTGGACTGAGCAGAGCAGGGGAGTAGTGGCCTGGTAAGAAGGCTTGTCATCACTTCTCAGCCACTCCTAGGGTCTATAAAGAGAGAAGGTGGCTACACTGATTACTTTCATACAATACAATACCATGTGTTTTAGCATGAGGAAAGCTGTCACTTATCCAAGTATCATCTCCCTTTTCCAGTATTGCTACAGATTTAAAAATGCAGTAAATAATGGGACAACAGTAACTTTCACTTCCAAAGGCTAAAATGAAAGTAACCTCTGGTTTACTAGATGTACAAACAAAAAGTTATTTTTCCTTACAGTCTTTGACTTATCTGGAAATATGTAACTTTTATGTACTTCTGCAAGTACACAAAGTGTGTTTTTTATCAAAAGCAGACAAAACTGGGATAAAAGTCCAGAGCTATCTACTGGACTTAAGTATCTGTGTTGAAGGGCAGAATCCCTGCTGCTCCTTCATAAACATTGATATCTTCATTTTGTCAGAGTGAAGTACAGAGCCACAGAGACTTTTTAAGCTTTTCAATAGTCCCTCCCAGCATTCATCATTGTCCACCAGCAATAAATGCAGTGGTTCTTCACTTATTCACGTTACCATAAAAATAAATGCCTCTTTCAATTAAAAAGGTTTTTCCCCTGTTAAAGTTTTACTTAGAGGGATAAGTGCTTGTCTAAACTAAATTTTGGCTAGAAATCTGAATCATAAACAGATGTTTTAAAAGAAAAAATAATCAAGCTATTTCCCATTTAATAATTCTATCTGCAGAGCCAAGAATAAAAGCTTAGCTTCTTGTTCAGAATGGTTTTATTTAACAGTAGTGGAAGTTTACTATATATTGAGATCATTTTCATCTCTGGCTTACAGGAAGACCAGAGAATTATACAGGAAGACTGAGTAAAGCAAATTAAAACAAAAACTTGTGGGTTTCAGGAAAGAGTTTTGATAATGAATGTTATCAGTGGAGAGTTCTTCAGACCTAGTGAAACTTCCACTCAGAAGTGGCATACGAAGCAAACTGACTGCCACTGAAGATTGTTACAAATACTTGAGCTTCATGGGTCCCCTGAGATTGAGAAAAAGCTGGGATTTAAAACATTTTAGTATAATTTTGAAGTGATCTTCAAAATAGATTCTAACTGTACTTAAGAATATTTTTACAGTGTTATCCAACACGCTATTAGGAACAGCCTTGGTGCAAGTTGTTTTCCTGGACTGGAGCTGTATTTCGCAATTAGAATCTGTGCCAATCTGATATGGGGGGGGAAAAGCACTCACAGGAGGAGTGAAAAACATCATAAAACTAAATAGAAGATAAAAAACATACAAAGGATTTGTAAGTCTCCCAGCACCTTTTGTCTAACCCAGAAACATGAAGCATTTGTACAAGCACCTTAGTAAAAGTTACAAGCTTTTTGCTAATTAATTAGATTTATCCTAGAGGTTCTATGTGTCTGCTTGCATAGCCTTATTCTTCACTTCTCTGCAAGTGTTAGTGATCATTTACAACCTACCCCATAGCCTTCTCTGCAACACTTCCCTTCTACTCCTCTGAGCAAAATATATCTATAAAACTTATGGAGAAGTAGCATAAGATGTCACAATAGTTTAGTCATCTGATTGCACAGTTCTTTGACATAGTCTAATTCTCATTGTCCTAGAATCTGCACAACTAAAAACTAACAAGAACAGCCACGAATAAGAGCCAGTTTGTGGCTGCTCAAAAACAAACCAGCCCCTACCCTGAAGTAGTTAATAAAACAATTATCTGATGTAGAGCCAGTAACCTAACCAATATATTACCAGGAAGCAGTGACACCACTTGCTATACTGCATACAAATCTTTTGGCTTTTAAGGATTTGAAGATTTTTAATAGAATTCAAGATATTTATTGTCATTAATCTTCCTGTTCTATGATGGATGAATAATAAGTATTAATAAGATTCTTCTGCTTTCATAGCAGGTCCTAGTTGTTTTAGTCCATACCCTTTATCAAACCCTCTTGAACATGAGGATGGGTCATGGTGTAAGCAGAGCATCCCACTGAACATTGTGGACTTTTTCTCCTTTCCCTTTTAAGCCTTCTTGTTTGCACCACTTCAGTTTAGACAGTACCACCAGGAAGCTATTCAAACTAATTCACCTTTCAAGTCAGTAGCACAATCAGTGTCAGATATAGCTCGTGTAGTGCACCTCCCAGCTGCAGCAAAACTTCTTAGATACAGCATACTACAGAAGATAAAGTATTCTGCTAGGGAAACAACTTTAGTACACATGTAAGAAATGGCTGATTGATAACTTCCAAACACCAGAAGCTAAAGCTCTCTCAGTTACTGCAGACAGCAATTGACAGCTGAATTGGCAGCTAAAAGCTCTGCTTAACAGGATCAGTTCTATTAGTGCTATAATGGTAAACTACAAAGCTCAAGTTTGAGAGACAAAAACATCTACGTATTTTGCTTTAAATAAACCTTGAAAATGGTCAATAAAACACACCCTAAAAATGTACCTTTTAACAAACATACCTCACAGGAACAAAAATCAGAAGCTGTAAGCATTTTTTGTTATTTACTGCTTCCATCTTTCCCCTAAAATGCACAAGTATCATTGGCAAGGTATGCAGGTGAGTACCAAAATGGAATTCTCTTTGGAATGGTATAGAATACTTCCATGAAAACCTTCCATTTTAAACCTTAGACTGAGAACAAGGAATTGACATTTTAGCTGACTCTACTAAGTTCTGATTAGAGCCCCCTTTTAATCACAGACATCAGTTTTGATTTTGTTTCTCCCCAACACAACTGGCACTTTAAATATTGCTTCCTACCACCAATCATTTTCCTAGTCCATAGCACAAAGGGAAACAGCTGTAGTTTTAAGAAGATCATGCACAGGAAGAAACATGCACTTACCAAGTGAACATAAGGCACAAAGTATCCAAAAAGTGCAGCTGGGATCCCAAAAGCCCAGATTCGGTAACTGAGAACTTTGAAAACAGAGAAATTGCAAATCTTTCTTTCCGAAGGAAATCCGAACTTTCCCTTCTTTCCTCCCTCCTTGTCTTTGGCACTGGAAATCACAGGTTTGTAGGTGAAGCCAGCCAGGAACAGAATAAACATAAGGATGCAGAGGACCCTCAAAGTGTTGTACAGGCCAACAGAATCGATCAGAACTCTCAGGAGGAAGGGCAGGGACACGGTGAACAAGCTGCTGCCTGCAGTGACGATGCCGTTCACTAGTCCAAGGCGTTTCTTGAAGTAGTGCCCCAGAATGACTAGGGATGGCTGGTAGGCAAAGGAGCAGCCGCAGGCAAATAAAATTCCATAGGTGAAATAGAGAGGTTCAATGGTGCTGTATCAGAACAACAGAAAAGCAGCATTAGCGTTCTGTACAATGCACTGCATGCCCACATTCACCTACCGTACGCAAGAGGGGTTGCCAAAGAATTGCTGCTTGTACGCACACTTCATTCCTCTCTATGTACTGCTAGCTGAAACAGTCAGCTTAATGCAGCAATTATTCTCTTTTCTTCCACTGAAAATTTCATAGGATTCACTGAACAGCCATAAAAGTACAATTACCATTACATATAATTATATCAAACAGGCTGAACAAAATAGTTTTTTAAAGCACTGTCAGAGTGAATTAGCCAAATATAAGTTCACCTGCTGGTGGGTTTTTGTTGTTTTGGTACTATAACATATTACTGGCAAATAGACTGGGTTTTTTTAGACAAATAATCCCTATTAAATCTTCTAAATTCTATATTTTGAGCCAGGTAAAGAATATGGTAAGAAAGAAACAGGAAAAAAGTTAATAAAGAATGAAACATTTCAGCTTATACTAAGGAGGATCTTCATCACAGGGTTCTCCACTACTATCTACTGTACAACTACTACTATACCACCTACTATACAACTGAAATGAAGCAGAGCCATTGCCTTAGATCAGAGGCAGACAAGGGACAATCAAAAGGTACTTGTGTAAGATATCTTAACAGTATGAAGTAACAGTGTCAGTATAAGGTGCAACATGATGATTTCATTCATTTTTACAAACTGTTTTCAATGAACCATGTGCTCTTTTCTGTCATCTAATACCTGCTTCTAAAGCTGTTACAGAAAACCATTCAGCCAATATATTCATTAAAAAATATAGTAAGTCTGAATGCTTCATGTAGTGTTTTTGATCATAGGATATTATTTGTCAGCATCCCTCTGTATCCAAATACACTCTGCAAGCTTCTTATGCAGTTAAATTCTTAGAAGATAGTATTTGACAAAGGTCTGACACCAGGAGCTCTGGTTTTATGTATTATGAAAAGGAGGATTTGTGTAACTTAACATTGTTGGTTTCTACATTAAACTATAAATCTCTAAAACTGATTATATGCAAGGCAAGGCAGCAGAAACAACATGAGAGAATGACTGATTACCTCTATCAATGGAAAATAACCAAGAAAAATAAAAACCAGAAGTTCTAAAATGAGAGGAGGAACATAATACAGTAAGGACAGAACTTTGACATACAGAGTAAAATATTTTCTTGCATCTCAGCTTCCTAAGAGATAAAAATGACATTAAATAATCAGTATGTAACATGAGTAGCAAATCATATTTACATTTGTAAAACTGACTTTTAGAACATTGACTTCTACATCTGAATACACTCAATTACCTGATAACATCATAGGCATCAATCATTTTAGTATCAGTAACAATGAAACACCAAGAATGCACAATAACATGGCACCTACTCTAACAAGAACTCACTCTCCTCTCAAAGTGCTCTCCAAGTGTTTCACTTATGGTAACGAAACTCTTTTGTATCATCACTGACACACTACTAGGAAGCAAGGAGGAAGAAAGACTTCTCCAAGTTGCATTCTTTTACTTTCAACCTCACCTGTGCTAACAAGCTTCTTAAACCATATCAGGAAGTGAGGTCTGTATCTGTTTGCTTCAGTAAACTGGATTACACAAAACATTTGCACTTGGATTAGCCAAAATAAAAATCAAAATCGGAAACTTGCTCAAAAAAGCCCAAAAAACCAAAACCTAAAGCTTTCTGTTCCCCACAAACACAAGTTATTCAAAGAAGAGACAAAGACTAGTGCCAGTACCTACAACAGATCTGTCTTCTCTCCCTGTAAATTCGTGGGTATGCTTACATATTAAGGGACATATGCTCACACCAGACATATTAGCTCAGGCATAGTGCCACAGTGTGGATATTCATCCACCCAGCTCAGGGCAGGAGGGGAAGACAGAAACAGTGTTTATGTACCTGCTAAATTACAGCATGCATCAAGCAAACACATAACAAGTTTATCCAGGACAATTCTGTTGACCTTCTAGTATAAGTTTTCTGATGATAGATTTCTACACTGTGGTTCTTGTGAACTAGGGAATGATGTTATGAGGTTATATTGTCTTTCTCGAATTTCTTTTGAACTGGAAAGTACCAGTTTGAATTCTCACAGGTCATAGTTAGAAAGACAAAACTAAAACCAACTAAAACACAGTTTCTAAGAGATAACAAAGCAGCACTCCTTACTCCTTCATATTCTGTTGATAGGATCAGCATTACCTCTCGACTGTAAAATTGATAAAATTATTCAAATGTAAATGAAAGAATCGTTTACCTTACAAAGGAACTTGAAAGGAGTCCAGCAAACCCTACTGCAGCTCCAACAACAGCTACTTTTCGGCAACCAAACAGGTCTGTGAACACGCTGACTATTGGAGAACAGAAGAAGACCATCCCCATAGAGAGAGAGCTCACCCATGCTGCAAAACAGGAAAAGACAGCACTGGAGAAGATCAAGTCATTTAAGCTTCCAGCTAAGAAATATTTCAGTTCAGCAACATTAAGTCTTGCATACAAGTTGGGTAACTAATCTAAAAATATGTAAATACATTTTAAAATGTATTTACCTAACACGGTAGACAGATTGGCCATATCCATTCTGACATCAGCTAGCACATTTCACTTGATTTAATTCTGGACTTTAATGACTAAATAGCTAGGTTTGCTGAAAAAAGTTAACAAATTTTAAACTGAATTAGATAGATCTAGATCACACTGAACAGTAATAACAATTAAACAATAGGTTTTTATATCATAACAGACACTAGGAATAGGATTGTACTCTAAACAAACTTGAGCTAGTACAACATTTCCATACATAACAGGAAAGTGTCACTACATCCAATACTGCTCCAGCATTACAGACATTGTTAAAACTATAATTTGTTTAGAAATGAGATTTAGATCAATAAGATTCAGCTGAGGCAAGTATCCTGAGGGTATAGCCACAAGTGTTTTTATTATTCCCAGGGTACCAAAAATATCATCAAATAACTTGGGCAGAATAGAATTGGATTTATTAAAGTCAACTTTCTGCTTCACTTCATAAAGGTGTTCAGAACCACCTGCTATCATCTAATCACTCTTTCAAACATGCACTACTGATTTTACACCCAACAGTTCTCCCAGGGCATAAAGCTAAATCAAGCTGCTATAGCACAACAGTTACAACAAATATACTCAGGAGAAAGAAAAAAGGTCTAAGCAGGTAAGGAAAAAAAGCTGTTGAAGCAAGATGTATTGGATAAAATATTTTATTTTCTTTAATTGCACTTAAGATGAAAGAATTCTTTCAACCTAAAATGGATTTAAATCTGTGTAACTAGAGTTTTAAGTATCTTTCCTAAAGACCCAGTTAAACAGTTGTGATTCAGTGATAAGGGCAAATCAAATAGAACCAAGAGACCTAATCAAGAATTATCTATCAATACAGAGACTTAGAAGTAGTGTTGTTAAAGCACCAACCAGCCCTACGCATTGATCTAGACCTCACTGTGCAAGGCACTAAAGACAGAAGAAAATAAACAAGCAAACAGAAAAATTGTTCCTTCAAAGAGTTTCTAATATAAATGGAAGACAAAAGAGAACAGATGGCTAGGGAAAAAAACAAACAAAAAACAGAAATGAGGGAAGAAAAAAAGCCTTTATTTTACAGCAAACAATGATCTCAATGAGCCAGGACCTAACTGTTTGGGGAAAGGAGGGTGTTACTGGAGTTCTCTTGAGCATGAGATAAATAATGGAGTTTGAAGGCACAGTCTGAAGAGTGAGGCAGTTTTATGGGTATTTCCTGCCTTTCCTGGATATGGCAAACCTAGAGAAGGGAGTCCTGCCAGCCTTTCACCTCTTCAGCAGGAACACAAGCTGTATGAAAGAGCACAAAAGACCAGGAAGGTCTGTCCTTCCTTCCTCTGCTATCAATGAAGGCTCAGGTGCACCTTGGGTGTGGCAAGAAATGACTTCATCTGTCCTATTTTGCAGCCCAGATGGTTATGGTTCCTGATGATGCAAGACAACGTTACACCAACTGCAATTAGTAGCAGAATTAGAGAGAGTAAATGCTCTCATCCAGCCTGCAGACCAGCCAGTTGCAAGGCTTCTAAGTTGGCCAACTTCTCCAAGGCTCCTCACCTTTTTACCTTTCTTTCCCAGAGTGAGCTGTAGGGATCCTGCAGTTCTACTGTCCCAAGGATGCAGAACATGTCCATGGCTTCCTGTCACACCCACCCACCACCCAAACAAACGGCAGTTCCACCACTATGAACAGTCTTCAGCACCTCTGCATGACTTGCAGGGCAGCACTAAGAATTACAGCATACCTCTGACACCTGGAGTATCTGCAAGGTACTAGGATTGGACTCAGCTGTGTCAGGCTCCTTTCTGAGGACGAGTGTAGGAAGCAAGGGATCCTTTCTGAACCTCGTGATTCAACAGGAGGGTTCCCTTTATAAACTTTGTCCAAAGCAACCATTCAGTCTACAACACAAAGCCAAGAGAAAAGGCAGCTAAATCTTGCTAAAGTGGCCATCACAAGACTCACTGTCAGCAGATTCACAGTAGTATGAAGGTGCTAGGGAACAGTTGAACCTCTTGCCAGCATTCCTGCTGAGGCATGAGAAGACAGATAACTGTGGCACTAAACAAGCCCACTGGAGATTACTGGTTATGAGAATCCAATCTCACAGACAGATACATGGATCTCATTTATAGAGACAAACAGGTAAAGAAACTGGGCAACAGAAACAGAGTTTAAGTAGCCTGCATAAAGCCACAGACTAAATTATTTCAGAGCCACAGATATGATCAGCAGTCCTGATTTCCAATTAGCACAGGCTGTGATTCAATTAGCATTTTCCTTAGTGATATCAAATAGTACTTTTTAATGGCTTATACAGCTAGTAAAATACTTGGAGTACAAAAGCCTGAAGGAAAACACTCAGCTCACATTACATTCAGTTAATAGCATGCTGACTGTCTCTCTGCTTCCAGGCACTAAAGACAGAAATATGGGGTTTTGTCACTTGATTCTGTCTTCTGTTACAGCAATGACAGGTAAAGTCTGAAAAAGAAGAAAGGTTCCTACTGATTTTCAACACAGACAGTTAAAAGGAAGGACAATGGCATTGTCTGAAGCATTTCAGAAAGGCACTGCAGATTTGGGAGCCCATCCTTTAACCACTTATCTACCTAGTGGAAACTGAAGCCCTTTAAATTACATGAGAGGCTCTTGTGTCTTACAGAAATGTAATGACTTAGAGATGTTCTTGGCATATCTTGTATGCTTATCCAATGAGAAGAATGTTCTTGATGTTTAAGTTCACATGTATGCATAATTCAAGAAAATCTACTGTATTCAGCCTTTGTGAAGAAACCTAGCACCAAAAAGTATGAAGACAAACACATTGTGTAAATTCTTAATTTCCTTAAGGTAAATTATTCTTGCTGCAGTATCTTGATCCCATGTAGAAACTGATGGCTATAAATATATACAATAGATCAAAGTAATTTTCAATTTCACTTTGCTCAGGGTAAGTTTTCAAGCATTCTGACACTTTTTCACTCAATATGACAAAGGCACAATGAATTGCCTTCCACATTTTTAAAACAGAAGTTGCAACAACTATCCCAAATAAGTAACTTAAGAAATAACAAATGCAGCTTGCCAGAATTGTGAGAGCTCTCTAGAGCAGTTACTACCTATTAATGAAAACATTTCACCTCCAAGCTATTGGCTGCTTTCCTGGCCACAAGCTGGCTATATTCCAGAGCTGCTAATTCAAATACTAATAAAGCAACTAATTGCTACATATAACTGCATTCATATTCATACACAAAACATTTTGATTGCCATAGAAGAGAAGTTATTCCTATCTGAAGGACTTGAGCCTTCCTTAAGACACAAGAATTTAAGAATTAGCTCCTCAAAACACAAACACAGAATAACCAATCCCCAAGCTTCCCTAGAAGAGGGAAGAGAAGTTATCCTTAAGACAACAGTATCAGCTGAGAGCACCTATTGGTAGCATCTCTAACTGAAAAGTCTGTTTCTGCGCCATAGCAGATTACAATAACCCAAATTATTCCAAAATGAGGTCAGTACAAATGTACTTCAGCTATAATCTATTTGAGTAAGATAATTAAAGGAACATGAGAACTATCTCCTCCAAAGTCTACAGCAATGAAACCATCCCACATAATCCACAAATATGCTGCTGTTTCACTAGGAGGGTTTTCCCTGGATTTAACAGAAATTTTTGGAGAAAAGGGAAGGACAATCCTGATGATGCAAAAATCTTCATGCTTCCATGAAGTTACTAGTCATGATTTATGCAAGAATAAGGAAGTCTGGACACACTCCCCAGTCTCAAACCATTAACAGCTGAGGGACTTCCTAAGCCAGGTCTTTTTATTTTTCCCTACTAAACAAATTTGGATATTACTTCCCCCCACCCCACCTCCAGTGTGTTTATGAAAATTATTCTGGCAACTTCTCCATGAAATGAGAGGATTCATTTTCAACATCAACAACATCTTACAACAAACTACTCCATAACTCAACTATGGTCTGAGTCAAGAACCCCCACTTCCATTATGGCCATTTATATACAAGTATATTCTCTTCAACAAAGAAGACTGGCTTCCATAAGAAGATTTATTGGGAGTGTAGCTCAACAATTCAAGGGATCTTGTTTTGGAGGAAACAGAAATGGCTGTTCGAAGTTATTTCTGGAGATAATTTGCTGATTTCCAGCGAGTAATAATTCTTTGACTCCATAATCATATTTACATAGCAATTATTTTTTAAGAACAAAAGATTTGCAATACCGTGTAGGTCAAAGATTGATTTAGCCCAGTATCCTCTTTCTGACCACCAAGAAGTAATTAGACAAAGGACATTTGCAAGAGGGCTAGCATCCTGCAATACTATTTCCCTGGCTATGTTCCCACAACATCCAGCAATAAGCAGCTTAGAAACTTCCTAAGCAGAAAGTTGCATTTAACCATTCTTCAAGAACATTTAGTCCCATCAATATTACTTTGGCTTCTGTGCATTTTATTGTAATCAGTTAGAGAACATGCCCAGGCACCAGCCCCCCTTGTTTTGAACCTGTGTATGCTTTAATTACTCTGCTGTAAGAAATAGGAACTAATCTTTCCTGCTAAATTTCCTCTTGCAGCCTGACTTTATAGGCCTTCATCAAATCTGTTCATACTAATCTCTCCTCCAAAATGAAGCCTCTTTTTGACTTTGTCTTTGTATAGAAGATTACTTTTCCCTCTTCCCCCTTTATACTGAGTCTAATCCTATCACACTGTTTCTGTGACAGGGTAGTTAGAACCACACACAGTATTTAATATGGGACAAACTGTCAGTTTCCCACACAGGAAATGAGAGGGGGTTGAAGGTATCCTTGAACCCTAAGCCATATAGATCCTCACAAACAGATCTCATGAAAGCTTTTTTTAGCATTATAGAAACTTAGAACTACTGTATCTCTCTCCTACTGGTGCATTTTCCCCATTGATCTTGGTTTATCCTTGCTGCCTGTGCCCAGAAGCACAGGGTTACCCCTTTCCTAAGGCACTCCAGATACTTCCTCTCCTGTTCATTACCTATTTTTCATTCTCTGGGGAAAAGCAGTCATTTCCAAAAGAGGGAATTGTGCAACAGATGTTAGGTAACCAACAGAGCAGCAGAACCATTATATCCAACGAGCATCCAAATATCCTCCCATGTCCACAGAAAGCCTCCTGGCAACTGCCAACACTATTTTTATCCAACCTATCACTACTCCAAGATAATGTCAAATGCCTTATGCTACTTGCCTTGCTTAAACACACGCCTATGAAAATTATTTCAGAGCCTGCTCAGTGGCTTCTCATGAATTCTGAAGAATTTCATTGGTTGTGGGTGCAAAAGGGAGAGCAACTGAATTTCCACATAACTGTTCCCATTAGTGAGCAATCCACAGATCACAGAACAGTTATGTCCTAGATGTTGAAATGCATGTATTTACACATTTAGAATTCTTACTGTCAAAAAACTGCACTGCTTGTTCTAGTCAAGAGAGATCTGCTGACTCCATTAGAGAAAGTATGTGTTTAAAGACTAAAAATAAATGTATGACTTGATGTTGCCACAGGAAGTATCCTATACTCTGAACTTAGGTTACATGGCTACAGCTTTCAGTTTGCTTACTTTCAGTTGTATAGTTTGCAGATGTTTGAGCTAGGCTCTCCCTTAAAAGCAATACTATTAAAAAAAAAAATGAAGTCCCAATTTAAATGAAAACTCCAATGTATTATTGGCAAAGAGAATTTAGGACAAGCAAATACCATCTCTTTTGGACACCAAAACTGTCTTGAGCAGGCTTTAAGAATCACGAGTTAACGGTTCAGCGCTCTCACTGCTGGGACCCGGGTTCAATTCCCGGTCAGGGAAGCTTTGTTGTGACCTGGTCTAGGGAATCCTGCTCTAGCAGGGGAGTTGGACTAGATGATCTTTTGAGGTCCCTTCCAACTCCTAACATACTGTGATAAAGGATCTTCTCAGATCTCTACAACACACTCAAGGAGATCATGGCCCATACACAAAGATCTATGAACCAGGGAGTGAGTACTGGAAGTATCTGCCAGGAATACAAGACTTTGGTTTCTTTCTCCATTCTTTCTTTTGTTTCTTCTCCCTGAGGAATAAGTAGTTTATTACTGAAAGATAGTGTTAGCCATGAATCTGAAACCACTGGATCCCAACAGAGATCTTTGAACAGACATCCTGTTTCCATATTACAAGCAAGAAAGCATAACCTCTATTTTCAGCAGACATTGTCACTATTAGTCTGAATTAGTTTATTTTGAATTAAAAGATCTAACTCAAGACTTTACAAATAGCATCTCTTCAGTACACATGCCTTGTGAGAGACCAAAACACTACTTCAGGTTTGTACCATATGTTTTTTGTGCCATTTTGTTTGTGCCATATTTTGATCTTGATACAGAGTAAGGTGGAAAGAAGTAGCACAGACTTGCCAGTAGGTTGTAAAATTAGCAAAATAAGCTCATACAGTAGGAATAAGAACCAAAACAAAATATATGATATTCACATACTGATAAAACATCCCATTTCACTGCAATTAGCTGATTAGTTAACTACCATCTAATTCACACTTCCTGTAATAACACAGGCTTAGGCAGAGCTTTGGGGGCTTTATGACTTGTTGGTTCCTCCTTTAACAAACCAACAAAACCGATAGTAACGGTGAATCCAAAGAGTATCATAGGAAACTGATAATGACATGCTCTTTAAACTACCAGGCACAAAAGAGGAACCTGAAACAGTTAAAGAAAAAGATGTTCTTACAGGCAAATAACTTTTATTAGTAGAAAGATGGCAGATCTCCTATGTAATTTATAAAGTTAGAGGAAAATAAACAAGTGCTTATGTTAGCAAAACAAAAGCTCAAAAGTAAAAAGTGCAGTTAGGCAAAATATCGCTGGTAGAGATTATAAGTATTAAGCCTTCAGGAACCTTTAAAGGAAGGCTGGAGTCAAACATTAACAGAAAAACACGTGCATTTGGATTTCATGGCAAACTGAGCTTGACCTTTGACGCTTAAAGTCTAAAAATGCTGTGGTAGGAAGAACAAACAAGGAACAAATCGATAAGAAATGGCTGTAATCACTTGTTTTTCCTTTGAGTAGTCATACAAGAAATGTTTTCTGCTGACTCCGAGACAGTTTCCCAAGCACAATGCAATCACATTTTTAACTAATGGCCTAAAAACCCTGAATTTCAGATCTGATTTCTGGGCACATTTTTATCTTCCCTCCCTTCTACCTCCAAATTAGCCCTGGTTTCTTTACTCATTTTTTAAACACTCCACACCAAGGATTATGTTCTGTTTTGATTTAGGATCAGTAATATTCAGCCTAGGAAAGTATTAGCTATTAACTTCAAAGATGACAGTCTAATTTGCCAGAAAGGTTTAATCCTAAATGCTCTCACAACCAGCAGCTACACACATATTCTGAACACATCTGCAACTAAACATGTCATGCAATGGCCTCATACATTAGACCTAGAGCATAGCTTAGGCCTCAAGACCCAAATTCCTCTTAATGGAGCAACTGGTCTTCTTTCTTTCCCCCTCCTCATTTATACTGGGGCAAGACCTGCAAATCAAGGTTGCCTTTTAAATGGCACAAGCATATACTCCACTTCT
Organism: Galbula dea; assembly: GCA_013399015.1. Classification (NCBI taxonomy): domain Eukaryota; kingdom Metazoa; phylum Chordata; class Aves; order Piciformes; family Galbulidae; genus Galbula; species Galbula dea. Next base: position 48,072 of record VWZX01003392.1, on the reverse strand, counting down.
ACAGCATTAGAAGTCCTGGGCAGATCCTGATGAAGATAAAGCCAGACAAGAAATCTTACATCCCAAGTAAGTTTGGTACACTGAAGTTCAGGAACATAGTTTACCACCAAGCAGCTCACAAATTAACCTAACTGTTTGCATGCAAAGATCCTTCTGAATCTGTCAGAACTGGCTAACAGACTTCATGACATCTTGGGAACTTCATGAGCATCTTCTGGATATATTATAACAGCACATACTCCAATTATCTTATTTCCCTTATGTTCTGGAAGTCCTTACAGAGTAATCAAACTTAATTTGGATCTTAAAATCTGTATCTTCAAGGCTCAATCTGTTACCTAAAAGATCTCCTAATGTTACAAACCACCATTCCACACTATCCACCCCAAAACAGTCATCATACGTAGCCAAGTCCCCATTTTCAGCAAGGGACAAACTATTTATCATAAAAAAAAAGTACACTAACCAAACCCAAAATACTATCACATAGAACAAATAAAACAGAAGAACAATTGATTTTAGGACACTAAAGTGTCTATTTTGGAGCAGAACATATCAACCCAAAAAAATCAGACAAGTGTTCAAAGACATGCCTGAATTTAGTATTACAAGTACACACACTAAACTACACTGCAAAATTCTGTCTCTGCAATTGTAACCTTATTTTGTGCTGGAAGGTATATGGAAAGCTGTGTTGGACTTTAAAAGAAGAAATCTTAAGGTAGAGTGAGGCGACAAGTAAGTCTGGTGTGCCTATCTTCCATAAAGAATGTCTTTTGTCCTCAACATTTACACAGAAATATATCAGTCCCATCACAAATACATTGCCAAATGGAAACACAAGTTCAAAACTGGACTACTTTTAAGTGACACTAAATTAAATATTCTCTTCACAAGCTAAGGAAAAAAGGGCACTCGCATCATATTTTTTTCCACCCTTATTTCTCATTCTCTTCCCTTCAAATACTGAAAACTTAGTAACATACAGCGGTATGGTAAGTTTTTGCTCAGCAGAGAACTGGGTTAAAGTGTTCTTCCTTTCAGAGGATTCATAATAAGAGGGAATTATTTGCATGGAAAGCTTGATAAGAGCAACTGAAAGAAAAAGCATATATCACAAAGTAATGTTCTGTGTCACCATGTGCCCTTTTATATCAGTTACACACTCAGCTTATGATTCAACTTGTGCCCTCTGGAACCCTTGTAACCAAGTGAACCAGCCACAAACTCTTGACCTTGTTGCTCTTCTACCTTATCTCCATCCAAACTGTTCAATGCCAGTGTTACCGAGTGGGACAATGAACTATTCCTCATTAATTTAGTGCTTGACTACTCAGGCAGTTACCTCTCTGGTTCCCAGCAATCCAAATGCTCAAACTGCCATGCATCTGGAAAAGGTGAACAAAATGCTACTTTGCACATGAAGTAATTTTATCTTAGACATAAAGCTGATATTACCTATGCAACAAGTCACATTCATAAGGGTTTATTTCACGTATACAAGCAAGAGAAATCAGTCAAAGGTACAGGACATATGAACTCCAGCTTGCTGAAGTACTTCTTAGCAGATTTGGAGTTGACATTTGTCTCACCTAGTCTAATATCCAGTTTGTCAAAAAACAAAAACAAAAGTTTATGAATGTTTTTCCTTATTCATAATACCACCAGCATTTTGACTAGAGTCTCTATATGCTGCAGATACTTACTACTGCTAACAGTTAGCATTTACATGATATTTACAGTTAGGAAAGTACAAAAAAAAATTAAACAGAAAGCTTCCTGTCAAGCTGTTGAATTGCAGACCCCTCTCCCAACCAGTAAGTTGAGTTTTTTCTTAGGAAACACTGAGTCAATCATGAAAGCAAACACTCTATTTAATTTAATTTAAATTTTACTGAGTTTATTTAAAAAATAGTCAGTTTTTCATAACTTGTCACACAACTTCTGTATTTTGCATGCAGTACTAGGTACTTGCACAGCAAAACAAAATTTCATTTTAAACTACCAAGAAACAGGCAAGTAATTGAGCTACCTGAGCATTGGTTTACAATGTTAAAACTACACTATTTCCTTTGAGGTGAAATTCTCTTTACTTGATACAGTGCACAAATGTTATTCTGCAAGGTTTGTCACATATTTGTACTCTTCAGCATTACAGGGTCTACTTTAACATACTGTATTTACTCTGCAAAAGTTTTGTTACACTTAATACAGCCAATCAGTTCTGAAGTTACTGAGTATACTTATAAAGAAAACACTTCTTTAAAGGTTTTTGTAAGTTTTATGTAGGTAAAATCTAGTAAAAAAATAATGGATTAGTAAAGCATATATACCATAAGAAAATAAGCAGCATATACAAACAATAATGTCTGTAATAAATTTAACTCAAGAAATACATCTTTCTATTCCAATAACTTTCCTACTACATTACATCTTTCACTTTGGATCTACCCACTAGTGATCCTTTACCCAAATTACAACACTCCCTCCCAGAAACCCCAAAGTTTGGTTAGCAGATCCAACTTGCTGAAGGTTCTTTTAAAGAAAGAATAGTTTTACTTGATAAAAATCCCACCATCTTAGAAACAAAACCAATGCTGTTACTGAATATTTTGCTGTATTCTGAATAATATTGTAAGTCCAAAGCTTATTTATAAACTAAGTAGGTACAGCAGCACAAAACTGAACCAATCACACTGCTGGCTCATTTCCTCCCCCGTTTTCAACCAATACCTTTAGCTCTTCAAGCTTCTAGGTGTCTGTGTTAAAAAGACTCTTTGTACCGACCATGAGCAAACACACAGAGACACACACTGTCTACTAAAAATTCTTTTTCTCTGAAGTCCTGGATAAAACACTGTTCATTGCTTCCTTAGGTATGAGAGTCTTTTTCAAGAAACTGTAAAATTTAAGTCAGGGAAGCTGCTGGAATCAATTTCCTTCAAATATTTGATAAGGATTGGAAGACTTTAGGGAGTTTCTATGTCTTACTTCTTAATTGTTTACTAGAGAATCTTTCTCCCTGCAACTCTTTCCAGAAGTCTACAGCCACCATTCTGCCTAGCTACTGCAACAGTCTTGCTTAAGCTGTGCAGCTCTGAAACGCCTTGCAGCGACTCAGCCATTGTTGTTGTGTCAATGGCAAGAATTGGGTATAGCATCAGTACAGAGACTTCTTTTCCAGTTATATTGCATAAGAGCACATAATAGAATAGCATAACTGTTATCAAAAGAAAAGCACTCAAGACTTTCTGCTGAAGGATCAATTTTCATCCATTAACACTTCACTCTATATTTTATGTCCCACACCTGATCAGCACAGTCTGTCCAGTCTGCTTGCTGAACAGCTTTCTAACCTCTTCCTTGCCGAGGGACTCCAGACCTCTGTAGATATCCGAGTGTGTGCCCAGCAGCTGGAGGGATCCACACTATAAACATGCATTAGACAGATACATGTTCATACATGTGTTCTTACTGGTAGACCTCTGTTCTGCTAGAGCGGAGTAGGACAATGCACTAGTGCTGCGTTCATACAACTGTTGCATGCGAATGTCTGGCAGCTCATCTGTGTAGCCAGCCATGTACACATACCAACAGCTCATCACATTACTGGTTTCTTCCTTCTTTGGCACTCAGTGCTTTTTACTGATGAATGAACCAGAAGCACCAGAGCTTTTCTCTGTCTCTGGAGACATTCAAAACATGCTGGATGCCATCCCATGCAAGCTGCTCTAGGTGACTCTGCTCTGACTAGATGATCTCCAGAGGTCCCTTCCAACCCCTAACATTCTGTGATTCTCTGGGAGCTTTCTGCATTCCAGTCTACAGGGTGAACTGAAAGCAAGCAGCCCTTAGATCATGAACAAAAAGCTGCAGCAGCCTCACTTCTCTCAAATGTGCCCCTGATTATTTTCCCAAACACTTAAGAACTAAAAAGGAAAACAAAACAACACAAGTCCTATAGCCCTTTTTCGGATAAATTAGTCCTTCCCTTCCTGGTCCAAGCTTGTATTTTCAGGAAGTTGCACTTGTCATACAAGACCAATTACTTCTGTCAAGTAAATTCATAAGTAGCTTTTATATTAACAGAAGTGTACTTACTGGTACACTTAAAGAAAACCTCTGGTTAGCTCTGCTCTCTCTCCCAAGGACTCTCAGTGCAAGAAGAGTTGCTAGGACAGGATACTCTCCTTGCAGCAGCTTGACGCAAGTTAGGGAACTTTGCAGGTGCTCTAAACTACACCAGCCAAAGCATCCTAGAAGAAACAAAGTAACAAAGGCCAAAAATCTTCATGGAATAAAGACTTCCATGTACTGTTTCCTAAACAGAAATTTGGAAATGTAGTGCAAATAACTTCACCTTGATGGTATAACATGGTGTAAAGTCGCATGAGGCAGATGTTCCTGGAAAGATTTTAATCAAAAGATACCAGCAGGTGCAATCAAAAAGCAAAGTTGAGAAACACGATTAATAGCATGCCTGCCTAAGAGTACAGTTGGGAAGAACTTTCAAGTAAGATTGCAAACAGAAATTTCAGCCCAGTAGACTGCACAAGTAATTAAATATTGGGAGTGTGGACAGCAAAGGAACTGTATCTATTTTTCAATTACTCTGAAACCATTAAAAACAACAGCATATTGTGAGTGTTCATTTAGCTGAAGTACTTCAAAGAGAAACTGTTAACAGTCAGCATCCCCTAGCCAGCTCAAAGAAAACAAAGAATCAGCAAGGGCTGCTTGCTTTCAGTTCACCCTTTAGACTGAAGTGCAGAAAGCTCTGGTGCTTGAGCTTTAGTAAAGAGCACTGAGTGCCAAGGAAGGAAGAAATCAGCAGCAATTTTAGGATTCCTTGGCATTTTGAACCTGGTAAAAAATAACCCACCAGCCCTCTAGGAACCCATCTCCACAAAAAGGTGGCTGGTCTTCAGAGTTTCTTAAAAGAAAGCAAGAGAAGGTTTACTGTGCAATTGAAGTACTCAGCCCATGAGAGGAAATTAATCAGGACCCTAAAAGAAAAATTGCAAAGTATTGAGCAGGTTAATAGGATCTGAGAACAGGTAAACGTGCAAGTATGAACAAGACAGGAGCCTGCAATACCAAGAACAAGAAGATGATTAAGCTGATAAACTCCAACAGCCAAAGCTGGTGTGACAGCAGAGTCCTATGCTTCCTTTGGCACCAGCAAAGTAGAAAAACAAGAAAAGGGGGTGAAGGAAGACTAGAGAGTTTTCTTGGGTGACAGGATAGGAAGAAGTTGTTCTAGCAAACAAACTGGAGTCCCATACAAGAATGGGCAGTTGAAGTTATGTTAAACAAAAAGTAATTAATAATTTAGACAGTAGGCCTGCTAAGCACATTTTGGTAGCTGAAGGGGTAGTAACAGATTAAGAGCTGCTAGCACAAGATGGAGATAGGCATTTTCTCCCTTTTTGTCCCTATAAAATGTAGGGACATTTTGGATGGAAACATTAAGACTGTTATAACTGGACCACGAATAGGAATGCCTGGGTGTGGAAACACCAGAAAGAATGGCAGAAGAAAGGCTTTTCAGAACAGCATGTGTTGATGACACCTAGATAAGGAAATCAAATACCACAGTAAAACTACACATCAGCTCCTCAGACTATCCCAGTCAGTAAATCAAAGACTACATTTACACTAAAACAGGAGACAAACTATAGACTTAAGTCATTAAGAGACAGTGGGTGGGAAGATAAACCACAAGACTGAAGCTGTAAGATAGCCAAGACAGAGAGACAACACATGACCGAGTAAATCCCAATGACTCAGAGGTGGAACGGAATGAAGAGATCCTCACCACTGTCTGCTCCTATAGGGTACAAAAGTCACATCCAAATTCAACACACAGCTGCTGACCTTAAAAGAACCCAAAAGACATGAGGATTTGACAGCAAGAATCTCTCATCACTCCTTTCACTGGGAGGATTTCTAGGAAGACTTCTTTGACAAATCCATCTGCACTCCAAGGAGAGAAAAGAGAGTCAAAAAAGAGGGTGGGGTGGAGTGGTTGAGGATACTACTTTGATACATGTGCCTCTGCTCCAGAGAAAGTGGGTACACTGACTGTGGGTGGGGAGGGGTGCTTGGTTGGTTTCAGTTTTTTAATTGAAATCTCTGCCCCTTCCTAAAGACTCACTAGGAACTTTGCTACAGTGTTATTCATCATGCAACTAGAGAGGGATTCATGGGACAGGCAAGAGGAAAAAATTATACTATAGCAACAAAGTAAACAGTCCATAACATCCAGCCACATATAATCCAGCCATTATGGAATGACATATACTAGCCTTAGTACAGACTATTTTCAATCTGACTCAACACTTCCCACTACTTGACTGTGGCAAAGATTTGGTTGCAGGAGAAATTCCTGCTTTCCTAAACAAAATATAACACTATTTTATTGTGGGGGAAAAAAGAATCACCCTGATACAGCAATTCAAATGCCAAACCACTCCAAATTCAACATTCTTTTAAAGCTCCAATTTGATGAAGTCTCTCCTGAGTATTCCTGGTTATTTCAAGAGCAGTTCAGCAATCCCATACATCAATACAATGATGTTGCATTCTAATACATTCTTAGGCAGCAACTTCCATGTGGTGCCTTCCATCTAAGCTAGACAAGGAAACATCATGTCACTTGCATCCATCAGTCACTTCTTAGGATTACACACTCAATCCAATGAAACTGGCAAAAAACTAAGACTTATTAAGGAAACAAGTGAAAACAAAAAGCAAAGTAAAGCTTGTTAAAAAAAGGGGGAAACTAATTAGGACAGGAATTTGATCTAACAAATTATTCTGCATCAATAATGATCAGCTTGTCAAAATTCAGTGCCTGTTCATGAAACTCACAGCTGGAAACAGCAGGGATATTTCAGGTCAAGAATGAGGTTCTTTGGCAAAAACTACACAAAGAAGTTTGCACAGCTCCTGCCAACACCATACTTAGCTTGAGGCAGTGCCTTTACTTTCAGGAGCTCTAAAGTGACTCAATCATAAACCATAAAAATGGAATTAACTCTCAAAGTTACCAGAAAGCACATGTAGAACGCAAAGTAGTGTGAATTACATTAAGAAAAAAAATCAGCTGTGCATCCTCTACAACTCAGTGTTCTGAAACCCACAGGTATTACCTGACTTTGAAGAAAGTAATTGGTATATGGTGGGCTTCTCTGTCTCTCCAAGTCCAAAAACCACTGACTGGACCAAAGAAAAGAAGGCATATAGCAGGAAGGACTCTTTCTAAGCTTTGTAAGTGTCAATTATTAGTATTAGATAGAGAACAATGGCTCAGATCAATCTGAAGTGTGACCTATTATTTTTAATGTAATTTTATGTGCTCATGCACGATCCACAGTCATGCCATATGTAGTGTTACAGTCTCTTTCACTAAGCACCAAAGCCATACAGCTTGTTTCACAAGTGACAATATGAAAGAAAAGAAAGACTTCACATGCACCAAGTCTGGATGATATCACACTGGAAGGAATCACTGATATGTGGAAGCACAGGGCTGCTACGTGCAGGGACCTCAACTTGCTGAGAAATGGGCCAACAGGAACCAGAAGGAATTCAAAGGCATATGTTAAATCTTGCACCATGGAGGAAAACCAACAGGCTGCAGGTCAGTTGCTTAGAAAACAGATTTGCAGAAGGGGACGTGTGGGACCTCATGGATACAAACTGAATCCAAGTCAGCAGTGTGCCCTTCAGCAACAAAAACTGAGTGTGTTCCAGATTGCATTAGCAGGAGTACTGCCAACAGGCTGAGGGACATGGGCATTCCACTTTCATATGGCTATGTCTGGAGTTGTACCAAGTTTTCTGCTCCCAGAACAAGAGACACACACTGACACGTTGGAGTGAGTGCAGAAGGCAGCCACCAAGATGATTGAGGACTAGGGCACTTAATATAGGAGGAAAGACTAGGAGAACTGGGTTTGTCCAGCCTTAAGAAAAGGCTTGGGAGGCAGAACCAATGCAGATCTCCTCGTTGTCTACAGGTACCCAAAAGAGAACACAGAACCACACCACTCAGAGGTGCACAGCTATAGCACAAGAGGCAGAAGACAAGATGGAACATGGGATTTTTCACCATGAGGGTGGTCAAACATTGGAACATGTTACCCAGAGCAATAGTAGACTATCTGAACTTGACTGGGGAGGCCCTGAGTAATCTGGTCTGAACTGGCCCTGAACAAGGGGCTGAACAAGATGGTCTCCAGAGATCCTATCCAGCCCTAGTTACTCGAGTACAAACACTGCAGCTAAGAGGTTTGCAAGGTGGGCTATTCTCTCCAAAATCTACTGCCAGGGCACTTGAAAGGAAGGGTCATAGAACTTTCTTGCAATTAATAGGAGGGTCCATGCAAGAACAGCATTATACAACTGAGTGTTTGGAATGTTTTTGTGCAATGAGACTCCCCTCTCCATAGCTGGGAAATAGAAATAAGATACAAGTGAAATAGAAGTAACTATATTTTTTGATAAATCTTTTGATTCCTTAGTTTGCCCTGAAGGTTTGTTCCCAAGTGGCTCAAGCCACCCTGTACAGGCTTTATGAACAGAACACTGAAGTTGTGCCACAGCAGAAACAAATCTGAAAACAGAAGGCTGTTTCATTCTGCTCCTATACTTTCCTAAAACTGTGTGTGCATTCAGAAACAGAAGGTCCTGTGTGCGCAAGGAAATGCTGCTTTCTGTCTGTCTGTTAAGACTAAAACATTATGTATTTGCAGCAAGTCTCTGTGACACTACATATTTCTTTACACTTCTACTGTTCCTAGCCTGTGGAAGTCTGAACATTGACTGTTGAGGAATGCTCCAAAGGCTCCATGCCCACTCTCCTCCTGCAACCACTGTTCACTGCAAACATTCTCAACAGCCTTTGGGAGTTACGCAGAGCCATTAGCATCCTTTCCTCCCAGGAAGGGGGAGTACAAGTGCTCGCTACAAGCTGTCTCTGGAGAGGAAAATATGCATCCAGCTCCTCTCTCTCAGTGTGCTAAGAACTGCTGTAAAACCAATCCACTCAACTGAGGATCTAACCAAGGAAATGTGGTTTCAGGATCATAGCCAGACCTATCTCCAACTCTGAGGGCATGTATCTGTAAGTAGGATGTATCTATGACTGCAGAGGATAGTGCTTTAGTCCACAAGGGTATAGAAACATTTGACCTCTTGATGCACAAATTTAACCAGATGAAGTCTGTGAAGACTCTGTGGTTTTCCCTATTATCTAAAATGGCACTCAGGATGAATTTACAGCAGTATTAGCATGACATTTTGTAACAACTCCAAGCAAGTCAAGCATTACGTACTGAGAACACTTTAAAAATTATTAATAATAGTGTCTTTATATGGCATGTCTGCTGTATCCTGCTATTCTGACAGCAGCTAAAATAAATGAGAGAAGATTAAATAAAGCCTACTTTAAATTGAGGAATTTCCAGAGAGGGATTCCACAATGAAAATACTGTCCACAGGAAAGAAGTGCAGTTTTCATTGACAACAAGAAACATACTGCATGGAAGAATTGCCTACAATCAGAGTACTTAATCTGAGTTAACCAGAGGACGGATATCCCTTTGTCAGAACCTCTGGGGAATTTTGATGAAAGATGTAATATAATAAGCATTGTAATGTACAGTGCAAGAAGAATCAGAAGGAATATATTCTGTTATTTGTAAAGGCTAGCTGAAGAACAGGAATTTGACAGAAGCAAATACAGATTTTTACAGCCTCAAAAAATGCATAAACTGCCCATAGCAACAATCTACAGAGACCAACAGTAACCATCAGGTCAGAAAGATCCAGGAACCACTTCAATTACTCCTTAGTTATCCTGCAAATACAAGATCTTGAAAATAAGTTAAGAGGCACTGTATTCTGACAGTAAAATTTTAGGTGGATTTGAGGCTTGCTTATCTAATTTTGGGGCTCTGAATGTTTCCAGATGTGTGTGGGAGGAAGTCTCCTCCTAGACAAAGTAAAATACACTAGTGAGGTCAAAGCTGTAAGAGTGGCCTAAGGCTACTGAGTAGGAGTTATGAATAATAATGACTCCTAGCACCCTTCTTCAGGCTGCTCTCCAAAGGCAAAGGAGTGCTGACCACCAGTGACAAGCAGATTTTCAAGTAACACCCTAAAGATAGAAAGCACAAGTCCATCCAGTTATCAAGAACAAAAAGCATTTTGAAATCTAGCCTAAATTATGTCAAATAAAGGTGAATTGGGAAAATTACATGCACAATGCACTGTCACAGAATAGACTGTCAAGAGCTAAAAAGCATACCCCTTCCTCTGTGTCCAAACTAGAAGATCAACCTAGAATGAGTAAGAGTTTACTTCAAGCCCAAAACAGTTTGGTCATTCAAAACAGCAATATATAGGATGTGTGTGGAATAAGATAATGCTAACTCTGAATTGCCAGAAACACTGCCATAAATTTCAGTCTTCAGCTTAAACTTTGGTTGATAAATTATAATAATTATTATAATTTGATAAATTACACTAAAACTTGTAAGGGGAAAGATAATCTCTAGCTCCACATTATATGCATACCACAAGCTTTGACAGCAATAGTCATGAATAAAAACCTGAAAGCTCAGCTTCTGTTCATTTATGGTTACCCTTTTTAAATAGTTCACTACTTCTGACAGTTCTATAAACTTACAAAACTAATTTCTTTAAGAGCTAAGATCTCCTGCTCAGTGAGCAATTATCCAAAGATTAGTGTCTGGTAATTCATTTATTCCCTTCAATGAGCAGAAATAATGGGAATTGGGTTTCTGTGACTTTAAGCAGCTCATGCTCAGTTACTACCAGATGCTCAAAGTCATCACAATGAATCAGAGCAGGAAAATACATTAATTGGATTAAGTGTTACTTTTACATTTCCCTCTTCCTGATCAAAAATGGAAAACATATTACCTCAGTTAATACAAGGAATGTAAATGTAATAAGAATAAACAGCAAAACTAGTAAAATAACAACAGTGTAATTCTATTTTCCTGCATTTCTTCTCTGGTTTGAGGGCTGCAAAGCAAACAGCTGCAAACAACTCATCTACAGAAACTGTAGAAACCAGTACTTCAGTTTGCACCAGTAAAGGAAGCCTGAGCAGTTACATCTTGCTGCTGAAGATCAACAACAAAAAGTCTTGGGACTAATTGTCTAGTTACCATTCTTATTTAAGGGGAAGAGGGAACAATTTCAGAAAGAAGAGATCTAAGCTACTCTTCAAGCACTATTCTAATAGATCAGGACTGATCTTTCCTTCCAGACACTGCCCATATACAGATAATAAATGTTAAGGAAAGAAAGAAGTGATCTTTCATTTGCATGGGAGTACTGCTGGTTGCCTACACCCATTTAAGCCAAACCTGGGCAGACTGATGTTCCAACTATTCTCACAGCAACTGGTCTGTTTTCAGAGAAACTGAAAGCATCACAGAACAAAAAAAGAAGCAGAATGTTCAAGTTAAATAAATGACAAAAACAATAGAAATATTTTAATATACAATATATATATTAGCATATGTAAATGTGAGCACCAACACCATCATAATCACAACTTTTTACATCAAGAGATGAGCATACAGAATGTATATACTTTCAGAGTCAGTTGTTCTATTGCCATTCTAATCTTAATACCAACATAACCCAAAAGTACCTACAAATTATATGTTACAGCTGAACACCTTCCAGTTTTATTTGCTACAATGTTTTAAGTGTCTTCTTTAGACTAAGAAAACATTACCAGAACGCTTCTACTTTTATTTGTGTGTATCCAGCTAAATCCTAGTCAGCTAATTTACTTTAGACAGTTTCCTTCTAACAAAATCTTCCAAACTTCATTTACAAGTGTTTGGTCATCTTCATGAGAATTAACACATGACCAAAAGTTTCAAACAGCATATTAGTCCAGCCAGCACTTTAAGAATCAAGAAAGCTACACCACAACATCAATAGGTGACTGGCAGGTACCAGCTGGCATCTCCCAGATACCCTGACAAAGCATTATTGCCCTGCCATGACAACTTTCAGAGGAGCAATGCAGTGCTTCAGAGGAAGCACTTTTCAGTTCGCAGCTCCTATCAAATGTGGAGCTCAGCATGAACTCCCATTCCCAGAAACAGGACATAACTGACTGGCACTGTCTGGCCTTTATGTATGCCAGGGGCTCTAATCTGTCAAGATCAAAACTGGAAACAGAAAGGTTAGAGGTGGGGGCCAGGGAATAAAAATCACACTGAATAGCTATGTCTTGGCTCTGAGAACACACTTTAGAAGCCTAGCAATGGTGGCTGGTAAGCTACTTCAACCTCATTGGTGTATTCACATTGATTTTTTTTTTTGCACATCAAACCACTGACCACAATCATGCCCAGAAAAGCTGCCTACAAGTGCCTAGTATTTGGAAATGGCTGACAATAATGCAGCATCTACAATTATACTTTAACTGCTGAGAGTTATATACATGAATTTAAGCACTCCAACTACAAGATGAATCTACTTTTACTTCTGATAAACAGACTCATACAAAAGCACTGGCCACTGAAACTTGACATCAGCCTGTTTTCCATATGCACATGAACTAAATTCTAGAGCAATTAAGATACTGAAGCTCACACAATATCACATGGAAGACAGTCCAGCAAATACACCTAAACTAGTAGCAACATACAATACCAGAGCATCAAACAGTTCTATGAGGCATTGCTTTCTATACCAGTCTTATCAGACTCTGATAAACCTTCAAAAGGAAAAAATCAACTTTGACAATAAAACTCCTAAAGATCCAACTGAGTTTCTAAATGTGATCACCGTACCTTAGTACACAGCATGTCTTTTAGAACCCAACAAAACCCTCCAACAGTCACATTTGCTTCAACAGTCCCATAGTGACCCAGATAAAAACAGGAAAATGAAAGGCAAAGAGGGGATCAACTATATATAGTTTACCTATTTATGATTTTAGCACATGCCAGAAATAAGTCCTGAGGGCAAAAACGCAACTATAATACTTCAGACTGATACTTCTCAAATCACAGACAACTATATGAGCAGACAAGCCCTAAATCCTACAGTAGTGTTTTCTATCACAAAACATTTGTGATATCCTTTTCTTAAACTGAAATGAATTATAGGACCTATGCCTGTCTAAGCTAAGCCAACTGCACATTGGAAAAAGCTTTACAATTATGAAGTTACTTCATTAAAAACAAGGAAAGCAGCTAAAGGCAAAAAGTCACTGCTAAAACAAGTGACAATGCCAAGAGCAAAGCATAGCTGCAATCAGGAGCAGTACGAACTGATTTGGAAGGTAAGAGCTTAGGTGAAACAAGCAAATCAATCTTGCTGTGGATGCAGCATTCTCACTAGAGGGTGGCTTAACAAGACACGTCCTACCTTTAAAATAAGCAAATTGATTTTACCTTTGATCTCTTCATCAGCCTTAACAACCAGTGGAGGCTCCTTCTTCCTTCCCCTGTATTTACAGTAGCCCCAAGCACCCCTCGTTTCAACTATCTTTGTGTAAACATTGCTAAGCCATTCTCTAACCACTTCTTACATTTCCACTAAACGTTCATGCCCTCCTCCAATCACAGACCCTTACTCCCATTTTTCAGTCAGATGTCTGTGTTACACAAAGCTACACTGAATACTTCACTAAAAGGCTGGCCATTACAGGCACTTATTTAAGAAGATGACGAATTTTATTAATTATGCATTTTCACACTTAGTGAGAAGACAACCTTAAAATTAATTCATCATAGGATCGTCAGAGTTGGAAGGGACCTCAAAGATCATCCAGTTCCAACCCCCCTGCCTGGCAGGGACACCAGCCACTAGATCAGGTTACCCAGGGCCCCATCAAGCCTTGTCGTAAAAGCTTCCAGGGATGAGGCTTCCACAACTTCTCTGGGCAACCTGTTTCACTGTCTAACCACCCTCATAGCGAAGAACTTCTTCCTAATATCCAACCTAAATCTCCCCTCCTCTAGCTTATACCCATTTCCCCTGGTTCTATCACTGTCTGACCTCCTAAAAAGTCCCTCGCCAGCTTTCTTGTAGGCCCCCTTCAGGTACTGAAAGGCTACAATAAGGACCCCTTGGAGCCTTCTCCTCTGCAGACTGAACAACCCCAACTCTTCCAGTCTGTCCTCATAGGAGGTGCTCCAGTCCTCTGATCATTCTCGTGGCCCTTCTCTGGACTCACTCCAGCACCCCCATATCCCTCTTGTAATAGGGGCTCCAGAACTGGACGCAGTATTCCAGGTGGGGTTTTGGGAGAGCAGAGTAGAGGGGGAGACTCACCTCCCTCCACCTGCTGGCCATGCTTCTCTTGATGCAGCCTAGGATACAGTTGGCCTTCTGGGCTGCAAGCGCACAGTGGCGGCTCATGTTGAGCTTCACATCCACCAGCATCCCCAAGTCTCTTTCCTCAGGGCTGCTCTCAAGCCAGTCCCCGCCCAGCCTGTATCGGTGCTTGGGATTGCCCTGACCCAGGTGTAGGACCTTGCACTTGTTCTTGTTGAACTTCATGAGGTTGGCATCAGACTCCCAAGCTCTGCTTTTTGCACAAAGACAAGAGGTAGTTCTCGTGGCAATGGTATGGGGAGTATCAAAGGAAAAGTCAGTTTATGTCCCTTTTGATTCCAGTATCATGAAATTTAAAGTTAGAAAAATGTTGAGCTAACAAACTAATGAAAAGCCTTGCACTAGAGCAGATGCACTGCCTTTGCTAAAAACAAAGAGTAGGCAGTGAGGGTCTATAGCTTGTTAGGAAACAGATAAGCTATATGCAAGATACAGTGGTTGTTAGAGGGCATCCTCTCCCCCTCCTCTAGCTGAAGGGTTTATGGGCTTTTGGCATACAGGTCTCATGCATCCAATTAACAACATGTTACTTATCTATTAAGCAGGATGCAGAGCAAAAGTCAAAGATGCATCATAAGCTCTAGAAGAGGAAATACTGGCAAAACTTCAAGAAAAGCAGAGCTCTAACTTTTTTTTCAAGCAATGTCTTGGCAAAAGCAATGAAAGCCTTTCCATTCTAAGACTACTGTTTGCAATACCAGTGTCTTATGCACAGTAAACACTGACCACAATCTCAAAGGCAAAAGTTCCTGTCCCAAAGGACTAGCACCTAGTTTCCACATAATCCACACTGCTTACAAACAAAAAGCAGCAAGAGGTGCTTCAGAAGGCAAGATAAAACTTGCAGCACATTTTCATCCTAAAATAAAGTTTGTACCCTTTTCATTCTGATCCTGAATTTGAACCTACAGAGACGTTCTCACATTAAGAATCTACATCTTTTTTGTTTGAAACTCTAGAACAATCACATAGGTCCAGTTGCTGGCAGTCTTAAAGGCATGATAGAATCTTTCACCTGGCTTTTAAATTTACTGTTTATACCACCATGCTTACATACCCTGGTCAGTTAAAAAAAAAAAAAAAAAAATCACATAGTAGACAGGTAGGCAGGAAAGAAATCTCAGTTGTTCAGAGGCAGCCATGATAGCATCCCAAGGAACAAGCAACAGAGCAGTTTGTATGGATCTGCGTGTCTTTATCTGTATTTTCCCCAAAACGATATTCTTAATAAATAAATTATTGACAAAATATTTTAACATTCTGACCAACTGCTAAGTAATGTATGTTCGGCTAAAAAAAAATAAATACAGTGTAGTTGTTTTGTCACAGACCTTTGTGTAGAGACCAAACCTGTTTCACATAACATGTTAATATTAAATGTATTATAGCACTTGTACAGAAGAGTAATACTGTACCATGAACTGCATGCAACATGCTATTTTCTTGGCCTGATATTAGAAAAAGCAATAAAAATCCAGAACACCAGAGTTGGGTCATGCTGACTAAACTTCTGACTGTGGATACAAAGACTAACACTGTCCATACCAATTTTTTGTAGTTCTACTCCAGTAAGCCACCCAATTCTGTTCCTGTGTTGTGTCTTCCTCCCCACACACCTTCAAGGGTCAGTGATTTCACCACATGAAACTCAAGGTTCGTTAAACTGCTGCACTATGAACAAAAGGCTTTGATAGGTACAGAGGTGTAAAAAGCTGTTAATGCTCCATGCTTCAATTTGTAAAAAATGGGGTTACTCTGATAGGATTAGAAAATGCATCTCAAGCTTGCACATTATTTAAGATTCTAGAAAACTTCCTACTGTTGATTTAATTTTCTAGATCACTGCTTGCGCACAGCAGTCTCAGAAATTATAAATTGAGAGTTCTAACAGCTTTCAAGTTTGGAATGCAGTGTTGGGTTTTGAAGAGCCTAAACTACATAAATATTTCAAAGGTAGGAAATTACTTAAAGGTATAAGAGAACAAAGGGCAGTTTCAAATTTGCTTTTATGTGCCAGAACCATAAAATCTTTCTTTAAAGCACATACTTGCAGTTTTGTCACACACACAACAACCTGAACCAATGAACCTAGGGAGCCACAGGCAGTAGTTTCACAAATAAATTGCAGGAGAACCCAGTGTAAGTTTTGTATGACAGCTTCTAAGATTTGAAGAAAATATTGTCTAGCAACACTACAGCTTTCTGAGAAGGCTGTTACTCTGAACCATGACACATGCCTCTGACACATGTGCAAAATATGCACCATAGTTCATGTTCTCGATTTCGATCTCATTTGCTTTGAGGTTAACAGCAGCTGTAGGTAAAGTGCCATTACCACACCTCCTTTCCTCACATAAAAATAAACAGCACTATAGAGCAGCTGATGTCATCAACCAGTTCAGACAACTTTGAAACTACTACAGTATGCACTAAACACAGGGCAAACTGACAGTAAGAAGGCTTTCAGTCTCACCTATGTACCCACTGAGATTATTCCAATCCCAGCATGTTCTCCAGCATGTTTAATTATAACATAGGATCAGGTTACTGGCCAAGTAAGCCCTGGCTGTGTGGCCCAAGAATACTCAGTGCTTCTGACTCTCTTGATAAGAGATACAGGCCTCCTTGGGCAAACCAAATCTTCTGGTTTACACCAATATCCCTGTTGTTCAACTGTTCATTCTCTGCACTGCTCAGCTGCCATCCAGACTCTAGACTAGATCGAATTAATCATGTCCTTAAAAGACATCTGGATAGTACATGCCCAAGAATTCACAAGGTCTGCTTGTTTCAGCAAAGAGGCAACAAGAAAGTTGCTTTACAACTTGCAGTCCATCCAGGGGAGACCATGTTCCATGGGATTATAAACATGCTGCCGATAACAGCAAGGGGCTAGGCTTCACATCCCAGTAATCCCTTCCTCTGTGTGGGAACCAGCACTGATGATTTCTAAATTGGCCTCATCCTTGCTAAAGGGCTGCTACTCTAACTTAGCTATTAGAATAAGTCATTCCTACCCAGTTCCCATGAAAATTGATGGCAGATATAAACCAGAACTGCTATTACTGTAATAAATTAGATTTCTAGACATGAAACAGATAATGTAAGATCACAAGGGAATGTTTTCTCATAGAATTACCCTTTCTGTACATATTTGCTGAAGCCTGTTTTAACTGTGTGTGGTCACAAAAGACAAAACCGTGGAAGATAAGAAAGAATCTATACTATTCCTTCTACCACACTGAGTACTCTAAAATAGTTATACCTATTACCAGTGCTCCGTTAGCTTGGATGCAAGTAACCTGTACCTCTCCTTCCTTGCAGTTCATACAGCAAAAGCAATTTTAATTTGGGCAGTTATTTGCTAAGCACTACAAATCAATGTTTACTGAAAACCTTTATTTTCTTTAGCAACACACAGTAAATGTAAGTTACAATTTCATGAATATTCCTCTTTTTTCAAAGCAGAAACTCTGAGATGTGGGATTCTACTAAAGGTTTTTACTCCTACAGAAGAGAATGGTTTCTTGATCTGAATTACTATGCTACAATACAAAAAGATGTGAGAAAAACAGTCTGAAAAATCCAAACTATGATTTATAAAGGTATTTCTGAAAACTAAACTGAAGAGGTTTGGTTTGTTTTTACACACCTGTTTAAAAGGCTAGGAACTATCAAGAGTTCCAACTACAGAATTTTCTTAACATTTCACAAACTAAAGATGCTTCTATGTAACTGCTCAATAACTCCCTAGCATTTTACAAGTATTAATAAACTAATCCATAAATCTAGAAATGAAGAATTGAAATACACATCAGGATAGTTCCCAAGCATATAACAATTCTACATCTAAACTGCCTCTCAGTTCCTCAGTTAAGATTATCTGCATGTGGTTCTCCAAGTAGTAACTAATATCTAGATAAAATTAAAAAACATTAAACACTAAATTTTATATGACTGTTGACATCTCCTCACCTTGTGAAAGAGCTGGCCTAAAGAACAGTTCCAACAACACAGCCGAGCCAGCCAGACACAGCCCTTTGCACAGCAGCTAGCCAACAGCAGGGCATAACGGAAAGCCAGCAAGCCTTTGCACAACAGCCAACACCTGCTCAGCAGTGGTGATGCCAACAGGGCACAGTCCCAGCAACCACTGGAGCAACTGTCCCTGTCCCAACACAGACTGTGCTCTTGAGGAAAGAAGCATCTGAGCAGGTCTGGGGCCCCACACTGAGGCATCAGGCACCAGAGTACTTGTCTGCAGGACACACGTGCTGTGTGAAAGTGTGGGAGGTCAGCAAAACGCACGGTGTCAGAAGTGGTAAGAGAGAGACTGTCTGTCTTCTCCAGGACCACAAAACTTCAAGAGTCTGAACTTCCAACTATAGTGAAGGAGGAACAGGTAGTCTGCTTATTACTGTGAATCTAGCAAAAGGCTGCAAAGATGAAGATGGAATTGAAGCATCCAACATACAATGAGAGGCTGACAAGTGGGGTTGGTTAGGTTTGAGAAGAAAAAGCTGGGGGCAGGGAACCTTGTAAGTGTGCATAAATATCTGAGGAGGCAAGGTAGATAAAAAGACTGAGCCAAACTCTTCTCAGTGATAATACTGACAAGAGGCAATAGGCACAAACTGAAGTACAGGAAATTCCATTTAAATGTAGAGATATATTTTTGACAGTGACAGTGGTCAAACACTGGCACAGGTCACCCACAGAGACTGTGGAATCTCCATCCTTGCAGATGGTCAAAATCCAACTGGGTGAGGTCCTCAGCAGCCTGCTCTTGTAGACATTGTTCTGAGCAGAGAGGCTACCACCTTAATCATTTTGCTATTATCTTAAATCTCAAGCAAGCTAAAAGAATAAACAGACAAATTATGCTGTAATAGTAACACTGTTACCATTCTTCATGCAAAACTAATAACTGAATAAAAGAAAGACAAATTTAAGCTTCAAGAGGCTAAAGAAATCAAACCATGAGAGAAGAAAAAACATTATCAGGAAACATAAAGCAGCTGAAAACATAGTAGACTAAGTTAAAAGATGAAATCACCTTTATGAATAGGCAAACAGCACTAAGCACTGGTACATTTTGCTAAGTCTAAAAAGACTGTCTATTAATAAATATACATTTTGCTAACTTCCTCTTTAGATATCAGTTATTTAGGCCAACTCTAAAACCAAGAAGGGATTTAAGGAACCTCAAAAAATGGTAGCCAAAATGGATTACACCGACCAGACTACAGGGTCCAATTAAACAAAAAAATTTGAAGAGTAAGGAGCAATGCACACTGGAAGAGTTTAAAGTCAACTAAACTCTACTGAATGCAGGTACTAATAAAAAGCAGCAAGAAAAACATTAAATAACAA
Organism: Galbula dea; assembly: GCA_013399015.1. Taxonomy (NCBI): domain Eukaryota; kingdom Metazoa; phylum Chordata; class Aves; order Piciformes; family Galbulidae; genus Galbula; species Galbula dea. The sequence goes on along the minus strand of VWZX01003392.1, from coordinate 28,293 downwards.
ACTAGATAGCACAATGTCACAATACATCATGTCATGCCATAAAACAGCAAAGCCTCATTTGGAATATGACACAAAATACCTTTCTTCTCCATATTATAGAAGGTTATAGAAGCACCAGAGACAACACAGAAATAACATTAACTGAGAGTATGAAAATTTTGTTCTACATGAACCAAAAGTGCTATGACTTGTAAGATTTATCCAGGAGATGCACACATGAAAAAATATATATACACACACATCAGTCCCAAGCTACTTGGTCTAAAAGCAGAATGGCAGATTGCCGAGAGTCGAGGCTGGACTGACCACCAACCCAATGACAGGGCTTTTCCAACCTTAATGATTCTATGATCTGCAGAACAGTGTACTCATATGATATTGCTGCTTACTTGGATTAGAAGTCAGAGCATTCAGTAAAAAGATTCTGCATACACCCTCTAGATACTGCCACTTAAGGATGAGACGGGAAAATAGTCAGTTTTAACACTACCCAAAGAACCACCAAACAGGGTGTTTCTCTTAAGAATGAAGAGCAAGCCAAAATAACATTTCAACACTTTCACTTAATTTTTAAAAGATTTTTTAAAACTATTTTAACTTTATGTTTAAGAACTCTTTCATTACTTTGGTGCATGTAACTAGATCAGCACAGCTACATGCAGTCACTAAACTACATTCAGCTTTTTTGTGTTGTATCAATGTAGCCTTGGCTGGAGGAGATTTTAGATGATACCATTTCCTCTAAAAGGCAGCACTCAAAAGCTTCTAACTTGAGGCACATGCATTTAATGCAGAGTGGTGGCAACAGGCCAGCATTTCTAGAATTTTGCAAGGATTTCACCCCTGTGAAATTAAAGTGCTGCCTCTAAAGCAGCCCACAAAAACTGATTACTAGCTTTCAGACACCGTAGGAAAATTCTTCTCCCTAACTGAACAACTTGTTGCAAGTTAATCTGATGCTGGAACAGGAAGAGATCTAATCTATGTTAATTCCAACAAGAGGAAAACCACAAAAAGACAACTGAATTAGCAGGCACAAGGTTGACCAGTTTGCAAACTAGTTATCAAGAGCAGAAGAGAAATGCTCCAGATCTGGAGGCATGCAGATATATGTGCACGTGTGTATGCACGAACAGCAGCGGTGTAACTGTTCTGCGTGACAGCGAGACAGCATAACACAGAAACTATCTTCACCACTCCAGCTTGAGCCAGTCATAATTGCAAGTACTTCAGAGCCTTTGTTTACATAAATATGATCACAAAGCCATGACTAAAGAGTACAGAAACATGACAGCACCTGAACAAAAGGGATCACTGCATCAGGGGAGTTTCTGGCCAATGTGCTCCCGTTGCTGGATTCCTGCACTGATTTCAGCAGTCACAAAGATGGGGAGGAAGGCAAGCTACAGCCACACCAGTACCCATTGCTCCAGGATTTTGTGTAACTACATCCTTCACTGCAACCTCATCCTCACTGGCCAGACCATTAGACACTACTATGCTTTCTTGAACCTCACACAAACTATACTTCTGGCCCTGGGGCCTTATCCTTTCACATCAAGGATGATCAGACTGCAATTTTGTTTGAATGCTAGAGCCCCACTAGGTCTGCTGCATTTCCAAGGACTAACAGCCTCCCAGATTTCAGTGCCATTGTGTTTTTTCACCCAACTTGTTCCTCAAACACAATGAGCTGTATAAACAACGGACAGAGTAGTTTCCCGAGACTTCAGGTATGTCTTTCTAGAATTTTTATACTTACACTGGAGGCTTTTCCTTCTCTGTAGTTGTGCATCAATTAGCTTTCAATAAAAAAAGATAGCTACACAAGGAAACAATAAAAAAAGCTTATACATATGCTGCACAATGTAAGGAAAGAAACTAGCTTTTCACAATATGAACACCTACTAGTTACGTTCAATTTTTTTCATAAAAAATGAATTATAATTAGATGTCCCCTGAAGAAATTTGTGAGCCCTCTATAACCCACAGGATAAGTTTTTTCTTTAACACTCCTAAATCCTGCAACATTAATTACAGTTATCCATCTTCTGGTGAGGGATCTGGTGAGGGATTTTTTAGGATGTCAGGTAGTGATAGGACTAGGGGGAACGGATATTAACTAGAGAAGGGCAGATTTAGATTGGATATTAGGAAGAAGTTCTTCACTGTTAGGGTGGTGAGACACTGGAACATGTTGCCCAGAGAGGTTGTGGAAGTTCCATCCCTGGAAGTTTCTAAGGCAAGGCTGGATGAGGCTCTGGGCAATATGATCTAGGGGAAGGTGTCCCTGCCCGTGACAGGGGCAGTTGGAACTAGATGATCTTTAAGGTCCCTTCTAACTCTGACAATTCTATGATTCTGTTATCTTATTTAGCCAGTGCTGATGCTGCATTCTGGAGCAGCCTGTACTTCTAGTTCCTTTCACTCCTTATGTGAAAGAGACTACATCCTCCTCCCATTTTGCCTTTAATACTGATTCATCCATTCACCTACTAAAACCCACAACAATAGCACATACTAGGTTAATTCCCTCCCCTTTCGCCTCACATAAAGATAGGCATCCATTATTAAGAGATTACAAAATGTTATTAATAGATAACCAAAATAACACATACTTAATTCCCCTTTTTGAGAAAAACACCAGGCAAGAGACAACTACCGGCTGCTCTCAAAAGAGCACAAAAAAACCCCCAGCAACAGCCAAGTAATCTTGTAGCTAGAAAGTTGAATTCTGTGCTACTCCGGATCAACTGCAAGGTTCCAAACACCTGGGGTCCCAGGAGAATGATCAGGCTAGGGTTTTCTCCAACACTAAAACCATACTGACTTTATCCCATATCCATTCTCTTCCTTCCTACAGCATCACAGCTAATCCATCAGTGTTCAGCAAGAGCTACACTAAATGCAATTTGACATTTCTGATCATAGCTCCCCTTGATGGCAAGCTGAATATTATATCAGAATTTGTTTAGTTCAGTTCACTCTTGGTCCTATTTTCAAGATAAAAAAAAAAAAGCAAACAGTTCTAGGCAATGATGTTCAACACCAGGAACAAAAAGTACTGACAGCTGCTGCTTGGCCCTTATGCTACCTAAACTCACTACTGTACTTTCAGGTATTTAAAAGAAGCTCACCTTTTTCATCTGCTGTTCTGCTATTTAGAGAAGGCACTTTTGCATCTGCAGCTCTCCTTCACATGAACAAAAGTCATCTAGTCAAGGCAGTTAACTAATCATATTTCCCCCAACTTAAACCCATTTGGATTTAAAAAAAGCAGAACAAGTGTCTGCTGCCTTACCCAACCCAGAGCACATCTGACACAGCAAAACAAAATGCAGCTGTAGCATCTTGGCTTTTTTTCTTCTTC